>CAJHNH020000144.1:171543-318231 GCA_905116865.2 Candidula unifasciata
AGAAATGTGGGTATAAATAATTTAAAGATATTCCAGCGTTCATAATTTAGGAAGACGTTTTTGGTCATCTTACAATCTATAAATTTCTGCATGAATGGAATAATCTCTGTAAGCATATAGACCAGGAGAACAGAATCTAAGACGGGCCTGCGTGCCTATGTTTTCACCCTTTGAAAATAAAGTTCGTTCGATCCTTACTGTCATTATCAATTGGTACGTATTCAACTCACAGGGTTATAATTGGGATACTTAGTGTCACCTGAGTTCTCAAACTTTATATTTGTTGTTTTATATTTATAAATCATGTAATTATTTATAGGACCGATATGTAGTTTGATTTCATTGCTTTGATTTGGGTTGTGATTATGATAGAAAGTATACTGTGAATAACTAGTTAATCTTACTAACATTATATCATTTTCGAGTGCTTAATGCCCCAACTTTGTATTATAATTGAAACGAAGACAAGATATACATTTACACATCGGGGGGGGGGGGGTTAAGAGCCCGGGGGGGGGGTTGAGAGCCTGGGGGGCATTAATTCAGTCTGCATTCACCCATGGTAGAAAATAAAAACTACAGGCCATGGCGACGATGGCCCTGGGTCACCCTCTAAGACAGTAAAACAAATGACGAGTGCTATATAAACCTACATCCACATAACCGAGTCACCGCCTTCAAGTGGGGATTAACAGGGGGATTAGTTCGGGGATGCTAAATTCGTTTTTCTTTGTCACGCGGAGCTGGTCGCAAATGTCATATCTTCAAAGCAAGTCCGCACAGGGTAAGCCAGTACAGGTAGGCAGAAGATAGAATTACCTGAGGGGAATGAAATATGTACCTGTTCGTGTTAGATATCTAAGGCAACGAGTTAGGGATTACATGGGTGATGTCAAAAAATCGGTATTATGCAAATATATTCATAATTAAAGTTGTGTTTACTAAGAGCGTGTATAAACTTAAATATTTGAGTTCAAGAAATGTCGACAATTTGAGTTTTCTCCCCTCTCTACAGGACTACAGTCTGTCGGATATTAACACAATGGCGACCGTTTCGCTTACGTCCTTCTTTTTTGTTATTTGAAGCCAGGGGCCGCAATATAGGCAGGCCATCAATATGGCCAATTGTCTGAACGCGGTTTCTGGGACCTCTCCACGGTGATCCTCATCCGCATGGTGGCACTTTGTGTCATCGGGTGTTTATCGCTTGTGTGATGTCCTGGTGGGGTAGAAAGTCAGTCAGTCAGTCAGTCAGTCTGTCAGATTAATATTACTTTATTGACTTTTACAAGACTGACTGGGGAATCGAACCCCGGTTTTCAACACCAGTAGAGTAATGGCTTTTTTCTGCACCACAGTAGCCCATCTACTCGAGTTACCCCCGCCCAGAAAGCGACTCAAAGAAAGTGGGCGACACTTGACAAAGATATCTTATTAAATTTTCCACGAAGCCCGTGACGTTTCGGAGTACAGCTAGCCTTACACTTGTAGTCCGCGACGTCCCAGGTGGTCGGTCATTCAGTCTCCTAGATCACCAGCTTGAGGACGAGTTCCACAGACGTGACCTGCCTGAATATCCGAGGGACGGTCGACAAACACCCGGAACAGCCGACTTGATGTCAACCTATTGTGCCTTAAATAGAGGTCGTGGAGGTTGACCTGCTTAAATCAGTGTCTGTTTGTCGGCATTTGTGTGGTAGAGGATCCGAGGATGTTAGTTGATGGGACATCTGCTACCAGAGCCACCCCGATGTTCAGTGTTTGCTCGACGTTAAGTATACTTAAAGTTCTGGTGTCTTCAGCCGTTCTTCAAGTGCTGCTAAAAGGCGCGGGCGATCATGTGTCTTAATAGCTTTTGCTCTTCGTCGCCATTATCAGTTCTGTTAGTGATATTTGTTTCAAGCCATCGTGAGGAATCCTTTGGTTTCGATTTTATCTGCTAGCAGTTGTTACAGAAAATTCCATGTTTTTAAAGTTAGTATTTTCTTTGAGAGAGGATTTGGGGAGAGGGAGAAAACAGAAAGTCGGAAAGTTAAAATTAACGAGGGCGGGATGTTAAGAAAGAAGAAGAGAAAACAGAAGAGAGAGAGAGAGAGAGAGAGAGAGAGAGAGAGAGAGAGAGAGAGAGAGAGAGAGAGAGAGAGAGAGAGAGAGCAGAAAAAGCGATAACGATGAGAGAGAGAAAGACATAATGTTAGGGAGAAAAAGAAAAGGCAAAGAGAAAAAAACAAGGAAAGATAGTGGATGGAGAGGTAAGAGAGAGTGAAAGAAAGAAAGAGTGAGGGAAAGACAAAAAAAAAAAGAGTTAACGAAAAGGATAAAAAGAAAAGAGGAAAGAGCGGGAGGCGGGTAGTCTGTCTGCGAATAAAGACAGTGCAGGGTATTGGGATCAAAGAGATAATGGTAAAAGCAAAAAATAGAGAGAGAGAGAGAGAGAGAGAGAGAGAGAGAGAGAGAGAGAGAGAGAGAGAGAGCACGAATGTATTGTCTACTCAGGCGTTTTCTCAAGCGAGACGACCTTGGCTGTAGTTGTCTCCCTTTCACGACATATGGAGTGCAAAAAAATGTCGGACAAGATGAGAGGGAAACAAGAATAGAAAAAAAGACCAGCATTGACAAAATGGGAGAGAAGTGTTCACTTTTGCTGTTGATGCCAGACAAAACCATTCTGACAGGCCTGTCCTGTCCAGTTTCCTAGAGTGTGTAGGTACTTAATGTTCCCACAATCATGACATATACAGCATTCGCGATGGCTATTACTGAGCATTCTCCTTGGCTGCTCCAAGTACCACTCGAGTACCTGATGTCCGCAGTGAAGGGTTATCGGCTGTAGCCCGTTATTTATGTGTGGGGGTTAATTCATTGGTGTCCCATCGTTTCTTACTCACAGTAATAGTTAATTGTTTATGCGGTGGACTGGCTGCTTGTTTAAGCTTTTGTGTTTTCAAGTTTTATATGACTGAGGAGAAATAAAAAGAGGGTTTTCAAATGAGAAGGTGAGGCTTGTCAAATGTTAACTGAAAACTTGTCAAATGTTAATTTAAAACTTGTCAAAAACTGATTTGAGGCTCAGTAAATGCTAGATTCAGGCTCTTCACAAACTGACGCTAGTTACATACTGATTTTCAACACACAAAAAAACATCTCTTCCGGAATTTCAGCACGAAAAACTGACATCCAGTGACTCAAAGCGACACTATTCGGATGTCAATCAAACAGAAGCAAATTCAAGGGACCCCGTTCAGCTAACAGTTATATTGAAGCAGCTAGGTACTAAACAAGCTGCCCCGTGTTAGTAGCTGCATATTAGTGTGTTTCTAATGCTAAAGTGCGGGCGGACAGACGGATAGACAGACAGACAGGTAGATAAGTGGGTGGGTGAGTAGGTGGGTGAGTAGATGGACGGACAGCAGAGCCGACCGACCCACTCACCCACCGCCCGACCCACCACCCGACCGACCGACCGAGGGACAGACCGACAGTCAGGCAGACAAATAGACAGACAGACAGACAGACAGACAGACAGACAGACAGACAGACAGACAGGGACGGACGGACGGACGGACACGGACGGGCGGGCGGGCGGGGCGGGCGGGCGGGCGGGCGGGCGGGCGGGCGGCGGGCGGGCGGGCGGGGGGCGGGCGGGCGGGCGGGCGGGCGGGCGGCGGGCAGGCAGGCGGGCGG
This sequence comes from Candidula unifasciata, assembly GCA_905116865.2. NCBI lineage: Eukaryota > Metazoa > Mollusca > Gastropoda > Stylommatophora > Geomitridae > Candidula > Candidula unifasciata. The sequence continues at coordinate 175,228 of CAJHNH020000144.1, forward strand.
GCGGGCAGGCAGGCAGGCAGCAGGCAGGCAGGCAGACAGGCAGGACAGACAGACAGACAGACAGACAGACAGACAGACAGACAGACAGACAGACAGACAGACAGACAGACAGACAGACAGACAGACAGACAGGACAGACAGACAGACAGACAGACAGACAGACAGACAGACAGACAGACAGACAGACAGACAGACAGACAGACAGACAGACAGACAGACAGACAGACAGACAGACAGACAGACAGACAGACAGACAGACAGACAGACAGACAGATAGATAGATAGATAGATAGATAGATAGATAGATAGATAGATAGATAGATAGATAGATAGATAGATAGATAGATAGATAGATAGATAGATAGATAGATAGATAGATAGATAGATAGATAGATAGATAGATAGATAGATAGATAGATAGATAGATAGATAGATAGATATCGTCTCTCACTCTAGTCTCCATCGCATCCCCTACCGCTCCCCCCCCCCCTTTCCAGGACTGCCTTATGTCCCTGGCACCTTCTAAGTTCACGATTAAGTCTGCTCCTACGTGCTCTAATGTGCCCAAACTCAGGAATGTAGAAACCCTTTCAGCATGCCTTTCTTGCACCCAACAAAGCCCTGAGCCATTCCTTGTATTCACGCGGGCACCGCTCCAGGAGAGTCTAATTTGGGAGTTATTATCGCCATTGTTGGCGCATAGTTTGCTTTTGTGATTTTCTCGCTTGGGGTTCCCTGGGTGATTCCTGTTAGATCACTGCGGTCGTGGCGGTACATGATGATGATGATCTAGGGCAGGGGTTCTCAACCTTACTAATGCGGCGACCCTTTAATACAGATCCTAATTTTGTGGCGACCGCCAACCATTCAATTATTTTCGTTGTTACTTCATAACTACTTCAGTGAACGTGAGTTTTCCAATAATCGTTAGACCCACAAAAGGCTGGCGACCCACAAGTTGAGAATCACTGATCTAGTGGGAGAGAAGGATCAAACAGTACAATTAGGTTTCTACATCTAGAGTGAATTAATCAAGTGACATAAAGTGTATTGATCGGCACTCATAGAAAGAAGTAGAAAGATAGAAGAACGCACTAGACAACATACAAATCGAAAGCTAAAGTTACCGTGCCGGGAATTGAACCTGTCACCTTCAGACGGCGTGTGCGCTTCGCCATAAATACAGGTGCTCTAAGAAGATGAGAGTGGAGTGAAGATCCACTGGGAACTACTGGGCAGAAGCTGAAAGAGCAGGGGACAATGGGAAAGTACCCTTTGAGTTGTAAATGGAAGCTGTACAGGACAAACTGTTGAGTAAATTCGCTTCACATGGTGTATCATTAGTTTTAATATACAGGAAATGAAAGTATATCACCAACGCCACAATAAGCTCAACTCTAGATGTGATAATACGTGTTCTTTTCGGCAGGGTATGACGCGCATCAAAATGTCTTTTTCCAAATACTGGAACGAACAAACGAATAAACTTTATTTTCAAAGGATCATAAATTGGGCACGCAGGCCGTCTTACATTCGGTCCTTCCAATCACCCATCTTTCACCCAACAGTTGTATTTTATCAATAAAGCATGTTATGTTCATATAAAATATGCATATTATAAATATCAAGAAAAAAAAACACAAAAGCATGGGTAGTAAAATCTTCTTCTTCTTCTTCTTCACGTTCACCAGCTGTAAACTCTGGCGGAAGGTTCTGGTTGCTCGTCCACTACTGAACTGCAGTCCTGCTCCAGAACCTGAGTGTTGCGTGTGCATCATACAGATCTCATTCTCTTGAATACAGACTGTTGGTTCCTTGCCTCTCCGGCAGATGCACTCCGACTTCAAAGGAAGCTTCCCAATTAGTCGACTCTTACGACATGCTTTTGGGGAGGCAGTGGGTCTATCTTGTTTCCCCACACAATGGGGCCCCGGGAACCCACACGGGGGGGGGGGGGGGTAGTAAAATGTATGCCCATGCTTGTGCTCGCGCACACACACGCCCACAAAGCACCCGCTCACTCAATCAGTGAAGAAATGTAGAGCACATTATATAAATAAAATGTGCATATGTGGATTGGTACCTGAGACAACAGATCGCGTCCTCCAAGACTGTCCCATATACAACATATCAAGGCAAAACGTTTCGCCAAGAGAAACATCGGTGCAAGTCAAACTTTACGGGTCGCTGGGTGAGTTACAAAAGACAGTGAAGTTCATACCAGAGACAACATTGTGGAAATAGAGAGTCTATTTCGAGCAAACCAAAGAAGCAAGAAGAAAATAAAAAACAGTTTTAAATTTTATTTTGAAAAATATGTATTTTTCCTTCTTCTTCTTTTTCTTCTTATTCTTCTTCTTCGCCATTCCGAGCCCTAGAGGTTCATTGCTGCAGATATCAACCGCCTCCATTCATCTCTCTGGTTGGCCCTCTCTTTCCAGTTGGTGACACAAGTCTAGATATTATCTCTTCATGGTCTTCGTGGTCTGCCTCGTGGTCTACGACCATTCATCTCCCTGGTGTATACAGTTTTTACTTCTCTGTCATCTGACATTCTTTCAATATGCCCTAACCATTTAAGTGTTTTAGCTCTCATGATGCCAGTGATCAGTGGTGATTTAAACAGATTATGAATTTCGTTGTTGCCTCTCACTCTCCATTCACCGCTGTTTGCATCTTTGATGGGTATTGATATATTTTTCCCATGTATGAAAAATTACAGGACAACCTTATAAGATACTTATTATTATCTACATCTTCCTCTTCCTCTTATACTACTTCTTTGCGTTCACCGGCTGTAAAGACTAGTTTTAAGTTATGTTTGTTCGTCCACTTCTAAAGAATTTCCCCTAATTGGTGGAGTCTTATGACATGCTTGTTAGGGGTCAGTGGGTCTATTCTTGTTTTCAACACAGTGAATCACGGACCCACGTGGGGAACGTCATTGCTCATTGGACATGCGTGGACATGCGTGCTTAGTCCTCACATGCAGCAGCCATTCCGGGGTATTTCTAATAATTGATCCCATGAGAGCCTCGAAGGCTGCATGGGCGTGCTTCACCATGCTTTACTCCCATGTTACGCAATCGTGTTAGTGTCAGAGATTCGTCATTAACCACTAGCCCAGTCGGCACAGTCTTGGCGATATCTGCTCTGTCCGTGAGTCTTCCCGCATGCGTTGGTGCATTGCTTGCCAGTTGGTCCGCTCGCTCATTACCCTTAACGCCACCATTACCAGGTGTTTAGATCCAGGTGAGGGAGGTTAAGTGCGATTTTCAAATGCTTTCTCAAGCATACCGCCAGTTGCTATCTTCTGAAGCATGTTTATGGAGTCTGATACAATTGTTGCCTGTGAGGTTTTTTGCTCTGCTGTCCTCGTAGCGCAAGTAGGTAGCGCGTGATTGTAACGGCTAGATGCTTTGCCTCCGACCCGATGTCCGTGGGTTCAAATCCGCAGGAAGTCGTATTTTTAAAACTGACCTTGGCTTCCAGGTCGATCCAGCCTGGCACATCAATTTTAATTAACCCCAAGAAAACCTGGTAGCTATTTTTAGGGTAGCTATATTTAGCATGGGTTAGGGATAGCGTTAGGGTTTAGAGTTTCGGGTTAGGGTTATAAAAACACGCACATTTTTGTTTAAAAAGAAATCATGCCCCCCCCCCCCACCCCAAAAAAAACATACTGATGTCACGTGATGTGTGTGGACTCTCCCGGAATCTCCGGATTTCCTTTGTTTGGGGTGAATTCAAACTGAAGTACCTCCAGCCTAATATAGGTACCAGAAGTCATGAGAAGAAAAGGCGGCTGGTGTGATGTTGCCATTAACATCCATCATGGGACTGGCCTGTACAAGTTTGAGTCTAACATCATATGTCCGATATGACACTGGCTGGAAACGGGTCATTTACCTGTTCTTTACTGTTTAACATAAAAGAGCTCCTTGTGTGGTGGTAGCAGATTAGCACCCATCTATGCACACCCGGTATTCAATGATTCCAACCTCTTTACTAGGCCCCTAATACGATCCCTACTGCATTAGTTGGTTAGGGATTCAATAAATCGATTCAACAGTCTGACGAAAGATAACATGGAATTCTTTGTGTGCTAATTGTTCTTCAATTGCGCCGAATGCGTAGATAAGAACACCACGCTCTTTTGCTTCCAACTGCGGTGTTTCACAGAGAATTAGAACCGTGAAATGATTACACGTCATTCATGCGCAGACCACACAATGTATGAAACGATGCAGGAATTACATTTACCGGGTCGCAGTTGTCTAGGTGAGGTGACCAGTTTTTTGTCTTTTCCTTTCTTAGTTTGGAGCATTCGTGGGGCATGTTCCACGCACTGGTTTTTCAAACCTGATAATTATTCCCTTCTTCCTTTTCCTATCCATGTGGATAATTATTCCCTTCTTCCTTTTCCTATCCTTGTGGATAATTATTCCCTTCATATTTTTCCTATCCTTGTGGATAATTATTCCCCTCTTCCTTTTCCTATACTTGTGGATAATTATTTCCTTCATACTTTTCCTATCCTTGTGGATAATTATTCCCTTTATATTTTTCCTATTCTTGTGGATAATTATTCCCCTCTTCCTTTTCCTATACTTGTGGATAATTATTCCCTTCATACTTTTCCTATCCTTGTGGATAGTTATTCCCTTCTTTCTTTTCCTATGCTTGTGGATAACGGAATATAAAATGATTGAAGCCAATATCATCATCACTCAGCAAGTTCTCGTAGAACGTCGCTTTCTTCACGACACGCCTGGAAGCATCTCTTTCTCTAGCCGATTCCCCAGCCCAATGTGCTCTCACAGCCAGTTCATCGTCACTGTCTTGTGAAGCAGCCACTTTTTTTCTGGAAACTACCCCCCCACCCCCCTTTTTTTCCCCCCGGGCCATCCTTAATCAGAGTTTCTGTTTTTCCTTTTGAGGTCATCATGACGTTTAACATGACCATAATTTCTTAGCTCTTAGGACAGGATGCTGTTTATGAGACAGTTGTCCTCGATGTTCACATCATGCTAGATATTGGTATTTATTTTCTTCTTGGTCCAAGGTATTCTAAGAGTTTGGGGTGTTTTTTTTTTATCATTACAATGCATAACATCGGGTTTAAAATATTCAGTCACCGGAAAGGCTAACCCGGTCAACAAATGCCCGCAGAGGCCGGATGTGATGGCCAAAAGGTGCAAATATCGCAGCCATGCTGTAAACGGACACAACGCAATTACATCTTCGGATGAACGCAGAAGAAGAAATAGTCAGTTAGTCGGTAGTATATCATTTGCAGAACCTTGCAGAGGAACGGAACTCCGACTCTACAAGAGCATCATTTTGCCAGTTCTTCTTTTTGGAGCGGAATGCTGGAGAATGACCAAAAAGGATGCACACAAGCTGTCCATCTTCCACCACCCATGTCTACGTAGAATTATCAAAATTTTCTGGCCAGATACAATCTCAAACACTAAACTACTTCAAGCCACAAACCAAGAAACTTTAGACAGTATGTTAACCAAGAGAAGATGGAAATGGCTTGACCATGTTTTGAGAATGAATCCTGATATACCCGCCAAAACAGCTCTCAAACTGACACCAGAGGGAAAAATGAAACAGGGGCGCCCAAAAACAACATGGAGACTAACAATGGAAAGTGACCTGAGTGCGGCATCTTTGACATGGAATACTGCACTGAAGATTTCACATGACAGTAAAGCATGGAACGTCCTCTCTGAAGCCTCATGTGCCACTAGGCATAACGAGAACTGAAGAAAATGAAGAACCTTGCTCCCACAAAAACCATCCCAAAAACGTCCTCTATCACAAGCAAGATGTGCCAGCGTCCGATACATCCATCTGGAGATCATCCGCCACATCCTGCACTCATCTTCTCTTTGGTCTTCCTCTTTCTCTTTTCCCAGGCATATACACCTCCATTATTTTTCTCTCTAACCTTTTGTGACGTTTCAAGTGACCAAATGTTTCAATTTTCTGTATGTTATGTTATCGTCTTTAATAGCCAATCTTCTTTAATAAATTTAAAATGTACAATAAAACTTTACATTTAAACACTTACAAATCTATATATTTTCCTTCGTGTTCTACTTCTTATACACCCTCCCCACCCCACCCCCACACACACACAAATACACTCTTCTTGTTTTCCTTCTCTGTTGTCTGTTTTTGTAATCGTTTCTCATCTTTGTTGTTTTTATTCTTGTAGTTTTTCTCATCCAAGCGAAATCAATCATATTTTCCAAGAACTCTTACTCTATATAACTGAATAATTCCTTTGCGTTATCTCCCCATGCCATGATACTAAACCAGTTATTAGTTTCTGTCGTGCTATTTCGCTTTTCCATCCAAATTTTACGGAAATAACTACCCAAACATTTCTTTCGTCCATGAAATAATGTCCTTCTCAAATATGAGCCTCATGTGATGGTTTTTTTAAAACTATCTCAGATATGAGCCTCGTGTGATGGTTTGTTTAAAACTATCTCAAATATGAGCCTCGTGTGATGGTTTGTTTAAAACTATCTCAAATATGAGCCTCGTGTGATGGTTTGTTTAAAACTATCTCAAATATGAGCCTCGTGTGATGGTTTGTTTAAAACTATCTCAAATATGAGCCTCGTGTGATGGTTTGTTTAAAACAATCTCAAATATGAGCCTCGTGTGATGGTTTGTTTAAAACTATCTCAAATATGAGCCTCATGTGATGGTTTGTTTAAAACTATCTCAAATATGAGCCTCATGTGATGGTTTGTTTAAAACTATCTCAAATATTCATGTTAGCTTATAAGGTGTCGTTTATGTTCTTCTACAATTCCAATTCTATTCTTAAAAAAAAAAAAAACTCCTATCAAGCTAGTTAACACGACGAAAACGCTGGAACGATCCAATCAGAAATACATATATTAAGTAAACACAGACTATGTAAATTGAATAGATAAGTGGACCCAGTGGAACGAGTTGTGAATACCATTTTTAGCAACAGCGCAGACAGACTAGGGAGAAATTAATTAAACTCACAGATTAGTGTATGGAGCTGAGAATAGGGAAATATTTGTTCAAGCCACACCGATGACCCTCTGGGAGATGAAGAACAGTTTTATTTTAAATCGTTGGTGATGTCAACAAGAAACTTGGTAGTTCACATTTGGTAAAGCAGTAGGTAAAGTTTCAGCCCCCCCCCCCCCCCCCCCCCCCCACCACTCCACCCATCCCCCTTTTTTTAATGATGATTTAATGCTGATAATCCAATATCCTCCAAGACGGGATTTTTAATCCAAAGGTTGCCTTACGTGGATGAAACCTCTTCTTGTTCAGGATACACACACACACACACACACACAGAGAGAGGGGAGAGAGAGAGAGAGAGAGAGAGAGAGAGAGAGAGAGAGAGAGAGAGAGTTGAAACAGAAATATCTGGGAAACATGACACCCAAGTGACTTCTGCTCTGTATCGATTTCTCCACCTGAAACCGGCTAGCCTCTACTGCCAACACCTTCGAGGATACAGAACACTTACCAACTAGAGGTCACGATTACCATCAACGGTCACGTGGCCACAGATCCGACAAACCATGCTAGTGCACATAAAACCGCAGTAGGTTTTTCAACTGCCTGTCACTCTACAGTAAAGATCCTTAGTTGGGGATCTCCCTAGTCTTGATCAGTTAGTAAAGTTTCAATATTGCATTGACCCAATATATCACTGACCCAATATATATCATTGACCCAATATATATCATTGACCCAATATATATCATTGACCCAATATATCATTGACCCAATATATCATTGACCCAATATATCATTGACCCAATATATCATTGACCCAATATATCATTGACCCAATATATATCATTGACCCAATATATATCATTGACCCAATATATCACTGACCCAATATATCACTGACCCAATATATCATTGACCCAATATATATCATTGACCCAATATATATCATTGACCCAATATATCATTGACCCAATATATCATTGAACCAATATATCATTGACCCAATATATCATTGACCCAATATATCATTGACCCAATATATCATTGGCCCAATATATCATTGACCCAATATATCATTGACCCAATATATCATTGACCCAATATATCATTGACCCAATATATCATTGAACCAATATATCATTGACCCAATATATCATTGACCCAATATATCATTGAACCAATATATCATTGACCCAATATATCATTGACCCAATATATCATTGGCCCAATATATCATTGGCCCAATATATCATTGGCCCAATATATCATTGACCCAATATATCATTGACCCAATATATCATTGACCCAATATATCACTGACCCAATATATCATTGACCCAATATATCATTGACCCAATATATCATTGACCCAATATATCATTGATCCAATATATCATTGACCCAATATATCATTGACCCAATATATCATTGACCCAATATAGCATTGACCCAATATATCATTGACCCAATATATCATTGACCCAATATATCATTGGCATGTGACCAATAAAAGATCCATTTCCTCTCCAATAAGAGTATTGGGGATATAGAGCTAGATCTATTTTTAATAGACCAATCGCCTCTGGGTGAGTAATGTGCTCAGCATCACCCGCGGCCGCCTTGACTTCACAGGACTATACCTGGTACCCACTCAAGGCTGGGTCGACCTGAGAGACAAGGCCATTTGGACATATACTGTTGGACCTTTATTTTATTGACCAATCGGCACTGGGTGTCTGATGTGGTCAAGATCCCACCGGCCACCTTTGCTTCCCAGGACTTCACCTGGTACCCATTTGAGACTAGGTCGACACGGGAGCCAAGGCATTTTTTCAAGAAAAGACAAATCTAGCTAGATGCGGATTTGAACCTACAGCTTTCGGTCCCGAGACTAGCGTCTGTCCGCCACACTCATGTGACCTATAGCCCTGTATTTATGATTTCTGTGGAGGTAAGGGTGGGGGGGGGGGGTTCTTCTTGAGAGTGTAGCCGTTGACAGTAGCACTTTAAATTTGGTATCAATGCCGTAGGAAGCCTCCGGGGATGTTTGGTATAACACTGAATGCCTCACGCTTTGAACAGTTTAGGCTCCCTCCTCACCCCCCATACCCCCCCCCCCCCCGGGGGGGTGGGGTCCGGAGCCCTTTTGTGGGGGGGGGGGAGGAGGAGAACAGACCAACTGCGATTACCGAAACAAGCATGTTGTAAGAGTTTACTATCAGGGATGTTTTCGTTTGAAGGGGTGAATCTGCTTGAGAGGTGGGCAACAAACGGCCTACATAAAACTAACCCACATCTGTAAAACGGATGTAAGCGCGCAAAGCTCGGGGGGTCAATGATATATATTGAAACTCTACTAACTGAACAAGACCAAAGTCCAGTAGTTGATGAACCACCAGAACGGTGCGGCCTGAGTTTACAGCCGATGAACGACAAGAAGAGGGGAAGAATTGTTTAGCGACGAAACCCAGCCCTTGAACAAAATTACAAAATAATTACATAAATGAAGCAAATAAGTGAATCCTTTCTAATTGAAGTACAAATACAACAATAATCCCAATTCATTTATGTAATCGTTACTGCAGTATACACCTGACGAGATAAAGCGAAATATGCTAGGCAATCCAGGCACTATATTGTGCAGTATCTACTTCCTGTATCTTCTGTTTTCAAATTTACAACAGGGAAACCGCTTCAAGTCTACAAAAGTTTGGAGTGAGATTGGAGCCTATGCTCCATCTGCAAATAGAGACAGAGAAAGAAATCAGAACTTAGGGCTGACACAATCACAGAAGGACGAGCAAGCGGGTGTTCAGATAAAGAACAAATGTTCAATGTCCACTCTAGAGTAGTGGGCTGTTAATTGCTGTCCGGCAGCCTCAGTTTGTCTGCCCGCAGCACGGACATCGAAAGTTCAAACAGAGGTCACTCTGGAGGGTGTGACCGGAAGCATTCCAGTGGTCAAGAATAGCCGGACCTGGCACAGCGTGAAGTCTGGAGCTGATCATGAAGGTGACGGGTGCTGGTCTTCGCTGAAACATTTATCACTGCAGTGTGAGTTTTAGCGCGCGCGTGTACGTGAGAGAAAGAGGGAACGATATAAAGATAGAGAGAGAAAGAGAGAGCCATCTCTTAGGCAAGACTTACATATAAACTGATCTACCAGAAGGGATAAACATATAATGAAATAAAAGACAGAGTGACAAACAAACAGATGCAAGGGCGGATTTGCAGACAGGCAAGTGGACAGACAGACATATATTTGGACAAAGAGCTCGGTAGCTTAGTGTACGTACAAGCAGACAGACCGACAGACAGATATTACACAGGTGTGTATACAGTCGGTAACATCAACAATACTACTCCACGACGGTTGGCTGCCCTAATTTTAACAGCTCTAGAAGTGTACGCACAAGCACAGACAACAAACACAGTCAAGACCCTCACTTCCCACAGAAAAGAGTGTCAAAATCCTCTCCATTTCCACCCTTGAAGTGCAGAAGGTATAATCAGTAAACAAGCTTATCTGCCCGGCTTGAGACCCAGAGTCTCGGGAATAACGTTACGCAAGTGTAGGGAATAAGAGTTTAATTACGATTATATATCAATATGACAGCCGCGTTGACAGACACAATCAATCAACGGCCCGGTCTTTTCTCCTGTCACGGCTCTGCGTTTCTTTTGTGGTTACCCGCCCTACCGAACAGCCGGCCCAGTTAAATGTTTCCCCTGATAAGAATGATCCTACGAATGGCAGTCCCTGTGTGTGCACACACCCCAGATCTTTGTCACATACTTCAGGATCCACAATAAAAGATGGGTCGTTTTGGAGTGGCCCCAAGTCTCCAACAAATTGCCCAATATTCGGATTTCTGCTAAACCCCTAATGCGAGCCCTATCTCTCGCATCATGATCTCTGTTTTACAGAATACATTTTAAGTGCTCTTGCCAATTGTTATAGTGCAATTCTACTATAACTTGCCATCGGAAAAAAAGTAACTAGAAAATAAAAGTGTTATTTCGGCGTGTATTCGTACCATTTTATACGAGTTAGGCGATGACACATAGAGAAGTGGGTCGACAAAAATAGCGCTTAAATTTCAACAGGCGATCAGATTCTTGAGTTTCCTAATGGCGACAAGATCAGATAACTCTGTTATGGCTTTTTAAAAAAATCCTATTTAACTGTGTGTCATCTCAAAAATAATAAACGCTAGTTACAATGTACTCATAAAACTCTTCCAGGTGCGACTCTCGTCTTTACTTACATCGTCGATGCTCTTCTACCCTGCGGTGTAGAGGTTTCCCAGAGAGATCGCCAGACTTTTCTGTCGGCAGTTCTCTTGTGAGCTTTTTCTTTTCTATTCCAGTCCTCTGTCGGAGCGGGACTGTCGGTGTTGGACTCCCCTAGCACTGTCCATAAACCATGAGAACGTTTTTTTTTTTAAATGAAATGTGAGCCGATGAATTCGAACCCTAGTACTCGGGAACCAGGAAATTGTCAAAACTGTCTAATGTTTGGGAAGAACCCTACCCACCCAACCACAACACACAGGGCAGCACAGACCGACTGCCTGCTGGTAAGAAGATAAACAGGCAGACAGGCGGACAGACAGATGAACGGATGAAAAGAAAGGTTGTTAGGCAGATTTTGGGGAGTGCAGGACAATACTCAAGAAAACTGATATGTTGAAGTACAGGGGTAACCTGACAAAAGCAGATGGAAGATGTATTAAAGAAGTTAACAGTAGAAAATGTCGATCAAAGGCAGCATTTTACCAAATGGGGAATATTTTATGCAATCTTTCTTTGTCAAGTGAGACCAGAATAAGAATTCCCAAAAGCTATATAAATCTTGTTATGATAAATAGAAGCGAATCATGACCACTTGGTTCCCCGTGTGGGTTCCAGGGCCCCATCGTGGGGAAAACAAGAATAGACCCTCTGCCTACCCAAAAGCATGTCGTAAGAGTTGACTAATTAGGGAGCTTCCTTTGAAGTCGGAGTGCATCTGCCTGAGAAGCAAGGAACCAACAGTCTGGTTTAAGTGAATCAGATCTGTAAAACTGATGCACACAAATCAAGAAGAAGAAGAAGAAGAAGAAGAAGAAGAAGAAGAAGAAGAAGAAGAAGAAGAAGAAGAAGAAGAAGAAGAAGAAGAAGAAGAAGAAGAAGAAGAAGAAGAAAAGGAAGGACAGAAGGAAGAAAAGCAGCATAATAAGAAACGAAGAAGCAGAAGTAGATGAGGATGTTAGTGGTGATGGAATGCTGACTAAGGTCATGATCATGGTGGCTGTGGTGATAAAGATGATGATGATGGTGGTGGCAGTGGTGATGATGATGATAGAATCCATAAAATGAATAATGATCACAACCAACTGGGTGGGCTTAGGTCTCATTGACAGCAAGATAAGATGGCGTCCAAGGCCAAATCTTCAACACGGGTCTATACACAGACAATGAATATGTCAGAGCCCGCAAAGAAACAATAAACACAGACACGAACCCGATACCTCTCGCTCACATATCTATCCAACATGTCCTTGGCATGCCAGTCCTATTGTGCATGTGTAAACAAGTTAGAGAAATGAAGCAGCGGCGTGGGAGGAGTCGGTTGTAATCCACATAATAATAGCGCTTTATGAGGAAAAAGACATAACAATTGAGGGTACCGTCTCCACAATAAAGCTTAGCTATGTCTAACATGCCGCGACTCTCTTACTGCTCTCTGAAATTCGTACAGACTTTTATTTTACTAATACAAGAATAGACCCCCTTAGCCCCAACCGGCCCCTCCTCTGTCGCATGTTTTCTCTGAGTCAGGGACCCTGGTTAGATATGCGTGTCAGGATTCGAACCTGACTCCCCCAGAGACATACCCCTTTCTTCTCTTAACTACGCCCTAAACATGCAGCTTATTACCTGCCAGTTATGGATATCAATTTGCGCGGCTGATTCGCAAGTACCATCATCATCAAGTGGCTTGTGACCTAGCGTGGGCAATCATGCATCCGCACAATCTGCGGTCTTCAACAATTAGTTCTAGTGCGTCTGTTGAAAACCCTCCATCCCACAAGAAACGGCTGTCAAGAATTGTCTTGCGTTGTCTTCCTCTGTCTCTTTTCCCACAGATCTTTCCAGTTGTCACAAAATATTCCAGTTTCCTTCTCATTACAGGACCAAATAAGGATGACTGCCTCATTCTTATGTTTGTGTAGCGTTGTCTTCTCCCCTTTTTCAAACCATCCTGAAGTTTACAACCGGTGAACGTGAAGAAGAAGATAAGTTAAATCTGGCTCTATATAGCATGCAAGAATATTTTTTTTATAATCTCCAAAGACAGTTTTTTGCATAAAAGGTTGATTTGTTAACATAATGCACTGTTTAGCATGTAACGATTTGTTGTTTGTCTCTTTATTTCCCAAGTATACACATGTTTACCTTACACAACCTTTCTCTCCCTCTTAACCTGGTTGGAACCACACATTTTCCACGTATCTAGGTCTCAATGAAACCCCACAGAATAATATTATGGCAGACTCCAGTTGCCGCGGCTCTATCAAGGACAGGGGACGGGGCTGAAGGCCCACAACAAATGGATGCACAACTCGGTACAATTAGTGTCAACTCAGACGCGCCTGTGACTTCGCAATGTGATTGATGATATGTGTATCTTTGCAGTGCCTGCTAAACAACACACCCCCTATCAACGCCTGACTTCCTTTTCTGCTGTTTTGCTAACTTATTATTTTTTGACCTGAGATCGCATGTCGGGCCCAGCCTTCTTTAAGTTGTCTAAAGATTCCAGTGTGAACAGCGTGTGGATCTTGGAAATCCAAAACAATCAATCAACGCCAACTAGCTGAGCTGAAGTGGGAGGACTCTTTTCCCCCAGAAATATGCCTTCGTCTCCTCATTCTTCCACGTTCTGTTGTACTCTAGCTGCATTCCTCTTGGATAATTTTAATTTCAAGTTCGTGCCAGGGGGCTGTTGGGGTTGGCTCTGCAAAGTCCTGTAAAGGATACGCAACTAACCTTCTGTCAGTTCACTGATACTTTTCAAATTTCTCATTTAAATTTTCTCTTTCCCGTATACTTCTGATAGAATTGGATCATTAGTGCTCATTCGCAAATCGCACCTAACCTCCCTCACCTGGATCTACATACCTGGTCATGCTGGTGTAAAGGGTAATGAGCGAGCGGACAAATTGGCAGGCAATGCACCAACGCATGTGGTTAGAAGCATGGACAGAGCAGATATCGTCAACGCTGTGCGGACTGGGCTAGCGCATAATAACAATCTCTGACTAACACATGGGAATAAAACATGGTGAGGCATGTCTATGCTTCCTTCGAGGCCGAGATAGGAGACATTATAACCAGCCTCTCCTTGGAACAGTTAGATGTATCTTGGAGTGACTGTGCACGTACGGTAATTCCCAATGTGCATTGACGTCGATTGTAATAACAATATAACATTAGTGCTCAGTCTGTCTTTGGAAAGGGTTTGGATTAGGCTTATGGCTAGGATAACCATACGATTTTATCTAATAACTTCTTCTTTTTCTTCGAGTTCACCGGCTGTAAACTGCTGCAGAAAGTTCTGCCTGTTCGCCCACCCTTAGATTTTGTCTTGTTGCAGAACTTCAGTGTCGTGTGGACATCCATTTTACTTATTTGGCTTATTTGTATTCATATTGTTGGTTCCTTGCCTCTCAGGCAGATGCAATCTGACTTGGAGAGAATTCTACAGTTAATTAAGTCTTACGACATGCTTGTTAGTGGAGGGGGGCGGTGGGTTTATTCTTCTCTTACCTGCAACGAGGCTCTCAAAACCATAATGAGGATTCACGGATCTTGTGTTAGGGACAATCATCAAGGATTGTCTGCTTGGAAAGACCACGAAGGATCACATTTCTGAGAATATTATCACTGACCTTTCACTTCCACTTGGGGAAGTTCATCAAGCACCTAATGTGTGGAAAGATCGCGAAGATCTTGTTGGGGGAAAGGGCTGCCAATGATGGGTTTTTACCCCCAGATCTGGGTTTTTATTCGATGCCTTAGGTTCAAATTTTGAAATCTGTGTGTGTGTTTTTTTTTAAATATATCCTTACATACAAGTGGGTAAAGGTTTCGTTTTGTAACTATACAATTTGTAGTTTTTCAACAATCTGTGTTTTTTATTTTGTTTTGTGTTCTTTGTAGTTGGGTTTTTTGGTTATCTTAGCTGGGTTTTTCAAAAAAGCCTTATTGTTATCCCTGGTTGGGAGGAGATCATCCATCAATCACCTACTGTTTGAAACGATCGCGAAGATCTTGTAGGGGGAATATCATCCAGGACCTACTTAATGCTTCGGTCATCACAAATTAGCTAATGTTTGGAAATGTTAGAAAACGTTTGCGTTCGGAACATTTGCAACGGCCGTAAGAGAAAGTTATCACATAAAAACATGAATAAGAAAGACACACAAACATGTAACAACACGTCGTCGAAGAAACAAAACATATGACAACATGTACAGTCATACCATGGAGTCTATAAAACAAGAACTTCATTGAATTTGCAGTTAAATTTAAGAAACTATGCATCCTATATCGACCTACATGCCCCCGAGTTGCGTGCTAAAACCTTCCATATGACTAAAACCCCACAAGCTAACATCATTCTGCAGCCTAATATGCTTATCCAGCCTTAACAGAAATAATCTTTTATAAAGCATAAAGGCATGAAAGAGAAAATAAGATATCGCCATAGACGAAGAATGTTCAGAAAGGAAATAATACCTTGGAGATTATAAAACCCTAGATCCTCCATATAATAAAATTCCCCACTTCATCATAGCCGAGCGCAAGCTGGGGTCCGTGGAGAGGTATTGAAATGTTGATACTGTGTCTTAAATAAGATAGGAAATCCGCCTTTCTGTCCTTCCCTAGACAAAAAAATAAGTAAGATTACCTTCTTTAGAAAGCAGCTAGCGGGAGGCGCTCAGAGCAAGAATGGATTTAAAATGGCGTGGTGGGCAGACGACAAAACGAATGGCCGCGTCTTCGTGGCAGGGTAGCGAGAAGCTGTTACTGTCAATGTGCGAAGATGGCTGTGTTCTGGAGTGCTAATTCTGTTATGCAAAACCAGTGGTCCTTAAAGGCACAGACAGTGGCGATGAAATAAAAGGTCGTAGGGGAAGAACATATGGAAGGAAAGAGTTCATTAAACGACTGAAACAATATCATGTGGAGATTTGTTTAACTCTCATAATAATTGTTTAAGTAAAATACGTGAAGAAATACAGATATGTCGCAAAACGTTTAAGTTTACGTGAAAATAAATAATATTTTAAAGCAGACGAAAGAAACAAACACAAAAAACAAAATAGTTAGTACCGTGTGCTTCAGCGAATAATGTTTGCTATGCGCCTATTTCAATATGGGTCATAAACAGGACCGGGTGTTCGTTGAGGTTTTTTACCGGTGCCCAATAGTTTATCTTGTAGGAACACTTCTATGAGCCAGATTTTCTCTCTCTGACTGACCAAATCTGGGCAATAATGTCAGACAGGCTCGGGAGTTTGTTTTGGTCAGGCACAACCCCCCACGCAACAGAGTTATCAAGACTTATTCGATGTAGATGCCCTATCTGTGTCTGTCAATTTGCTGTGAGCTGCGGAACCCATTAAGACTATATATCATTTGAGGTACTAAAATGCTGTAAGTATAGTCCTTCTGTAGCGGTCGGTGTATGGCTGATTACAATTAATTGTTTTATATCTTTTTCATGAACGTTGCAAACCAATAGCAAGAGTTATTATCTGTTGTGTGATTCTGTTAGGTAATCATACTTTTACTTTCAGTCGTTTGCCATTGCTTTCAATAAGGCACCACGCTTCTATCGTCAAACTCAACGCAACCGTTAACAAACTGCCTGTAGCAGACTCTGAACTCATGTATGGCGGGGTTGTCGACGTTTATGACATATATATTTCTACAGTCTGTTGTCGACGTTTACAACGTATGTAAATCCACAGTCTGTTGTCGACGTTTACGACGTACGCATATCTACGTCTGTTGTCGACGTTTACAGCGTATATATATCTACAGTCTATTGTCGACGTTTACGACATTTGTATATCTACAGTCTGTTGTCGACGTTTAGGACGTAGGCATATCTACAATCTGTTGTCGACGTTTACGGCATATGTATATCTACAGTCTGTTGTCGACGTTTACGACGTAGGCATATTTACAATATGTTGTCGACGTTTACGACGTAGGCATATCTACAGTCTGTTGTCGACGTTTAGGACGTAGGCGTTGCGAATGTGCTTAGACAATTCGAAATACAGTTTGCATTGACGTCAGTAATAGTCGACTGTTCAATGGGGAAGAGGAAACTACTTAACGTAACATTACAATGTAGCGGAGAGATGTGTAGCCAATTTGAAAAATTGTCACAATTCACAACATAACTTTACCACTTCAAAGCAGAAAGCAGTAGCCTCCACAATACCCTCTTCCCAACAGACTCCATGACGTCACCAACGACGAGAGTTAAACTGTGTTGTATATACACATCACTGAACGAGAGAACATCCGACAGAACCT
Source organism: Candidula unifasciata (assembly GCA_905116865.2). Lineage (NCBI taxonomy): Eukaryota > Metazoa > Mollusca > Gastropoda > Stylommatophora > Geomitridae > Candidula > Candidula unifasciata. The sequence goes on from CAJHNH020000144.1 coordinate 192,862, forward strand.
GATGTATGACGCAATAAACGTCCTACACATAGGAGCGAATCTCCATCGTCCAGATCGATGGTGCGGGGTCATTCTGAGCACAGGGCATCGTTAAAGATCGCTCCGTATTAAATGCTTCATGGATGACCGTTCCGAAAGGACATAAAAACAACATGGAAAGGCGCCCTGCAGGGGACGAGCGTTTAGAGAGAGAGAGAGAGAGAGAGAGAGAGAGAGAGAGAGAGAGAGAGAGAGAGACGGAGAGAGAGAGAGAGAGAGTACTATGTTTACATTGGCTTGGGGGGTACGTGGACCTATCAACATACAGATCGAGTTACAGTACAGCCCTTGGGGAATTGCTTTATCCTACACATATGGTTTTAGCAAACGGCGAGCAAGGCAGAGGGGGAAGACAGATAACTGGGAGTGTGGTTCTATGGTCGGAATGTGTCAAGAGTGGAAGTGCCAGAGTGCGTCAGACGTTTCTGCTCATGTTTCGAACGTCAATTATGTTTATTCAAAGTGCCCCTTTCACCTCCTATTGCATCGCAGCTTCCACCGCCCACTTGGATCATTCTAAGAAACACCTTCCATTACTAATTACACCAATAACTGTTACAGCTTCCCTTATTGTTGGAGCTAACCCCTTCCCCCCCCCCCCCCCACACCCTGGGGGGGGGGGGGGGGGCGTAGAGGCCAGGTTTAGGAAACCGAAGTAGCACTTCACAAGGCCAGCAACAGCTCATGCATCATAAAGAGCAAGAACATTTACAGCTAAAACAACAACAATGGATTCTGGCAAGAACGTACAGCCAGCTCTGCCTTTTTGTGAAGCTATCAGTAAGGAGGATCTGACAAGTTTGTGTGCTCTAAACTCACTCGTCGGGCAGACTCTATCTGATCGAGGCTTCACGGGGTTCTCTCGGGGACAGGCCGACAACTGCCTGAGTGTGTCTTTCATTGTGAGTCAGTGCAAATATAACCTACGTTTGATATACAGACAAGTCGCATATTTCAAGCCAGTTTTATGTAATCCATGTTTCATAGCTGGACGTCACAGGCTACATGAAGCGAAGAAAACTGTGAAATATGTAGTGGGGAAGACGATATAGAATAAAGTGCAGCGAAGGAAGCAGTAAAACCTGTTGCGGGGACAAAAGACATAAGACAATGTGTAGGGAAGAAAAAGCATGTCGTGCAGAAAAACGACAAACGTCTCTGGCAGATGCACCCCGACTTCCAAGGGATCTCCTCATTAGTCGAGCATCCCGACTTCCAAGGGATCTCCTCATTAGTCGACTCCTACGACATACCTCTCTAACGAAAAGACTGACAGAAAAACGGGGGGAAGGGGAGTAGGTGTATAACTATAATGCTTTGAAGTCAGTGTTCTTTAATCTGCGGGCAGCGGCCCACCAATGGGCAGCGAAAAAGTCCCTGTGCCTCGCCAAAATTTTCTTCATCATGTAACGAGGTAGGGTAAGGTTTTTTTCCTCGTCCAGTTTTAGGATTGATTCCCGAGGATTTCCTATTTGCGTGGGGGAAAACACTTGATCATGTATGGCAATAACAGAATCCAAAAGCAGAAATCAAAAGGATGTTACTGCAGCGTTTCGCATAAAAGGGAAAAAAAGGGGGGGGGGGGGGGGGGGACTTCAGCGACTGATTTGCTGACATTGCATTAGCCGAAAGTGTTATTCTGGGATAAAAAAAAAAAACAGAGCAGTAATGTCAGCAATGTACTTTCTACTGAAGCAAAAACGCCTGCGCTGGTTCGGATATGCCTTTCACAAATAGGACGGTCGCATTGCAAAGTAACCACTGGTCAACAGGGATACGACCTGCAGGACGGCCAAAACTTCGCTATAAGGACATATGGAAACGCCACCTGAAGGACATCAACATTGATACAGATACTTGGGAAAGATAACAAAGGCAAAGGGAGGGTTGGATGAACCGGGCAGACATTCTCAATGCTCTCAAGGAGGCAGGACGAGACGATGATCCAGGCGACGACGTTGAATCAGCAACACTCAAACGATTACACTACAAGAATTTCAGGTCAAAAGCGGTGTCGCCAAACATGTATTCAGGTAGCCAAAGAAGAAAAGTAAACCAACACATAAGTGGTGTTATCAGTCGCCACACGCTAAAGGATATACCAAAGATGGGATCCTAGCGCTTATGGACTTGTCCGAGGAGCAATGAGGATAATCTGTCGATTTAACTAACTTTGGAGAGATCAGCTGCAGATGGACTCTATTGAAGGCAGACAGTGAGAACAGATTGTCGTAGTTTAAAAGAAGCCAAACGCAGTAAGCTATAGAAAGAAGACGTCTGCGAGAAAAACCTGCTTCAGGACAATGGACGTTTAATTGGGGACAATCTGGCAGAGCTGCCAATCCCGCATTGGAATTCACAGTCATAGCAGATGCCGTTCCAAAAACCAGCGGTACAACTCCCTGATCAGCAGGGACTGGTGGTTGCCTGCATACACGGGACACTGGATTTAACACATAACCTACTATCTAGATGTGTTTTTTCTTTCGTGTCTGGTTTGATGTCAGGTGGGTCGTGAAACATTTGCTACTGTTTGAGTGGGCCGAGAGTATAAACAGGCTGAGGAACACTGATATAAGTCAGGTACGAGACAGTGATGATATTCTGCCATTGTTTGAGTGGGCCGTGGATATAAACAGGTTGAAGAACACTGATATAAGTCGAGTACGAGACAGTGATGTCATTGTTTGATGAGACACTGATATAAGTCACGTACGAGAGAAATGATATTGTGCCATTGTTTGAGTGGGCCGTGGATATAAACAGGTTGAAGAGCCCTACTATAAGTCACGTACGACACACTGATGATATACAACATGTTTTAAAAAGAGAAGTCACAAACATATCGGATATAAACAGGTTGAAGAGCACTGATATAAGTCACGTATGAGACACTGATGATATTATGCCATTGTTTGAGTGGGCCGTGGATATAAACAGGCCGAAGAACCCTACTATAAGTCACGTACGACACACTGATGATATACAACATGTTTTAAAAAGAGAAGTCACAAACATATCTCAGACAGCCGTGCTATACAATATTTCGGTGGACTCCTTTATTCTCTGCTTGTTGAACTTGTCTCGGTCCGGCGAGTTCCTTTCTCCTCAGTTTGATTGAAGTGGTCTTCTTTCACCAACTTCAGCATGATTCCTTATAGTGCAGCTCCACTTGTAACGATTCCAATCATTACACTCCCAGACTGTGGTATATTCCAAACCTTTTTTCTAGGTTTCTCTTGCATGCACTTTTGATTCGTCCAATTTTTCCGCTACCGTTGGTCAACTTGTTGTAGATTAATTACAGTTTTATTGTGTCACCTCCATAATCAAGGTTGGCTGCGATGTACCCACTGCTGTAGTCCGTTCCAAAAGTCGTGAACAAATTTAAACATCTGTAACCTTGATAACCCTTCGGTTCAAATTATTGAAATATATAAATATTGGCATGTAACCTGTGACAGTCCATTGCAAAAGTCGTGCTCAGCTTTAAGAACATGTAACTGTAGTAATAATTCGGTGTAAAATAATGACATTTGGAATGCAACCGGTTACAGTCCTTTCCAAAAGTTGTGCCCAAATTTAACAGTTTGTAACCTCTGTTATCGGTTGGTGCAAACTGTTGAAATCTGGCATGCAACCTGTTAATAACCATGCCCTTTTAGGTAAAATAATTAAAATGCCAACAACAACAAAAAACCTAAGATTTTTTTTGCCTTTTTAGTGGTTTATGGAAAAAAGAAAAAAACGACACGGACTCAAAGCTTACAATCAGCATGTTTACAGTGAAAAGTCTGAGGCGAACTTGGGAACACATCAAACTGCTCGCGTGTTAGACGTAATTAGTGCGAAAAACTAAAGCGGGGTTATTATGAATTGGGAAGTGGATACGTCCTGTACTGCCGTAATGCTTGTTGATTGTTCATAGAAAGTATAAGATGTGTATCAATTATTGTACATTTCATTTTTTAGGGGCAGACAAATTATTAGTCATTTAAACATTAAAAGAGTTGGCCGCAGTTAGAAAATAACAGCACATATGCAACTGTAAATTAGGAAATCATAAGCGCATAGGAAATGTAAGATCATATGCAAACATTTGTGTTGTTCGGTTCAGGAGTTTTCGAGATAATTGTTACAGTTTGAGGGCACGAATTTCGGAACGGACTTCTTCTTCTTCTACTTCTTCTTCTACTTCTTCTTTTTCTTCTTCTACTTCTTCTACTTCTTCTTCTTCTTCTTCTTCTTCTTCTTCTTCTTCTTCTTCTTCTTCTTCTTCTTCTTCTTCTTCTTCCTTCACCGGCTGTGAGCTCCGGCTGAAAGACCTAGTTGTTCGTCCATTTGGACTTTACAGCAGGGCCTGAGTTTTGCGTGTAAATCCGTTTTACTGACTTATGTATGTGCAGTTGGCTGTTCCTTGCTGCTAGGGCAGATAAACTCCGACTTCCAAGGAAGCTCCCAATTAGTGGACGCCTACGACATGCTTGTTGTGGAGGCACTGAATAGATTATTGTTTTCCCTACAATAGGGTCCAGGAACCTAGACGGGGATGGAGCGGACTATAAGTACCGGAATGTTACATGACGCGACCCCAATCTCATGAACTGTTGATCAGCGTGTCCGTGAAACGAACTCACAGCATTCAGAGTCCAAGGCAAACGCAAATGGTGATGATGATGATGAAAATTTTTAGTAAAGCAAAATAAATAACTAAATACAAAGGACGTTGAGAAACCAGAAAGTATCAAATTTCAAGAAGTAGTACAGATATGGCAGTATTTCTCCAGCTGCCTCTTATCGTTGGTTTGGCTTGACATCCGAGCTAAGCACGTAAAATCTGGAGCATGGGGGATGTAAACGCCAACTCACCAATATCTACGATGTAAGATAACAGATATAACCGTCGCTTACATAATTGGCTGCTATCGTCATATCATCTGTTCTCGCATGATGCACGTGATGCATAATGGACTCTTGAAAAGGAGCGGGACTGGGAGGTGGGGGTGGGAGTGGGTAGTGAGCAATGATGGAAACATTATGTCAGGGGCTCGAAGAAGAAATAATAATTCAGCAGAGGAAAGAACATTGTAAACTTTTCGGTTCACATTTCGGATTTGTCCTAACCGATTCTGTGAATTCATTGTGTGTGAACTGGAAAAAACGAGGGTCCGGTATTCCACACAGATTTTACACCGCTTTTTGTAGTGTAGGCAGGGCAAGACCGTGGACAAAGGGTCTCTGGGTCTGGAAGGAGACGAGTAGGCCTGACAATGTCCTGAGTGAGGGGATGTCAATTCATTCATTCATTCATTGATGAATTAATTCAAGCATTCATTCATTCATTCATTCCTTCATGCATTCATTCCTTCATGCATTCATTCCTTCATGCATTCATTTATTCGTCCAGACATTCATTCATTCATGCCTTCGCACGGATATTACCTGTTGTCAAAGCAAAGCAACTACTCTAAACCGTAAACACCTCTGTAAGCACACAAGCACCACCAACCAGTGGCTTTGGTTAGCACAATGCAGGACGTACACGAAACAATCGCAAACACGCGTATGGTGTCTGCCAAACACAATAAAAAAAAAAACAGCACATTCGCACACACCGGCAGCCGACATCAGCCAAATGGGTGGCTGTGACAATACAGGAAAGGAATAAGCAATGTAAAAACACTTTCCGCGCCTGAAAAGAACAATGAAATAGAAACAAGAGAAGCGCCGCAAATACTTCCCAGTCCTGACAGAATAAAACACAGCTGTTGTGCAGGCTGCGGACGTTCCTCTGGTTCTAAAGGAGTTATCAGCGGTTACCAAACGGTTGGCGAGGGGGCAGAATATTGAATAAATATGTTTTGAAAAGCTCATAATTCTCAGTCTTTGTTCCGGAGCTCCAATTGTGAGGAAAACAAGAATGTGCCCACTGCCGCCTCAAAAAAGCATGTTGTTGTAAAAGTCACAATCCTCTTCTTCTTCGATCCTTCTGTCAGAAAACATATCAGGAGGCCGGTAGCCTTTATGAAAAGCTATCGAACAGTCCATATCCTCTCGTGTACCATACAGTTTGGTCTTCCCACAAACGTGAGGTCACGCATACCTTCTTGAATGTCTTGAATATCAAAGTCACAATTAAAGGAACCTTTAAACGCTTTCAGAAGTTTGGGCATACAGGGCTAGACCTATATTATATAGATCAATCAGCACCTGCCGGGTAATGTGGTCGGCGTCAGGCCAGTTCGCCTTTACTTCACAAGACTCCTCCTGGTACAAATTCAAGGATGAGTCGACCCGGGAAGCAAGGTCGATTTTGCCTGGAAGGCAAGGAACCAAGAGTCTGCGAACAAATAAGTCAGATTTGTAAAACGTATACGCGGGTAATACTTAGGTTCTGGTAAGCATAATCAGTCCATAGATGGATGAACACCCAGAACTTTCCACTGGAGTTTACAGCCGATGACCACAAAAAGAAGAATAGCTTATTATGTACATACACTTATAACACTGCACCATTGATTGTAGGAAAATCCATGGCCACGGTTGATATCATCAACACTATACAGGCTAGACTAGCGGGTATGGATGAAAATCTGACGCTAACACGATCACATGACTTCGGAGTTAAGCCTGGTAAGTACGTCAGTGTCGTCTTCGTTGTCGGGGAAGGAGACATCATATCCAACTTCTCCAGGGAACAATCTGAAGAGGTAGACATAGGACTAAGCACACGCGTGGAAATACCTGATCTGCACTGACGTCAGAACCTAACATAAGGGCGATTCCGACAAAATGATTATGCCAAATATATTGTCTAGAACAATGGTTCTTAACCTTCGTGATGCCGAGACCCTTATGTGACCCCCCCCCCCCCCCCGGGATAATAGTAAGAATGCTTCTTCTACCTAAGATAACCTAAAGTCAGATGTCCTAAGAACAACGTCTCAGAACCGTTTATGGAGGGTCTAATCACCCTGCCTGCACATCTTCAGAACACCTGTGGCAATGCAGATCCGAGGAGCATCATAGATGGCTACAGAGTGGGATCTTCTTCAAAATACTTTTCACAGATTAGTTTTCGTTTTGTGTGGCTGCGATTTTTTTGCGTGCTTATGTTGTCTAATGTATTCTGTAGTGCATTTACCGAGGCGGGGTGGGATTGGGGGGGGGGGGGGACAGGGGAAACATATACACTCGCACACGCAGACCGAAAAAAAAAACATGGCCATAGGCAGAACTACTCTAATACAGTCTGTATCTTCATCATCTTCACCATCATGTGGCGTTAAGTGTAGTCATGTTTCGCCATATCACACGATCACCAGAATCACGGATCAGTTCATTGTTTTTATCTCGCCTAGTTCATCTAACCAGGCATTAAAGGTATTTTGCTCTTTGCCTTTCCCTTGCTCTCTTTCTATCGTCAATCTAGTCACCAAGTTGTCGAGTCCCTCTCAAAATATGACCACAAATATTGTCTACGTCTAAATGGGAGTCGCCGTGGCGTTGACGGTCCGACACCCACCTGCAGACTGGAAGGTCGTTGGTTCGCGTCCTGACGGAGTGGGATTTAATTTTTCAAAAATGACCTTGACTCCAAGGTCGATCTAGCCTTGAGTGGGTACCAGGAGCAGGCCTGGGAAGTAAAGGTGGTCGGTGTGATGCTGACCACATCACCCACCAAGTGCCGATTGGTCTATAAAAATATAGGTCCTATTTTTCCAATACGCCTAAATGAGTGGAAAAGGGAGCTTTCCTTTTACTACATCTAACTGTTCTAAGTCGACTAATTTCATCTGACTCAGAGAGGACTGTTTCGTTGGGTTTTCTATCCTTTCATGATAGTCTTTGCATCTTCTTATAAAACATATCTCGACTGTCAGTAAATGTTTTTCAGCTGGTCTGCTTATTGTCCATGTGTCACTTTTATTCCGGCTCATGAAATTATCAGTGACCATAGAAAGTGCGCCGTGAGGGTTGATATGATCGCCTATGCCAGGCGGCAGAGTGCTTCCAAAAGAGCTAGTGTAGTGTTCTCGGTGCTGGGGGATCTTTATGTGGGTTTTATGTGAACGAGGTTCGTCTGTGCGGTCTGTCTCTTCCTCCAATGCGAGTCAAGACAAGTAGCTATTTTACGAGTTGGTTTGTAGAGACTCCTGTTTTACGTCGATAAGGAAAGCTATGAAATTATATCTCTTGCCATCCCCCTGCTGCGATAGAAGATAATAGACCGATGGGGAACAGAAAGAAGAGGTCATTGAAATCTCGGGTCAAAAAGTCATGACACTAAAACACAACTGCGATCTGTACATCAGTGCAAAAACTGACCAAAAACACGAGGCTGGGGTCGAGTGACGAAGTTCCCTTGTGTGCTCTGTCCACGAGAGAATGCCAGCAGGGTCATTATGTGGCCGATGAGACTTTTATATGACAGAATACACGAGGGTCACTGCAACCACCGTTGTGCCTCCCTCGGCATGTCTTTGTCTGACACATAAATGGGTGTCCAGTGACCAGGTGGGACTCGTGCTGATAAAATTTGTGACTTAAATTCAAGTCTCTCTTTCCCAGGAGGAGACACACAACACACTGATAACAAGGCATAGTTTTTCCAACGGTGTACAGAATTAGATGTGTCCCGGGTGTGATTGTTCCACTTCGCTGGAAGCTACCGTCAGAGAGGCAGGATCCAGGGAATGAATACAAGTAGGCGGCAAGAAAACTCCCACAAGCTGCATGGACAGCTGAATTGTGGGAGGATGGAAGGTATGAAAGGATTCTCAAATTGCAAGAATGATGAAAAGAGTGATACTGCACTATACAGAGCACCGGGTTAAATAACTATAATTTTCACAAGCGCATAATAACAGAAAACGTAGTGGACTTTGCCGGAAAAACAGGCTTTTGAAGAATACAATAACAACCGAAATTATGCACAAGAATCCCGTCTGCTGTGCCACCAGTTTGATGTGGTAGATAAGCATGTGTGTTCTAATCACATCCAGCTATGCTAGGGATAGTTTAGCTACTGCAAGGGTCTCTCATCTTGAACAGGTCAGACAGAGGCTAGAGAAAGAGACACAACCCTGCTGCTTTGTGACAACAACAGCAGCAACACAAACAAAAATGGAGACAGTCAAAGGCTAGAGACCACCATTTTATTAAAATCAGATAGTGCTCGCAAAACTTTGAATCGTAACTCACCTCAATATGGCGCAAGAATATGTACATATTAAAACAACCCATTTTCTTGATTGTTTATTTTCTGTCTGCGATATTTTCAACTTACTTCTGAACCGCCACATACACACACATATCAACTGCCACGCGTTTCTTCATAAAACCCATTAGCTGATTGCAAGTATAATAATTATCTGTACCGGCCGGGGATATAATCGCCTGATTCTGTTCAGCCGTGCCAAGCTTCCTCTTTCATTCTTATCGCATCTTCTCCACCACACCAATGATTTATCAAGTCTTCCGGTACTCTCCAGTGTTGCCATCCGTGCCAGGTCCACGGCGTCAAGACCACACTCAACCCGTAGACTCTCGGTTGATAACCTCGGCCCGACTCCTAAATGCCAACAAGGCATGACAAGTATGGAAGCTATGCTGAATGGGTCTGGTTGGTTATCTAGTCGAAGCAAGATCCTGTCAACAGACACGAACTCACACCCCGAGTGGTGTCCTGCCTGACAATGATGATGATAACGCTAGTAGACTGCAGATAGGACCACATAGAAGGTGAATGCTGCGGTAGGTGACTTCTATCCTGTAGGACCACACATGATAGGAATGCTACAGTAGCTGACTTCTATCCAGTCGGCTAGTGCTTACAGTGCTATTCCAACAGTGTGTCCATCATTGCTGTTGCCTGAAGCCGTTTCTTTAACGCTTGCAATTTTCTGTTGTAACTTTAGCCATTCGATGCTATAAGTTTGCTTCTGCTTCTTCTTCTTCTTCTTCTTCTTCTTCTTCTTCTTCTTCTTCTTCTTCTTCTTCTTCTTCTTCTTCTTCTTCTTCTTCTTCTTTTTCTTCTTCTTCTTCTTCTTAGCGTTCACCGACTGCAAACTTCGGCGCAAAGTTATGGTTATTCGTCCAAATTTGGATTTTGGCCTTGTTTAAGAACTTGAGTTTTCAGTGCACATTCGGTCTAGCTTATTTGTGTAAACTGTTTCCTGACCTATCAGGGGGAAGCACTCCTATTTTAAAGGAATCACCCCTAATTAGTCGCCTTCTACGACATCCTTTTTATTGGGCAGTAGGCCTATTCCTCAACGAATCTCCAGGCTATGCCGGCGTGGTGGGTAATGAACAGACTGACAGATTGGCTGGATCCGCACCACTGGGTGGTGAAATGATACATGACAAGGCAGATGTGGTCAAGGCCCTTTGGGAACAAGCAACGGAATCAGTAGCGAAAGAAGATTATTATGGCCTGGAGAGAATGAGGCACCTGGTGGTAACCAGAGGGTCTGGTCGGCTCACTACACTCAGAGGAAAGACGAGACGGACTTTTAACCAGATTGTGACCGGTACCATTAGTGTTGGAACTCTGCGCTGGCTGCTGAAGATGAGAACGAAGCATGCATGGGAATGCCCGAAGTGATATGATGTCAATTCTTGACTCCACACAACTCAACGAAGAGCCACAGAACCCACACGGGAAGTTCATTACCAAATGTCCTTTTCTAACTCCAAACCTAACGTAACTAATGACACATTATTATGTAAACCACGAACAGCCCGACAGCGACACAACTAATACTATTACTACTTATGCTAATATTACTACTACAACTACTATCATCTTCATCTTCTGCGTTCTGACTATTATGCAGTTACTTTTTTTTTTGTCCTTATGATCTTGCATGTCCTCCTCTTCAATCACTGCCCTCGTCGTCCCTCTTACTTCTCATCTTTTCTTCCAGTTCGTCTCCTTTTGCTGCTTCTTCTACTACCCATTGGCTTTTGGAAGGGCAAAAAGGAAGGGAGTGGGAAATAGAGGGGTGGGGGGCGTGTAAACCGCCCTGGATGTCAACAGTGAGGAAGAAACAAAATGGCAAAAGTAAAAAAAAAATGTATGGATGAAAGGGTGCGATTTGGGGGGGGGGGGGGGGGGGGGTTAGGATGTAACAGGAAACTGTCCGAACGGGGTACCACCAGCCCTTGCTAGGCCATTAGAAATTCGGCTCTCCTTTAAATATCGGTCGCTAGCTGGAAGGCCTGTAAGGCGACGGTCGCTTAGTCGGAGTTCACTCCCTTGGCTGCAGTGCAAATACGGAGTGGTAAAGAGGGAACGAAACAAATGACATACTTACATGTCATGCTACGGTTGCTTAGGGTTAGGCTAGGCTTAGGGTTTGGGTTAGGGTAACACATGTAGCGTCGAATACTTACCCATAATAACGGCCGCTACATGTGAACATTTTCTTGTTTTTGATTCGTGACGTCCACTCCGTATTTGCACTGCAGCCAAGGGTGTGAACTCCGACTAAGCGACCGTCGCCTTCCAGCTAGCGACCGTTATTTAAAGGAGAGCCGGAAATTCTACTGCATGTATTTTTTTTTTTCGTGGCCCCGGCGGGGGAAAGAGGGGGAAGGGTGGGGGTATATACACTGCACATCAACACGCAAGTCTAACAGACAAACTGATTAGGAATTCGTTAAAATAAGATGTATTAGACCAGAAGGTATAGATATCACTGCTTAATTGTAGACCACAACATAACGTGTCAGCCGCCCTTTCAAAGATGACGATATAAAAGGAAGTCGAGAACGAGAACTCAGACATGCCAGTGTAGAAGGGTAGAAAACAAACAATGCAACTTCAGACAGCTTAATGTAGACGAAAGAAGACAAAAATGCAACTCCATACTGCGTAATGTCGAAAATAACAAAACAATGCCGGAATGGGAAAGACACGCCATTCCAGGGCGATAAGCACTCGGGATAATGGAAACCCGCTCTGGGTTAATGCTAGATGGTGGGATACAGGTCAAAACAGCACTGAATAAATAAAGAGTATCTATTATCAAATACTTCCACATGGGAGTGAGATGCTAAAAAAAAAAGCAGTCTTCCCTCACAAGGCTATGAAATGCTGAGGCAGCGAGGGCAACAGTCCCGTCTGTATGTTATGTTATGTTATCATAATCGACGTCACTGCACACTGGGTATTCGCATGCGTGCTCAGTCCTCCGATGCCGCAGCCACTCAAAGGTACCTCTTTTGGTCGCTCCCATAAGGAATTGGTTATGTCTCCTATCTCGACCTGAGAGCCAAGGTCAGATTTGAAAAAAAAAAAATAGTCCGGCTCCGTCGGTACTCAAACCCACGACCTTCCGATCCCCAGGCAATCGTCTAGCCGCTACACAGTAGCGACTCGGAGTTACGCTGTAGCTAGTGTAGATACCCAGGCACGTTCTGTCGGCTCCCGGCTTCTATTCCAAACAGAGCTGAACCTGGGTAAAACAAACAGAGCCTGGCTCCGCACACACCACGGGTACGAATATCTCTCCTCCAGGCAGACAGATTGGGGAGCAGAAACAGCGAAGAGGAAATCAACATAAATTTCAAAGGGTTCAGAATTGGGCACGCAAGCACAAGCACACAAAGTGAGTGAGAAACAGAGAGAGAGATACACACACAGAGGGAGGGAGAGAGAGAAAGAGAGAGAGAGAGAAAGAGAGAGAGAGAGAAATAGAGTGAGAGAGCGAGAGAGAGAGAGAGAGAGAGAGAGATCAAGTCAAAAACCAGGTACCCCCTTGTTAGTTTTCAAACAAATGTAACGCCTGTCTAAACTATTCTCACGTGCCAGAATCTACCCGTCGCTGCCAGACGCGGGTTCACTTCAGGCCAGGCTCACTTAATGGGATCCTTGGCTTACAGTGGAACTAATCACTGGATACCACACTGGTCGGAGAATGCGGTTCTGTGTTTATCTTCTCAGATGGCCCAGTCGAATGAGCGGATTACTCCAGCAATGATATGGATGGTGGGAAGCAAATATGGCCCCGTGAGCTGCCTGATCGGATTTCTTAAACTGCGGTAATTATCGCACACTGGCGTTTACTGAAGTGGTCTCTAAGGAGTCCAAGTATTCATGTCAATATTTATTCGCGTTTCCCTAAGTCTTTCAATTGCCGTGTTTTCTTCTTATCAAATTACATTTTGAAAATCATTTACGGCAAGGATGTCATCTGAGAGGGACAGACACCTCAGCCTTTGACAGGGACAGGCACCGTAGTCTATATGTGAATTACAACACAAAGTGCTAACCGCCATTTTTAAGGCAAATAAAAAAGAAGAAGAGGCGGCGACAGCATTATCATCTTATTCATCGACAGCAGAAGAAAGAGAAGAAGAGGATGAGGAGAAAGTTTAGGAGGAGGAGGAGGAAAAAGAAGAAGAAAAAGAAGAAGAAGAAGAAGAAGAAGAAGAAGAAGAAGAAGAAGAAGAAGAAGAAGAAGAAGAAGAAGAAGAAGAAGAAGAAGAAGAAGAAGAAGAAGAAGAAGAAGAAGAAGAAGAAGAAGAAGAAGAAGGGGGAAAGCAGAATAAGGAGGTGGAGGAGATAGAAGAAGAAGAAGAAGAAGAAGAAGAAGAAGAAGAAGAAGAAGAAGAAGAAGAAGAAGAAGAAGAAGAAGAAGAAGAAGAAGAAGAAAAAGAAGAAGAAAAAGAAGAAGAAGAAGAAGAAGAAGAAGAAGAAGAAGAAGAAGAAGAAGAAGAAGAAGAAGAAGAAGAAGAAGAAGAAGAAGAAGAAAAAGGGGGAAAGCAGAATAAGGAGGTGGAGGAGATAGAAGAAGAAGAAGAAGAAGAAGAAGAAGAAGAAGAAGAAGAAGAAGAAGAAGAAGAAGAAGAAGAAGAAGAAGAAGAAGAAGAAGAAGAAGAAAAAGAAGAAGACAAAATGTACGTAGAAAAAAAAAAAACCTTTAATAGCAGCATGTGTGTGTAACATGGAATCTTCCTGCTTAATTAAAACCTGAGTGGATGCGGCTCGAGCTAGCCGACAAAAAATGGAGTCAACAATATACAGTTTCAAGGTAAATCAAGGTACCACATGGAATATGACAGGCACCAGATGTACACTGAAGTTAAGTACCTGTTTACGCCCATCAATGTTTTCTGTACCCGGCAGGTAACCATAGCTTCAGCAGTGTCTAACTCTATTGTTAACACAACTTTTGATTGATGCTTTCTCCGAGTGCGTACCGGGTCCAATTTGTGTGTATGTGGGGATGGGGGAGCAGACGAACAGGCCTATTAATTTTTTTATAGGCATGTGTAAAAAGCTTAAGACAGAAAATAATATAAACTCCGGCCATATACAAGTTGATAATATGAAAATTAAACGAACGGAAACATATAAGCATATGGGTGCAAACTTCAACTGCTCCAACATGCTGAGAGAAGAAATTCAATCTAGGATACAATCTGGAAATAAAGTATACTATGCCCATCAACATCTGCTAAAGTCAATGTCTAGATATCGCAACACAAAGGTGTCACCAACTGGAAAGACCAAACAGAGAGACAAATGGAGGAGGGTGATATCTGCAGCAATGAACCTCAAGGGCTCGGAACGCTGAAGAAGAAGAAGAAGAAGATATGTAAAAAGCTATTAACATTTTGCTGGAACTTTTCGTGTTGGCCAGACAATGACAATCATCTGAGGCAGACAGTAAGGTCTGATAATAACCACACACAAAAATTAAGGATCCTCGCCGGTGCTACAGAGCTTGTGCACTGTGATGAGCTTCTTCGGACTCAGACTTGAGTTAGAAAAAGAAAGGAGCACTTATGGGTTACTACCCGTGTGCCATGATGTTGATCCGTTGTTCAAACCTCAAACTTCAAACACAAAAATTAGTTTAACATACCCCATTAGTATCTGAAATTCTCGTCGGTGTGACGGATTTCGTGTACTGTGGCTAGATGCACTTTGTGTTGTCTTAAAATTCTTACACAAAATAACTTGCGTCTTATTTGTTGTGTTATTCTTCCCGCCACACCATCTTCTTCTTCATAGCCTCATTCTTTATAAGACCGGACATTCGGGTGGAGCTGGAGCTCAAATGATTTCAGACACTCGGAAATTCACGAAGGCGGCTGGCCGGTCCTTGCCTGTCCGAACAATCATCTATCAATTGATCAAAACAAGAGCTCAGAAAATAAATATCTTGTTATAACGGTCTGCTGCACATTGAGAGGCGAATGAAAATGTATGGGTGCTCGCATTCTTGGACATGGCGAAACAAAAAGACACGTACAAAATAATATGGAAATGCAATGTGAATTTTTTTTTTTTAAGGAGTAGTTGGGCGAATTTATGTTAGCCCTTCTGAACCTAAATATATGGCGATTATATATACACACACAGAGATAGACAGAGAGAGTGGGATAGTTATAGAGAGAGGGTGAGAGAGAGAGAAAAAAAGAGGTATTTAGCGTATAAATAAACTTAAAACATCTACTACTTTCAGCTTGTAACCCACTGCTCTAGTTGACAGACATCTATGAAATTCTTACAACCCAGGATTCAACTTCAAAAGATTCACAGGAATATCAAAGACGATAACATACAGAAACCATATGGGGTATGACCAGAGAGAGAGAGAGAGAGAGAGAGAGAGAGAGAGAGAGAAAGAGAAAAAAAAGGGGGGAAGAAGTTTCACAAGTATTATAGATCGAGTGAAAACATATAATTATCTATTTTACATACATTTGTGACTTTTTTTTTTTTACATTTCACTACACAATTTACATAAGTTTAACACAGACTGCAACGATACCCATGAAAAGCATACGCTCGCTCGGCAAGTCATTTATTCACACCATCCGCACATCACATCTATCCATCCAGGCAAAACTATTGATTGTCCGCTTAGTATATAAAATCTCTCTCTCTCTCTCTCTCTCTCTCTCTCTCTCTCTCTCTCTCTCTCTCTCTCTCTCTCTCTCTATCCATCCTCCGACCATTTATCTGTCTGTATGTCGACATTTATATATATCTATATGTCTTTGTCTACCTACATATATACCTATCTAAAAACTCCAGATAGTTTCCCTCCTTCCAGGACTTGTTTTTCTAGCCAGCAAGAAGACAACCGAAACACTGAACAAACAGTGAGGATGTATATCTAGGGCCTCGTTCTGACCGCTGACAAGCCAAAAACAGAAAGTAGTCCATCTTAGCATGGTTGCATCCGAGACTTAGTCTCGACCAAGCTGTTGTGATTTCATTAAGTCAAGATAGGACACGGCCCAGGGGAAATTAGGAATATGTGTCTGTGTTGGCAGGCTGACGCATGTCAGGGACTGGTGGGTGAGTGTTAGGGGAAGTGGGAAGTGGATGGGTGCCAATTAGACAGAGTACAGCTGTTTGCTAAGCAAGTAGTACATAGTGGTTTGCTGTACAAATGGCGTTGGTATTATTAGGTCTGTAGAAAAAGTTACAGTAAATCACCTTTGCGTATTCAGATCTGTGTCTCTTTGTCCACTCTACCCCGTGCTGGTCTCTCTGTCAATTTATACTTCATACTTTTTTTTATTAATGTAAGTCAATCGTCTTAGTCACCCCTAGGTCTCTCTCTCTCTCTCTCTCTCTCTCTCTCCCTCTCTCTCTTGTTACTTTCTTTTCATCTATATATATATGTCGGTCTCTATCTGTCTAACTATATGTCTATCTCTATCTATAGGTCTGTCTGTCTGTCTGCCTGAGCATCCATCCATCTGACTGTCTGTCTGCCCGTCCATCCGTCTGTCTGTCCTGTCCGTCCATCAATCCATTTGTCTGTCTGTATGCGTCGCTCTCTATCTCTCTCTCTCTCTCTCTCTCTCTCTCTCTCTCTCTCTCTCTCTCTCTCGCGTTGATTTTCGAACACCGACGTTTTGCTCGTTTTTTCTTGCTATTTTCCTCTCGGTCTGTTTCTGTCTGCTCCTCTCTATCTCCGCCGATCTCGGCCCTACCTCTCCATCTCTCTCCCTGCCTCTCCTCCCTCACACTTCTCCCACCACGCCTATCTCTTCTCAATCCCTCTCCTTTGCTCTGTGTGTATGTCTACCTTTCTAAGCGTCAGTTTCTGCCATATTAACATATAGCCTATATGTTAATCACACACACAACCAATAGTTTATGTGTTTAGTAATTCATAACCTTGGCAATAAACGCACTTTATATCCATTCGTGTGTGTTCTAATATTGGTAACTGTCACACGTTGGTTTGTGTGCGTGCGCCAAGCCATCATTAAACAGTAACTGTTTTGTCTACTGTGTGAGTGTATGTGTGTGCATGAGTGTGCGTGTGCGTGCGTGCGTGCGTGTGTGCATGTACAGTAATTTTGCCACTGCCAGGCGTGTGTTGTTGTTGTTGTTGGTGTGGTGGAGGTAAGGAGGTGGAGTGGTGTGGTGGTTGACCATGTTATTCCTACCATAAAGTTAGTTGCGTATCCTTTACAGGACGTTGCGGAACCAACCCTTACAGCCCCTGGCTGTTGTGCTGTTTCTCTAGGGAGTTTACATCCAGTAGTTTGCCATTGCTTACTGGACGAACGGCTTTCTTGATACCACTGTCGAAACCAACGCAGAGCGCATTGCCCGCAGCTGGGATCGAACCTGGCATCCCGGCATTACGAAGCGAAGCGTTCGCATCGACTTAGCCACAGCGCCGACTATTCCTACCATAGGCATAGAAATTAAGTAAACAAGATGGATAGAACATGTGGTGTGCTGCATGCAACAGCAAAGAATAGAATGACTTAGCGTGAGTTGGTTGAGGCCTAGGCTCCACTGGGGTAGAAGGCAGGGGGGGGGGGGGGGGGAATTTAAGACAGCGTCGGTTATAATTATAGTTCGCTTTGGATCTGAAAATCATAGATTTGAATCGGCATGTAGCCGGTTGTTTTTTTTTTTTTTTTCCACACATGACCTTGGATGCATGGCTGACAGAGCCTTTAATGGTACATGGAAACATCCTTGAAATTTAAGGCGGGAAAGTAAGTCTGCACTGTCAGTTTGATCCCATAGAGCCTTCACATAACTGGTTTATGTTACAACTGCATAGAGCACAGAGTTTTTATAAAAGCATATTATTTAATTAAGTCTCTATCTCTTCGTTGTCACCAGCTGTAAACTCTGGTGGAAATTTCTGGTTGTTCGTCCACTTCTGGACTGCAGTCCTGTTTCAGAAACTTAGTGTTGCGTGTGCATCTGTTTTACATATGTGACTCATTTGTATGCAGACTGCTGGTTCCTTGCCTCTCAGGCAGATGCACCACGACTTCGAAGGAAGATCTCTCGAAATCGACTCTTACGAACTTAGTTAAGTAACAACTAAAGGAGCTGGTTGGCTAGTTAGTGAAAAATGATGTGCACGCGGTTTTCCCCCTATTTTACAGACCTATGGGTCAACAGCGGAACCCTTAAAACGGAGAATTTAATAAGTAATTCTACCTTAACTAGGGAAGGGGCTGGTGCGACGGTTGGCTAGTTAGGGAAAAATGATGTGCACGCGGAGATGTGATTTTACAGACCACTGATGAAAACAGCGTGGAGAGAATAATGATGTCTTGAAATGACTCACGGAGACAACTGATTGCCTATGTCAGAAGAAGATATTCTACATTATTGTCATGGGAAGGGAACACTGGGGTACATTGCGACGGTTGGAAATTTGGAGGGAAATGGAGGCAGAGAGAGAGACCTTGAGGAAAGATGCACGACGGTTGGAAATTTGGCGGGAAATGGAGGCAGAGAGAGAGACCTTGAGGAAAAGATGCACGACGGTTTGACATCATGGCATGGAAGACAATCTGTGTCAGAACTGATTGAAAGTATACAAGACAGAAGGATGTGGATATACATGACTATCTATGCCACTAGATGTGAAAAACCGTTGTGTCTCAATATGTTGAAAGTACACGAGAGAGCGCTTCGTAATGCCGGGTTCGGTCCCTGCTGCGGGCCTTGCGATTTGCGTTGGTTTCGACAGTGGTATCATGAAGCCGACAATCCAGAAAGCAATGGCAAACGACTGGACGTAAATTTGCCTAGAAAAACCACAACAGTCAATGCTGGTGTTGGTTCTGCAACGTCCTGTGAAGGATTCGCAACCGGTAATCTGGTAGTCTTAGTTTCAGCTTCATAGCAACGGGTCGCCCCATCTTTGCTCCGCTCCTGTGCCAACGAAAAACACCCAGAATGTCTATCACAGTCCCTTGTGGAAAGATTGACAGACTGCTGTCTCAACATATCTAGCATACACTCGCATTAAAGCATACGGTAGCCATCCGAAGAGCTAACACAAACAGTCCAACATTAGAAATGCAGCTCATCATTGATGATAGCAGAACTTGTCGCCAACAGTTCAGCAGTTGTCCACGCGATCAATTTTAACCAGATACGGGCACCGCTAACATTGCACGACAGGCATCGCGCCATTTTCTGAATCTACAATTCATACCACAAGGTTGGTCACAGTCGAAAAAAAACATTCAAAATGCAATCCGCAGCTCACAGGGTCACGCCATGCATTCAACTCAGAAGCTGGGCGACGAAACTTTATCCAGTCTACAAATGGAGCAAAAATACTTCGGCCACCGTCCGGCAGAAGCAACAAATTTGCCTCTGCTTCGAACAGCGCCGCTGTCTAGCGTCCATTTTAACCGGAAGTTACCGTCTGGGTTCGTGTGTCGCAACTAACATAACACACGAGACAGAAGGTTGTGGATAGACATGACTAACAACGTCACACAGCATGGAAGAAGAAAGGACCTGGATGTGGATTTGAACCCGACAATTCGCGATCCAGCGAAGACGCAGGCAAGGGAAACAACACTTAGTGCCGGCTGTTCAACTAAGTTTTTTCAGAGGGCCAAACTTTTGAAAATGGGATTCGTCTCCCCCACCATCAGCACGAGCCCAAGCATAAAAGCTCATTCATATGATACAGCTAGAAATGATCGCGGGCCACTTTATAGACCTTCGCGGGCCAAATCCCGCTCGCAGGCCGCTAGTTGAATATCCCTGGCCTAGTGCGGCCCCTTCAGTTTCCCTGTGGTCTGGATTTTTAATAATCAAGACATTTGCATTTTATAGACAATCCATACAGACTGTCTCCGGTAATGGGAGTATCAGAATGAATCGGTCTCATTGTGGCTTCTCGATCACGGGATGGGAGGAATGCAATCCAGGGACAAGAGCTAAATTGTTTGCCGCCCTCATCAAGCAGATGAGCCAAAGGTAACAGCCCACCTTCTCCGTGCCAGACTAGGACATAGACCAGGTAATTTATCACCTGGATTAGTGTCGCTACCGGCGCCGCTTTTGATGTTTACCCGCCGGACACGCCCCCTTGTCTAATGTGCGGGGATGAAGATTGAGCCACAGGCCATGAACTACGTGTATGTCTGGGGTTGAGTAAGGTAATGGACATTGAGGTGTGCTTCTAGGCAGTTCCGCTGATGTGATTTACTGTAATGTAAGGGTGCAGCAATTCTCTTTGACTATTTACATCAAGGGCCCTTAATAACGAAAGCAATGTATGGGGGTCAGAAGGAGTAGGTAACTGTTGGTAGACAGACAATCACAGACGACTGATTGACGACAGCCAGACAATCAGATGTACATCAGACAGATCAGCTGGTGAGGCGGCTATAGGTCCCATCAACTGATCGATCGTGCACAACAGACAGACAGACAGACAGACAGACCTCATCACACGCCAGGTACCGATTGGTCTATAAAATATATGTCTAGCCCTATATGCCATTTATGCCTCAAGTCCTTTACTTTAGTGTACTTTAATAACAGACTAATATTCAAACAAACACAACAAATAAATGTGGTTTAAATACCACGATGAAAGGTCGACCAAACGCTAACACATTTTGCTCACAGCTGAGTTTCGTCGCTGTGTGAACTGAGGCCGGTCTGCCAAGAGAAGCTGTAGTGCACTCGGCGCCCCATTAACTACATCTCATTCACAGGTAGACACCAACAATAAATGTATGTTGTTTGTGCTACAACATTTTATTGCCTGCTTAAGTTATATTCGCACACTGCGTACGGGCTGAGTTTAGGCATGTGTCATCATTTATTTAACGTAAAACACTTGGTAATAAGCAGCCGCAGTGGTGCAGCGGCTAGATGCTCGCTTTCCGATCGAAAGGTCGTAGGTTTAAATGAAAACAAAGCAGGACTTCTTCACAAATGACCTTGCAGCCAGGTCGATGCAGCTTTAAATAAGTAAAGATAAAGACCTGGAAAGTAAAGGTGGTCGGTATGAAGGGGAGTATATCACCCACTGAGCGCCGACTGGTCCACAAAATATAGCCCTATATGCCAAATACACTTGAAGCCTTGAAAAAGAGTCCTTTAGTTTTACTTTTCAATAAATGGACCCCCCCCCCCCCCCCCCCCAAAAAAAAAAAAACCTCTCTTTTCTTGGTTGTACAGTCACTCAGATCGCTATTCGTCGATCACTTCATGTTGTCCTCGCTATTGTATCGTCGTGTACCTCTTGTTTTCTTGCCTTTGACCTTTCCCTCCAATTAAGTTTGAGTGGTATGCCTTTTAATGTTGACAAAATATTGCAATTATCTCTGTTGTATGTCTTTTTTTAGTTTTTCATTCCCACCGCTTGGGAACCTCTGTATCGATCTGATAGTTTGTTTCCGTGAAATACAAAATAGTCTTCTCTACAGACTAATCATTGTTTTTCAAAACGTAGGCCGCGGAAAAGTCCAGCTGGGCCGCCTACCATGTCTGCTTAATCATGTAACAGGGTGTAATGAGATATGAGATCAGGCGCACGTGACCGTCATGGGAACGAACAAAGATCTGATCGAGTTGACCTCTGATGTCACTCTAATCCAGGTATACCAGGCAATCATTGTCTGAGTGTTAATATCACTTAACAATATCCATCTCTATATCACTCAACAATATCCATCTCTGAGTGTTAATATCACTCAATAATATCCATCTCTGAGTTTTGATATCACTCAAGAATATCCATCTCTTTTGATATCACTCAAGTGTATCTATCTCTGAGTTTTGATATCACTCAAGAATGTCCATCTCTTTTGATATCACTCAAGAATATCCATCTCTGAGTTTTGATGTCACTCAAGAATATCCATCTCTGAGTTTTTATATCACTCAACAATATCCATCTCTGAGTTTTTATATCCCTCAACAATATCCATCTCTGAGTTTTTATATCACTCAACAATATCCATCTCTGAGTTTTGATGTCACTCAAGAATATCCATCTCTGAGTTTTGATGTCACTCAACAATATCCATCTCTTGAGTTTTGACGTCACTCAAGAATATCCATCTCTGAGCTGTAGAGTTTTCAGCCTGTTAGTCGGTCCTTCGACTTTCTATTTGTGTGAAAAGACTCTCTCAGCCGTGTCAGTAGTAAAAAAGAATAAGAGAAAACGAATGGATGTTACTGCAGCGCATCGTCCATCAGAAACAAAGTTCCAGCCACGTATATGAAATTTCCAAACCTCTAAACATTAGACTGTCGAGCTAGCTGAAAGATGTAGTTTTTTAAGGGGGGGGGGGGCGGGTTTAGTGGTCCGCGGGGAGGGGGTGCGGGGGTTTGTGGTCCGCGGGGTGGGGGGGGGAACCAGTTAAGGAATACTGGTTAGATGACAACTGACCCAACAGTGACTGGCCTAGGTTCCAACCCCAACAACGACAACATATAATCTGTGTACTCCCCGCAAAACTGACGGCTTCCTTTAAAGTCGGAGTGTATCTGTCCGAGAGGCAAGGAAACAACGGTCTACATACAAATAAATCTGACCTGTAAAACGGATGTGCACGCCACACTCATGTTTCGGAACTAGACTGGTGTCCAGAAGTGGACGAAAAACCAGAACTTTCCGCTGGTGAACGCAAAGAGGAAGAAGAAGACGAATATGTAGGCGTTTTATGTGTGTATGTGTTTGTGTGAGGGAGAGAGAGAGAGAGAGAGAGAGCGTAAGAAAGAGACAGTGAGAGAGAGAGAGAGAGAGAGAGAGAGAGAGAGAGAGAGAGAGCTAGAGAAACAATACACATGTAAAATAAACGGTTAGATAATTTGGTGGGCGATGAAAGAGGAGATAATAGGAAGAGCATGCGGACAGGAAACGGGAAATGGGTGAGCGCCATCCAAGCAAGTGACAGGAAAACATAAATGTCAGATCCGGTCATTTGCGCCGTAGGGTTGAGGATAATGGTTTGTGGGAGGTTAGGGGCTGGCTGAGGGTGAGTGAAAGATGGACAGAGGAGAGAGTAGACGAACATCGTAGTGTGTGTGTGAGGTTAGAAAGTTAAACACTTGAGTTGAAGTCACACATATAGGTGGGGGAGGGGGGGGGGGGGGGGTGCGAACGAACGAACGAACTTTATTTTTAAAAGGTTACAAACTAGGCCAGCAGGCCCGTCTTACATTTGACCCTTCCAAGCACTCATCTCTCGGACACTAACTGCAAATTATCAATAATGCCTGTTATGTTTACATACAAATGAAAACAATTTTTAAAAAAAAATGCATACACACATCAAATATCCACATCATACACACTTCGCATATACACGTAGGCATACACTCTCATGTACCCATACATACACAGACACAAGCACAACCATACATATAGATGTATACACACACACACACGTATACATACACTTTCATACATATACATACGTGCACTCATGCTCATATAGACACATACAAGCACCCATAACCATACGTACAAATACTTCTTCTTCTTCTTCTTATATCATTTATTCTTTTTGACTTCATTTTCTAACTTCCTCGTGATTTTTTTTTTATGAATAAGATGTAGTTATATACCGTTCTCATGATTATTTTTTTTTCAACGTGCGTCCTATCCATGGCCAACGTCTCATCTTCACCTCTTGATTCACTGGAATTTCTTATGTTCGCCACCAGAGCTCAACACTAGTGATTCATACTACTTAAATCCCTCTATTCTGCGCTGTCACCAGAAAAGTGAAAGTGTTTCACATGTTAGTATGCATGTTAATCATACAACAAGGAGGGACAGTTATGGCAGACAAAGCGAGAGTGTATTTTGTGACTGAATGAGAGGCAGAGGGAGAGTGTATTTTGTGACTGAATGAGAGACAGAGGGAGAGTGTATTTTGTGACTAAATGAGAGACAGCGGGAGAGTGTATGTTGTGACTGAATGAGAGACAGAGGGAGAGTTTATGTTGTGACTGAATGAGAGACAGAGGGAGAGTGTATGTTGTGACTGAATGAGACAGAGGGAAAGTGTATGTTGTGACTGAATGAGAGACAGAGTGGGAGCTGGAAAACAATCAAACGAATGCTAAGAGCAGACAAGTCATGAGAGCGATCAAGGCTGCCGATAGCCATACTGGATTATCTCTCTGCATGATGGCAATTATGGAACAGTCCAGATTACTAGATGAATAGAGAACTACGACCATCGATCACACTAGGCCATCCTTTGATCCTCCCCCAGACGCGAGCAGTGACAGCTGTAAGTGTTCACGCCTAGATACAGACATTTACTGGTATTGATTGACACCAAAAGGTGAGGATGGTCCAGTGGGTAGTTCTCTGAACAGGAAAATCTAAATTATACTAATCCTGGGTATCACATACAGAATGTAACGCTCTGTTGTGACCAGTGCACGGGATGTAGGGGGCGGATTTAGACCCGATGAGGTCGCTACTGATTTAATTTACACAAGCTAAAAACTTTCAAATATACGCTTCTGAAATATATAATGATGGAAATATGTTGCTGTTTAAAAATCAGAATATAATTTATTCTTCTTCTTTTTCTCCTTCTTCTTTTATTATTCTTTCAGAAAACATACATTAGGAGGACGTAGCCTTCACAAAAGCTGTCGTGCAGTCCAAATCTGCGTGTACCATACAACTTTGTCTTCATTGAAGTCTGAATAGGCCAGATTGATTTTCTTTTCTTTTACACTGACAAAGTGTAATATACGTAATAAGCAGTTAATGTTAATTGAGAGACTAAAATCCCAATGATGCAAGGACCAGTATTGTTTTTTAAATAAAAAAGTTTATTGTTAGATGTACATTTAATACCACATTGCTACAAAGACCAGTATGTATTTATTAATAAAACAATTGACGGTACTTAATTTATAACTTAACCCTGACGTCACGACAACGTCACGGGAGACATTCCCAATAAATTCTAGGGTGTTCAGGTTGTAGTTTCTCGCCATTTATCAAAAGCCAAGTTTAGGGTTAGGGTTAGGGTTAGCATTAGAATACACTAGATGAACACTAAAAAAAAGCACCACACAACAACACACTTCCACGCCTTGAAATAATGGACTGTCAGGTCAGCTGTGGATTTCCAACGGGGATTTCCAGTTTGGGGTACGTTATAAATTAAGAACCCAATTGACTGTACAAAAATTCAAGCAATGCTGATGAACTTTTTTTTTTTTTTTGAAATTAATTTTATTGATTTTCTTTTAGCAGCATACAGTTTACACTGTTTGAGCCCAAGCTTCGCATTTTGTAGTCGCAAGCACATATCTTTGGTTTCCTACACCAAAACATTTGAACATATGTTGACGAAGCCTGCTGTGGCCGGTCCTTTGTCAGAGTATAACACATAGTCCCTTTCTAGAGAGGCGATGAAGCGAATCTTGAGTAAAAAATCTGGTTAGAATGCCTAGTCTTCTGATTTACTGGTCTTTATTTCTTCTTCTGTCTAACTTGCTGTTGAATACAATTGTGGCTGTCGTATGCTCAGTTGCCGGGACTATGCCAAAACTAACGACCATCATCTATTCATGTGTTCAACAAGGCATTCATGAGCTCAACGCTGTCGCTTTCCTCCTAACGTTATGATAAACAACTGAAACTAAATCGTTAGAAACAGAACAACAATATTGACAAAAATGTCCCAGGAAACTGTAGCCTTAGAGAAACACTGGAACCCAAAGCAGAAAGGAATATGAAAGATGTTTAATATCTCGGTGTTCTGTGTCACAACATTTGTCAAACCGAGGGGAGCGCGAGTTTGAAAAGGCCTAGTTACCATCTCAGAGGGAGCTCATTTGTCAGCGCCAGCTTAAATTTGGTACGATCAGCAGTGCGTGCAGTTTGTTGACGCTAAGCCAACAGTGTTCCTGCGTTGAATCAGAACAGATGAAATAGCTTTGTGCCGGGAAAATTATGTCCAAGGAGAGACACAATGGGGACCCGTCTGCAGGGGACTTTTAGTGGTGCGTGTTTGCGGGGTAAGTCTTGTCAAGATGAACAACAGTGCCACCATGCGGCAGTCAATGTGCAATACACGAACAACTTCATTGGGAAAGTTCCTACTGTTGGTTTTCGTGTTAATCATCATCATCATCACGTAGCAGGTCCATTGCAGAACGTCGCTCTCATCACAGTCTGCCTGAAAGAAACTCAGTTTCTCGCCAGCTCTCCCGCCTCATGAACTTTCACACTCAAGGAGTCACTTATATCTTGTGCCCATCTTCGTGTCGGTCGGCCGCTGCCCCTCCTTCCTGGTACCATGCCTTCTGCTATAATTTTTTTTCCAATCCGTTGTTGGGGTTAGTAAAGTAGGTAAATTAAAGGACCCTTTTCCAAGCCTTCAGACGTATTGGGCATATAGGGCTAGACCTATATTTATTTAGACCAATCGGCACTTTGTGGGTGATGTGGTCAGCATCACACCGGTCGCCTTTACTTCCCGGGACCTAACCTGGTACCCACTCAAAGCTGGCTCCACCTGGAAGCCAAAGTCAATTTCGAAAAATGTCCGGCTCAGTTAGGACCCGAACCCACGAGCTTCGGGACCGCAGGCGAGAGTCTAGACGCTAGACAAGGACGACTCATTGGGTCCTACAGGATGGGGTGGACGGTAGCGGCGGGGTGGGAGGGGAGGGGGACGGTCAGAATTCCTCTTTATGTGGGGTTCCTCTTGAGTCCCCTTCTGGTTATGTTGATTCGGTGGAGTAGATCTTTCATAGCTCAATATACATACGACAGATCTGCAGAGTTTGTGTAGCTACTTCTTTACTGCACGCAATGGCAAACTACTTGACGTATATTTGCCTAGAAAAACAACAGGCAAAAAAAATGCTGGGGTTGGTTCTGCAACGTCCTGTCAAGGATACGCAACTAACTCAGTGCGCGCGTAAAAAACAGTGAGTCGAGTCAAGGACAATTTCCCATGCTTTCAGGTGTACTGAGCAGATAGAGCTAAACCCATATTTTATAGACTGTATACATTATGTAGGTCAGCTTTACTTCCCAAGAAGCACTGGGGGAGGGGGGTGCATGGTTTCGAGATATGGCATCCCACTTGAGTGCTGGAGGTCCAAGGTTCAAACCCCGGCGAAGGCTGGGATTTTCTTTCACATGGACATCTAGTAATATCCCCTGGTCTTCGGGTAGTAAGATCGGACGCCCGTGTGTATTGTTGCGCTCGTAAAACATCTCATGGCAGTTGGAAATCAAAAAGAGTAGCCCAACGGCTCTGCCAGGGCAAAATTTAGAATTTAAAATATACCCAATTTATTTCAGGATCCTCGCCGGTGCTACAGAGGTCGTGCGCTGCGCTGATATTTTCCAGACTTAGGTCTGAGTTAGAAGTAGAATGAAGCTATGATGCTGATCTTTAATTACTGTTAATCGTCTGTTATTCCCAGGTCGACCTGGGAGGCAAGGTCATTTCTCAAGGGCAACAATAATTCCGGTTCCGTTCGGATTTGAACCCACGACCTTCAGATTTGCAGGCCAGCATCTATACGCTATACCGCGACAGCTCCCTGTAGAGAGTAGTGAAACAGGGAAAAGCGGGGGGTGGGGGTAGAAAGACGAGGCAGTTAGCTTTAAAATAAATTGCCAACTGCTAATTAATTCATTTATTTTACCACTTTTGCGCTGTAGATTTTCACGAATGACCAACACACATAAAATGACGGTGCGGGCAGAAAGCCTACAAACACACCCAGAAACACGCACTCATACACACACACACATACACACACACACACACACACACACATGCAAAGCTAGGTAGGTAGAATTACATAGAGGTGACGATGTCAGCAGGTAAAATGTGAATTATGAAAAACATATACTGCAAAAACAAGTGACACTGACTAAATGGCTAATGTTTTACTCCACCAGTACATCACACCGAGAAAGTGCCACCATCTGGATGAAAATCACCAGGGGACAGGTATCAGAAACCCCGTTCAACCCATAGATTGGGTTATAAAAGGGTGCCCCGGCAACAACCATGGCGGGGTTTTAAACACTTGCGTCCGACACTGGGACGAAAAATTTCATATTTACTACCACTAACCACACAAGTGTATGTTTTACACTTGTTTGTATCTGCCTGTCGAGCATTCAACTCTCGTTTAGTACAAGAGAGCAAAGCGTCTAGCTACTTGACCAATAGCTCATCGTTATCATAACTCTCACGCAACAGACAACAAATCTGCTACTTCAACTACTGTTAGTAATACCACTACTACTACAATTGCTGCCACCACCACTGTCACTACTAATAGACAGACCCAGACAACTTCACCACCTGCCATCTGAGCTCTAAAACGCTACTCTGTACGACAGAATACGACTGGTCATCATAATTCGCACGTAAAGGACAAATCTGCCGTTACAACTACTGCTGGTATATTACTACCACTACCACTACAACTGCTGCCACCACCACTGTCACTACTGATAAACAGACACAGACAACTTCCCCACACCTGCCATCTGAGCTCTAAAAAGCTTCTCTATACGACAGAATCAAAGTTATTCCCCTTGGACAGACAGTAAATCATAGCTCCAATGTCCCCCCTGTCAAGCCACGGTTCAATAAGCCCCTGGACAATGTCCAGCAGGCGTTGCTCCCTAAGGCAAGTGTATCCAGGTTATCAATAACAAGGCTTATAATGGTCGCGAAAGGGCATCCGGTCACAGACCAGAGCGGCAGATAAATGACTGGATGTGGTATTTATGATCATAAACTTAGCATACAATATCTATACTATAAATCACAAACCTTTTCTGTTTTTCGTGTGAAGTGGTGTTAATTCCTCCCAAACATGACCGATACACGGGTAAAATGTGCATCTACCACTATGACTACAATGTTTAATTCAACAGTCACATTGGCGGCTCAGGTCACTGTGCATGTCTTTATTGTGACAATCTGTACAAGTAACAAGGGGAGAAAACAGAAAAAGAAGTGTAGGAAAAGAGCAAGGAAATGAAGAGAAAAATAAAAGAAATGGTGGAAGATGAAGGAAAGAAAAAGAAGATCGGAAGGATGATATGCTGGCTAAAACAAGCGCCACACACACACACACACACACACACACACACACACACACACACAAACATGTGCAAACACACGCACAAACACAATAAGTGGAAGGCTTCCATGGTGATGCTTGAACAAAACACAAAAATGACTGCTAACAAAAAAAACGCACCAAAGACACACAATAGCATAAACACTACCTGACAAAGTAGAATCACGGTATATTATTGTCGATGTGTCGCTTATAAGCTCGCGGAGTGTTTTATCTGAGATCTGTTCCAACCATTAGTAGTGTGGTCAGCTTTGAATCTCGTCTAGATAGGATCATCTTCATGGTAGACGGTATCATCCCAATGGCAGATAGGATCCTCGCCCGGCAGATAGGATCATCGCCGTGGTGGAGATGATGATGGACTGTCCCAACGATGCGACTGCTATCAGGAAATCTGAGCTAAGCCCAAACAAAGGGATCCAAAAGTCGGACACTCGAGACTACCTGCCAGATCTGCTGATAACACGGGACAAGGGCACACGAGACTCTCTCAGTCGAAACGATACAGTTTTCGGGAGTATATTTTCAACAGGAACTGAAAGGGGAAACGGACAATCAGAGGTATTGATGGGGACAGTGAAATCAGAAGGATACGCTAGTTTGTTTGTACAGTTCCTCGCAGCCTGCTGTTGACAGAGGCTAGACTTTCAAACAACAGGATAACAGGTCATCGTCAAACATATCAGCCCCAAACTTTTCATGAAGTTTTAAAATCAATCCATTTAAAACTTAGTCCTGGATGGTCCCATCGGCGACCGGATCTCCCACTGGCTCGCAGGTAGACGACTTCGTCACCAGTCAGAGCAGTATTTGGGTCTGACTTCTTTGATCGCATCAACAGTGCAAGCAAGTCTTGTTTTCAGGGCTACCTGGTAGGGAGCAATACTAAGCTTTTATATATTGCGCAAAAAAACCTAGTCACAATTATAACTGTAAGCTCCTCCTTCAAGAATGCTCGTTGAACGTGAGAAGTGATTGTGTGTGTGTGCGTGTGTGTGTGTGTGTGTGTGTGTGTATTTGTGTGTGTGAAAACAACGGAACAAACGGAAGGTCCAAGTAAGGCGTTAATGACAACAACAAACTCACAGGTTTGAGTCTTGGACAAGCTTTAAGTACACAATTTCCTGTCTTCTTCTCTTTGGTTCACAGGCAACTCCCGCGGAAAATTCTGGTTGTTCGCATACTTCTGGAATTTGGTCTTGTTCAAGAACTTCAATTCTGCATTCTGCATGCTAGCCTGTTTGCCGGATCTCGCTTACTTATATGCAGACTGGTGGTTTCTCGCTGTTTAGGCAGACGATGTCCGATTTTGGAGGACTGTTCCCTGTGAGAATCCTTGTATGTTGTGAGCGCGTTCTTTAGCGTTTCTGACTACGACACGCTCATTAGCGTAGGGAAGGAGATTCGGGGGGAGGGAGGGGGGCTGTAAGTTTTCTCTCAATGTGACCCGTCTCCCACAGGAAGAAAAATTGAGGCAAATCTCAAATATGCCAGAATGACTTGGAAAAAAAAAGCGAACCAAACTACCAACAGTGTCAAAATATATAGAAAACTTCTTCCTCTTCTACTTCTCCTCCTGTTTGGCCTTTACCGGCTGTAAACTCCGTGGAAAAGTCTGGCTGCTCGTCCACTAGTGGACTTCATGATCTCTACAGAGTGAGTTTTGTATACACATCCGTTTTACAGATCTGGCTTGGCATGCAGACTGTAGTTTTCTTGCTCTCGGGTAGATGCACTGCGACTTGGAGGGGAAACTCCCCCTAATTAGTCACTTGTTACATCATATTTGTTAGCGGACAATGGGTCCAGTTTGTGTGTTTTTTTTTTCCCTCCCACTTTAGGAACTCCGGAACGGAAATGAAAAAGGGAAGAAAGGAAACAATCGGACTGTACTTCCAATACTTCACGGTAGCACAGCAACTCTCTTCTTCTTCTTCTTCTTCTTTTTCTTTTCTTCTTCTTCTTCTTCCTTTTTTCTTTTTCTTGCAGACTTTTGCTTCTCATGCATCTAGATGTATTCCGACTTTGAATAATGCCCTCAATTAATCGACGCATGCGACATGCTGTTTGAAGAGGTAATGGGTCGATTCTAGTTCCCCCCCCCCCTCACACACACACACACACACACCTATGACCATCACCGCCATAATAGGACTGTGGAACCCACACGGGGAAATACGATTCGGATCCTGTGAAAATCCAGGACGCGATCAACAACAGCACCAACTCGCTCCCTCATGTACGTTAACAGTCTTCCTAACCTACTGACACAGGCGACCACAACACTGCCAGAGTTTCCACAAACTATCATTGTTTGTATTTAGCCGAAATAAACATTTTTTTTTTTGCAACCTCCGGAATCTCCAGGTAGTGGCTGCCTTTGATAAACGTGTTTACCCTCCAACCAAACGAGCCATTATTTCACTTCTCCTGCTTCTCTAGCGAGTTATTATTTACTCTGGCACTTGGCCAAGTCAACAGCTTTGCTGCAGACGTTTAGCGAGGGGTAGCGTTTAGCGAGAGAAATATCTACACCCATACAAAACTCAAACACCACGTCTTCAAGCAGTAGTGCCAGTTTGAGCAGTGGATGAAGTTCGGAGTCTTGAAGATTTCATTTTTCCTTAGTTGAAATCTTTAAATTAAGTGGCGCTTGTTTACTCTGGTTGCATTTTTCTGTCTAGACTAAGCGATACAATATGTCTGGTTTATACCGTCCTTGTTTACACGTGTATTGGTTATACTGAGCAGGTTTGGTATCGGATCTCGAGTGAAAGGGGTAGAGGTGGGGGCTGCGTGTGGCTTTGTTCAGACCAGCAGGTCGGTATAACCCTTCAACATTTAAACAGTAATTGGAGAGAACACAGGAAGTTTACTTTCAAAGGGTTCAGAATTGGACACCTAGGCCTGTCTAACATTTGTATCCTGTTTTTCTGACCCGACATTTGCCTTTTATTAATTACCTTTATACACTTTAACTAAATAATCATAAACATCAGCATTGCGGAGATGAGATGCGTTCATACAGAGACAACTAAAGATCTAAGACAGAAAAAAAAGAATCAGCGAAAATGATGGCGGGACAGACAGTTCGACGAAAGAAACCAAGAGGAGAAGAATGAAGATCCTAAGGTAGAACAAGAACAAGGTGCAAGAACAATGCGGGGGAAAATCTGGCATAAACTCTTCAAGAGTGTTAAGTCGCGTTGACCGAGGCAAACATAACAGCAAGATCTGGAACACTTTATCCCCCTCGACCCACGAAGCGGTAAAAGAGAAAAGAAACGTAGGAAGGAAGATACGGCTTCTTCTTCTTCTTCTTCTTCTTCTTTTTCTTCTTCACGTTGAGTTGAGTTGAATCAAGAATTGACATCACAGCACGCGGGGCATTCCCTGCATGCTCTGTCCTCATTTTCAGCAGTCAGTGCCGAGTGCCAACAATGATGGTACCCGTCACAATCTGGTTAAAAGTCCGTCTTGCCTTTCCTCTCAATGTAGTGAGCTGGCCAGGCAGGCCCTCTGGTGCCTCATTCTCTCCAGACGGTCTTCACGTTCACCGGCTGTAAACTCCGGCGGAAAGTTCTGGATGTTCGTCCATTTCTAGAATTTCATCTTGTTCCAGATCTTGAGTTTTACAAACACATTAGTTTTACAGATCTGCCTCAATAGTACGCAGAATATTGGCTCCTCACCTCTCATGCATATGCACACTGACTTTGAAGAAAACACCCCTGATAATAACGTTAAGCAACAAAAAAAAAAAATAATCTTCAATTCAGGAGCGGGTAAACTTTAGCCCGTGGACCACAACTGGTCCGCCCAGCAATTTTTAGCGGCCCGCGAAGCTGCTGTAACATTATTTTAAAATTGGGCCCTGAAGTTCATGAAGCAGTCAAAAAACCAAAAACATACATTCGTACGCAGAAAGGAAAATTCCAAATATCAACATCCCAAAAACACATTTTTTGATGCTACCCCGTGTGGGTTCTGGGACCCTGTCATAGGGAAAAACAAGAATAGACCCACTGCCTACCCAAAAGCGCATGTCGTCAGAGCCGTCTAATCGGGAGCTTCCTTCGAAGTCGGTGCATCTGCCTGAGAGGCAAGGAACCAACAGTCTGCATACAAATAAGTCAGATCTGTAAAATGGATGCACATGCAACATTAAAGTTCTGGAAGAGGACTGCAGTCCAGATGTGAACGAACAACCATAACTTTCCACCGGAGTTTACAGCTGGTAAACGCGAAGAAGAAGAAGAAGAGAAGAAGAAGAAGAAGAAGAAGAAGAAGAAGAAGAAGAAGAAGAAGAAGAAGAAGAAGAAGAAGAAGAAGAAGAAGAAGAAGAAGAAGAAGAAGAAGATTTTTGATGCTGCGGGCAAATGCAGCCATTAAGAGACAGTGTCTGTTGGTGGAAAACAAAAATATAGGATGATGACCGTAATTTTTTCTTGAACAGACTCATTTAGAAATATACAGACAGACTTCAGTGGCTGTGTGTGCCTGATCAGAAACGTAGCAAGGGATTATAATCTTAGATTTAATCAATCAATCAGCGAATACTTTAAAGAACGTCGCTTCCTTGCCTCGGTTTCCGAAAACTAACCCCCCCCCCCCCCTTCCCCCCATCCCCACCGTTTTCTCCAGACGGTGGCGCTTGACATGTTCACAGGATCTAAGCTCTCGGGGGGAGGATGCTGTTGATGAGCCGGATCTCCTTGAGGTCATTCTAAGATTCTCAGATTTTCCACATGGTCCGCGACCACACTGATAAATATTGCTGACCCACAAACCAAAAATCAAAATGTTCCAACCCCTGGTCTAAATTAGGCGTTACGAACGCGCTTCGTAATGCCGGGGCACCACGTTCGATCCAGCTGCAGGCCTTGCGCGGGTTTCTTCAGTGGCATCAAGAAGCTGACCGTCCAGAAAGCAATGGCAAACTACTGGACGTAAATTTCCCTAGAAAAACTACAACAGCCAAAAAATGCTGGGATTGGTTCTGCAACGTCCTGTAAAGGATACGCAACTAAGTAACTGGTCTAAATGCTAAATGAAGCCACGGCAGCGGTAAAACCGTCTACCTGACACAATTTATGCGACACTGTACCTGTGGCGGGACAAAGGCTGCAGACAAAACTTGCGTGCAGAAACTCGCTCTGGCATGGTAGTCTTCGTATCTGCGGCATGAATCACACACACACAGACATAATGGCACATTGATTAATCCACATAATGAGTGACAGCCATCAGTGAGAAACAACACTGGTCACTTCGCATCGCTGTGTCACGGCATATTTTAGGGTTTCATTGTGGAACAGTGTTCAAGAAAATCAGCAATATTTGATGAAACTTGGGGTGATACAAATAGAAAGTCGGACTGATTATTTGGGGATGTGGATACATAAAAGAACAGATAGTACTTGACAAAAACTTCTACGCCACACGAAGAAAACAATCACAGAGTTCATTAAAGAGTAACATGCGAGATAGTCGGGTCATCTCAATATACTGCCATTGTACCAACAGCCACAGATAGACAGGTATAGCAATACAATGAACAAAGTGCAAAGTGGAAGATCGTAGAATAGAAAGAACACCTGCATCAAGATAAGGCTTACTGAGATGAATACTCTCTACCC
This sequence comes from Candidula unifasciata, assembly GCA_905116865.2. Lineage (NCBI taxonomy): Eukaryota > Metazoa > Mollusca > Gastropoda > Stylommatophora > Geomitridae > Candidula > Candidula unifasciata. The sequence goes on from CAJHNH020000144.1 coordinate 227,926, forward strand.
TCTCTTCACACGTGCATAAGGTAACTACATGAGGAAAGAAAAGACGACACACACAAAAAGAAGAAGAAGAAGAAGAAGAAGAAGAAGAAGAAGAAGAAGAAGAAGAAGAAGAAGAAGAAGAAGAAGAAGAAGAAGAAGAAGAAGAAGAAGAAGAAGAAGAAGAAGAAGAATATGACGATATCTGAAAACACACCCATACATACTAGAGGGATTACAGAGAATATAACACGATTTAAAAATTTTTTTAACTGTCAATGCAGTTATGCCAGAAATGTGATGTACACCTCAAAAGAGGAAACCCGAGAGCATTCTATTATTCAAATGCGATATTATGAAATGGCTGAGGCAACTACGTGCCCTTTACTGCAACAAACACACATCCAGTAGCGTGCGGATGTTGACACCGTTGGGTGTTGTGGGTCCAGATCTGTTCGACTGCATAAATTGTTTACTTTTGCGTCAAGTGATATTTACCCTGATCTGCTACCTTTGTCGGGGCAATGTCGACGTTGCACTTCTCGGATACCGTCACGACATTTCTCCATCCCTGGGGAGGTTTGCTGAAGGTTGGGGCTGGAAGTACCGTCTCATTTGTCTGAGCGTTTGGTGTACGTACAATTCAGCAAAACGGCGCAGATAGTTAGCTATGTTATCACTATATGTTCCGGGGGCCGCGTTAGCCCAGTCGATAAGAGGCTCGCTTTCAAATCCAGCTGCGACTCCGCGCAGCCCACAGTCGGTGTTCGAAACCGGGCGGTTCCCGGGGTTCACCTAGCCTCTAGGAAATGGGTACCAGAGTTGACACTCTGTGGTAAATGGAGGAACGTCGCTGTAGCTACAGAGTTACGTGCGAACAGCGACACAGGCGGACAATTCTTAGCTGTCCGTATTGGTGGCAGAGCACTTATGGTTTATAACCGTGTGCAATGACGCTGGTTCACATCTCCCGACTTTACCTTTACCTTTTTTCACTAGATGTTTATTTGTTTTTAAATCACAAGACGTGGCTGTCTGTTTATCACTTTATGTAGCTCTATTTTATCACAAGCTGTGTGTGTGTGTGTGTGTGTGTGTGTGTGATGTAGCTCTATTTTATCACAAGCTATGATATATTTTTTTTTAAACATCTAAGTTGTGTAATTCCTGTTTTTTTTTTTTTTTTATCCTTTGATGTGGCTGCTATTTTATTGTTTTTTTTTATCTAGTAAATTAATGGCAATAGATGATTGATGATTTATACAACTGTTTTTTACACCGTGTGGGTTTCGGGGCCCCATTGTGGGAAAACAAGAATAGAAGTTTCCCGAAAAGCATGCGTAAGTTCATGATTTGTCGGTGGCATCTTACTTATCTGTATAAATTGATGTAAAAATGCACACGCGTTTTCAACAGTCCAGTGACGAGCAAACAGAAATTTCCGCCAGAAGTGTAAGCTGGTGAACGCACTTATCTATAATATGTAAATAGTATTTATAACACTTGATGCAAATGGTACTTAATCACTTTATATAGCTAGTATTTATAACATGTGCTATTTGATGCAGTTAGCATTTTATCACTTGTTGTGGCTGGCATCGCTAACACTTGATCTGTTAGGCATTTTATTACTTGATGTCGTCTGTATTTTATCACTTGATGTGGTTGCTATTTTATCATCAGTATCACTGCTATGTTATCCCTTGACATGGTTGTTATGTGGCATTTATTGAAATATTTCCATCAAAGAGATAAACTGTATCACTGATTATACCTTGTCTAACGGTTTCTGGGTCTCCAATGTGAACTTTCCTTGCTCTAATGCTGAAAGTTCAACTATACTCTTACATGTGCTAATCCGCCTTGTGCTTTGACCTCTCTCCAGTTTACCTTGTCAGCGCTCTCAGCTCACAAGCCCGCTGCAGGGATACCTTTATTGCTTTCCAGGGCTTAAAGCCTTGATCCACTTAATTCGTTCACGAGTGTGTACGTGTCCGGAATTCCCCATACTAGTTCTTCACGGTTATTGTTTTTACCTGAGGTAGACCATTTGAACTCCTTTTGCTGGGGGAAAGGCGGGAGGAAGAGGGAAGGGGGGAACTTCCGGGTCACTGTCAGTTAAAACAGACGCTAGAACGAACGAAATTACACATCATCGGCGACCGGGTTGCCAATTCGCTGGCCGCCTGACTACTTCGTAGTCGGTCAGGACAGTATTTGGGTCGTCTCTTTTGATCGCATCAACATTGCAAAAGTTTTTTTTTCAGGTGGCGAGCAAGGCTAAGCCATTCTATATGGCGCACATAAACCTAATCACAATTATAGCCTAAAGCTCCCCCTTTGGGGTGAAAACGTCACCACAAATATATTTTTGCAAAGGAAAGTGCAAAATTACAGAAATGTGAGCGTGACCTAGCTGAAACTGGCTGGTCAACGAAAGATACACGTTCTCTTTATGAATATTGAATCGCATCTGCGCTATACTGCCGGAGTGCTTTTTTTCCCAGCAGACGTTGAGCGTTGATGCATATGAAACCAACGTTCGTTCCACGCATGTAGCAGTTCATTCGCTCCATCCAACTCTAGATTCTTGACCAGACCAGCACTTCCCAAGCATCCATCAACCCAGCCAAGCCGCTTCCTTCATCCTGCCTCTCCTCCATCTGTGCATTAACCAATATTTCTACCTCAATACCTACCACTAACACCAGACACGAGCTCCTCACACACCTACCCACCCAATACATGAAACGTATCATGTATACCTGTATTTTATTTTTTATATCCAGAAACCATGAGTTCTTAACCCTTTGGCTCGGTACTATGGATATCGCAACCCTTCGGCCTTGATTCCATGATAGGTACCGTAAATCTGGGAGAAATGTGGCTTTTCTGCCTACCCTTGGGAGTGAACCCGGATCACAAGGAGTTCCTCACCCGGTCACCGCGAAGTTAGGCTTAGCCAACTACGCTAGAGAGCCGGGCTGTATACCTGTATATAAAAATTGTACTTAATCCAAGAATGGCTCCAAACACTTGCGCTGGTTTCCACAGTGGTACCCAGAGTCGACTGGTGAGAAGCTATGGCAAACTACTAAACGTCAATTTGCCTAGAAACACTACAACAGTAAAAACAAAATGCTGGGGTTGGTTCTGCAACGGCCTGTAAGGCAGGCATGTCACACATGCGGCACGCGGGCAGCATGCTGCCCTTTGCAAGGACACCTGCGGCTCGCAATAAAAAAAAAATATGCTGCAATAATGTTTTTTAAATGACTTCACTTCGATTGTGGTTGGTGTCCCCTGGTGAAAACACAAAAGTCACCCATACAGCACCAGACTGACCCTTAGTCTGATATACATGCTGTAAAGCACACGCAACTAACCTTTTTTAAGGAAATGTTTTTCATATAGTTTCAAAAATATTATTATTAGTACTTTTCTTTTAGTTCATCACATCTCGGAGGCTTCGCGATTTTGTGGGGAGTTACCGGAAAAGTCTAATATTATTGGATGCGGGAATGGGGGGGGGGGTGTAGGGTTAGTGTTAGTCGGTGTTCATTTCACACCCTAACACCCCTATACGACTGGACTTTCCCGGAAACCCCACAGGAAATCTCGGAGTCCCCAAGATACTGTGAACTGAAAGAAAAGTCGCAAAAATAATACATCTGAAACGATATGAAAAACCCGAGATGGGATGACTTAAAAGAAAAGACCTTTGTTTTGTATGTCATTTAGAGGACTATTATCAGCATCATTATCATCATTATTATTATGCATTCAAGCAAAGTGTAGTCTCCTGATTTTCCCCTCACGAAAATATGTGTGTGTGTGTGTGGGTTGGGGGAAGCTGAGGACACCCCCATCTCACCCCCACCCCCCCCCCCCCCCCCCCACCCCACATATACACAGTGAAGCAGAAACACTCTTAAACAAAAAGGGTGTATCTGGGAGAGAGGGGGGATGAAAGGTTGTTTTCAAGTTGGATTAAAATGGGCAAGTTTTAATGAAAGTCGTTCGGTTGAGAACAACGACAGGTGAAGGTTAAAAGCCGGGTTCGGGGCAAGTGTCGGATTAAGTACAAGATTTATACAGGTATACACGATAGTTTGTGTGACTTGGGTCGGTAGGTGTGTGAGAGGCTGGTGCGTGGTGTTAGTGGTAGGGATGGAGGTGGAAATGTTGGTGGGTGTACAGTTCGGGGAAGAGGTAGGCTGAACGAGGCGGCCTTGTGAAAGCTTAGAAAGCGGTTGTCTGGCAAAAATTTGAAGCTGAAGAAAACGAATGACGAGATAAATGCATGGAACCAACGTTCGTTCTTTTCAGGAGTTGAGGAAGGTCAGTAAGTACATACGTAGGTTGGCAAACATTGCAGAAGGAAAGAAAGGATCGTATAAGAAGTTAGATTTTTTTAAAGCAAGGATTAGGAAACACTGCGAAAGGAACGGGAGATTGGAACTCACGTAAAGACAGATCTGGATAGGTCGGTGATAGGTAGGTAGATATGCAAGGTTCAATTTCATGATTGAGTCACAACATCCCCCAAAGTAAATGGGACAAACCTCAAGCAAGCTGATATGCTGTAAGTTTTTACGTACCCCGATAATATCACATAGAAGATGTATTATTGAAGTTACATGTCGAACAGCTCAAGCAAAGCCAGCATTTTACAGAAAAAAGTAAATTTTTTGCAATATTTCTTTATCAACTGAGATGAGAAAGAGAAATCTCAAAAGCTGTATAAATCCTATCTGGGCGTACGGAAGCGAATCAGTTGATAAATTAGTGAAAACATATGGAAGCTGCAGAGACGTGGCTTTGTAGACAAATGATAAGAATACTTTGTACAGATAAAAAGAGTAATGAAGACGTATAAAGAGAAATTGACTCAGGGAGAGAACTGATTGCCCCCATCAGAAAGAGACAATCTACATTCTTTGGTCATGTGATGAGAAGGGTAAAACTGGAGTACATTGTAACAGTAGGAAAAATGGAGTGCACGGGAGGCAGAGGGAAACCGACAGAAATAATATGGACAGTCCCCCGTGTGGGTTCCGGGGCCCCATTGTAGGGGGAAACAAGAATAGACCCACTGCCTCCCCAAAAGCATGTCGTAAGAGTCGACTAATTGGGTGCTTCATTTGAAGTCGCAGTGCATCTGCCGGAGAGGCAAGGAACCAACAGTCTGTATTCAAGAGAATGAGATCTGTAAAACTGACAGGTTCAGAGCAGGACTGCAGTTCAGTAGTGGACGAACAACCAGAACTTTCCGCCAGAGTGTACAGCTGGTGAACGAGAAGAAGAAGAAGAATATGGACAGTTTGTCATCATTGGATTGAAAATCATCTGTATCAGAATTGACTAAAAGTATACGAGACAGAAGGTTGTGGACAGACATGACTACCAACGAAACACGGCACGGACTTTAAGAAGAAGAATGTTCCTTTAACTGCATTTTCTCTGCCCGCTTCTCTAGCAGGGCTGACAATGTGATTTTGTTAAAAACCCAGCTAAGCTGAACAAAAACCCAAGCAATACCTAGGCAAAGAACAATAAACAAAACACACAAACAAAAACCAGATTGTTAAAAAGTACACATTTTATAGTTACGAAACGAAACATTTACCCCCTTTTATATGAATATATTTTTGTTTAAATCCAGATTTACAAGTTTGAACCTAGGGCGTCAAATAAAAACCCAGCTCTGGAGGTAAAAACCCAGCATTGGCAGCCCTGTTCTCTTGTACCCAGGCAGTATACATAAATATTAGGCAACCAGTCGAGGGGACATCGAGTTGTCTGCCGATGCAGAGGCACACCAAGGATGTAAGTCTATACTTGTCACTTTTCTTCGCTGTAGAGATTCTATTTGAATATGCTAATCGTGCAAGCTTAAGCAGGCATCAAGTGCTTGAACGCACCTCGTTTGACATAGATAATTGTCAATTACTGGGCGTGAAATGTATAGCTCCCGATTGGCACATGCCTGTTCTCTTATCCCGGTCAATTAAAACTGAGACAAGCACTGTTAAATTACATGTGCCGAAGAGCTGCAACAAAAAGGAAATGAGCAACATGGTCAGGTTCTTCTATCTGTAACATATCGGGAATTGGACACACTCAAAAAAAAAAAAATATATGACCTTAGAAAGCGCCGCTGGAACTACATCGGTCAGCTCTCAGATTGGATAAAACAAACCCCCACCCCTTAATCAAGCCCTCATAAGGACACCGCAAGGAAAGAGAAAAAGGGGAAGATCATGAGAGAACCTGCACAGAACCATCGTCAGGAAAGGCTCAAACATGGGCCTAAAGAACATCCGAGACCTGAAATATGTGGCAATGAACCGGCAGACATGGATAGATGACCTCTGCCCTATGCACCGCCCTAGGCTCAAAGGGAAAGAGTAAGAAAAACTACGTAAGTAATAATAATACTGTGAACTGCTACTACTGTCTGCATCAACCACTTGTTAGGGCGTTGTAGACTGGACGGGGGGTGGTCTTGAGTGTTTTAGGTCGCTTGGCTAGTGCTGTCGCCACGGACTGTGCAGGTTAGGATGTTTATTTTTGCCCCCGAAGAAACACCCCGTCGTCTTACTCCTTACTACTCCTAAGTAATGATAATAAATCGAAAGGGCCTGTTTTCACTCATTACGGAGTGCTAGGCATAAGGTAAGTAAGCAACTGGCAAATGACGTTTCTCCGCGAATATTACAGTAGGTTTACATTTGTATGGACCACACTGCATTCGGTGAGTGTTTTTGCCGGCCGCCTTTACTCCCCATAATATGTCCTCCTACTTTCTTAAGGCTGGGTCGATCTAGGAGCAGTGGCAGGAGTAACAACATCATTAGTATTAGTAGTAGCAGCAGCAGCAGTAGCAGCAGCATAAGCAAAAGTACTAGTAGCAGTAGTGGTAATAGTTGTAACTAATACTAGTATGTAAGAGTAGTAGTAATAGAAGCAGCAGTAGCAGATGTAGTAGCAGCAGTTGAAATAAATGCAGCAACAGTAGTAGTAGTAGTAGTAGTAGTAGTAGTAGTAGTAGTAGTAGTAGTAGTAGTAGTAGTAGTAGTAGTAGTAGCAGCAGCAGCAGCAGCAGCAGCAGTAGCAGTAGTAGCAGCAGCAGTAGAATTAGTAACAACAACAGCAGTAGCAATTCAATCATAACGTGGAGGCTGATTTCAATAGAACGATAACTACAACCTAAATTCTGGACACCAGCTCTCCCAAGGTCTTTCACTAGTGCTGTCAAATTTCGACAGGTTAACATCCATCACGAGCTGTCATGCAACACTATACGACCATGGCGAGAAAGACAGTCTTGACCATTGTGTGTACTCAAGAGGTTCCAGCCAGAACTGCCAAACCAGGCATGAAGTATGCGCTTGACCTTGTCTCCAGTTCATCGCGGCTCAAGTCGCCGGTCAACGAGGCAGGTGGCGAGTTAATGTACCGGACGAGAGAGAGTGAGAGAATGACAGAGAGAGATCGGCGCAGGATTAACACCTCGCAGAGAAGAATCCAAGAGTAGCAAAAGCTCTATCCAGATGTTCAGGCGTATTGGGCATATAGGACTAGACCTATATTTTATGGAGAAATCAGCACTTGGTGTGTGACGTGGTCTGCATCACGCTGACGGTCTTTACTTTTAAGGACTTTACCCATTTAAGTCGGTAGAACTGGGAGCCAAGGTCATTTTTGAAGAGAGAATCTTCTGATCCACATGCCACAGCCTAGCCGCTACACCACGAAGGCTCACACTGAACAATGTAACACAAAGTTGTTTGAGACCACTAATTTACGGTTAAACTGCAGTCCAATGTGGGAGCAGGAAACAGGATGAGAAATGGAGACAGCGAGAAAGAGAAGCAGAGAGAGAGAGAGAGAGAGAGAGAGAGAGAGAGAGAGAGAGAGAGAGAGAGAGAGATTTAGAAATAGAGATAAAGAGAGATGGAGGGAGAGAGAGAGACAGAGACAGACGAGAGGGGGTAAGGGGCATTTCTGTGTCAACTGTTCTTGATGACTTTCAAGTATATTCAACCATATTTAGCCCGGTGCACCAGTTCAGTTGGTTAAACCAGCTGCGCGGCGACCGGGTGACACATTCCTTGTGGGCCGAGTTCACGCTCGCGGGTAAGCAGAAAACCCAAATATTTCCCAGATTTACGATATCTATCATGGAATCTTTTTCGTCTTCGCGTTCACAAGCTGTAATACTCCAGCGGACAGTTCTGATTGTTCGTCCACTTCTGGACTGTAGTCCTGTTCCTGTGCCTGAGTGTTGCTTGAGCATCCGTTTTACAAATCTGACTTGTATGCAGACTATTTGTTCTTTTATTTGTTTTCCCTATAATAGGGCCCCGGAACCCACGCGAGGATATCAATGAACCAAGGCCGAAGAGTTGCGATATCCACAGTATCGAGCCAAAGGGTTTACAACTCGTGGTTTCTGGAACATACTCGACTATGTCTACTTCCTCTGAAGGCGGAGCTTATCTGTCTGAGCGGCGAGGGATCAAAGGTCTGCACAGAAGTAGGTCAGATGTGTAAAACGGATGTGCGAGCAAATTTCAGTTTCTGGAGCAAGACTAAAGTCCAGAGGTGGACGAACAACAAGTACTTTCCGCTGGTGAACGCGCAGAAGACAAATAAGACTACCGTTCCTTCACCCACCCCAAGTCAACGTGGCTGGTGTCAAGTCAATGTACTAGACACGAGACAGACAGACAGACAGACAGACAGACAGACAGACAGACAGACAGACAGACAGACAGACAGCCAGCCAGCCAGCCAGACAGACAGACAGACAGACAGAGTTGGTGAGAAAGAGGTCTCTATTTATAGTTCCAAGTTACTTCTGATAAAAGTCATCACTTTTTTTCTCTGTCCCCCTTTATCTTCGCGTCTGCCTCCCGTGAACTTCCAGGTTTACAACGGGTCACACAAGCATACCAGAAGAAACACTTAGCGCATTCGCCAAGACAGAGTGACTTTTCTTGTATTTCATGGAATGAATAATGGGGCAAATAAACGGCACAGACGGACAGCATTGCAAGAACTCCATGACACATTTAGATGTTCCAGCAATTACCGTTCGTCAGCAAACAAATTTATAACAAGAAGACACAAATGACATTAAGATAATTATTTAACAGTTTCAATGTAATCATTTCTGAAAGTTAATTGCATGTCCTTTTCAAAGAATATATAATCCAACGGCAAGAAAAGAAGAAGATGAAGAATACACTAAAACAACGAATGAAAACAACATAGGAAAAGTATGTCCATACTATGAACGAAGAAAAAGGGGAGGGGTGGATAGTGACCTACTCAAACATATGCAACACAGTTAGACCAATTTAATGAAACGCCCTTCCTGTCACGTGATGCTGTGGTTTGCAGCTAGGGTGCGATATCTCAGCCATTCCGATTTCAACAAATTCTGAATTTATCGCTTTTTGCAGCCGGTCTGCCCCACCCCCCCCCCCCCCCCCCTTTCCACACATTAGATCCCGGAAACCACAACGGGGATTTGAGTGAAATTACATACAAAATACTTAATTAGGCATTTAGGCAATTTGTAAAGGCGAAGACATATTCTTTCCCCATTTCTTAGCATACATATATGACCGGTTCCCTTAGATGATCTTATTATTCGGATACTTTATTTTGATTCCTGCCTCTGATTAACTTCGGCGCATTCAAAGGAAAATATCGCGTGTGCGCACTTCTGTTAAGCAATGAAATTATTTGCGCCCGCCCAGGCTGAGGGGGAACTACGATGAAAAGTCTCACAGGAAATGAAATTACCTACACCAAGAAGAACAGTGCTATGATAATGCTGGTACTCCAAAAATAAAGACAGCATGTTTGGCAGGAAATGTCTCCATCCCTTATGTGTTTCAAAAACTCACTCATTTGTTTTAGGTTATTCGGTACTTTCTCGGTGCCAGAAGACTAACACTGGGTCAAGAGAATCGTTCACATTTACATTTGCCATTGAATGAATAAATAACCGACTTCTGCTAGGAAAATGTCGGAAAAGAAGATTGGGGATTGCGGGAAATTTCCATTTGAGTCGTTTCTTGCAGAAGCGAAAGGGTCTGTATTAAATTGTAGTTTTTTGCTAACTTGTCCTGCGGTCACAAACTACTTTCAATATTGAGAAACTGGAAGCTGATGGGGGAAAATCGATCTGGAGGCGTCAGTAATCAAGATGGCCGTTGATGGTGTGTGGATGTACAAAAGCGAAGACGTTCGGGAGAAAGCTGGGTTACACAGACAGAAAGAGGGAGAGATAAACATATAGGCAGAATGGAGAATGATAGGCTATTGTCGGAAAGAGATAAAACAGGCAAACAGAAGTGTCGATAGACTTGTTGATAGCCAGACTCTGATAAAGGTAGGTAGAAAACTGTGTGACTGACTGGACGATAGACAGGCTGGCGAACGAGCAGACAAGTATGCATACAAACTGATAGATAGAAATATAGTTAGAAGGTGAGGTGTGAGGGTTGGCAGGTAACGATTACACAGTGTGCACAGCCAGCATCGTAGTACATGTAACTGATAGCATTCACACGTTACAGTTTCTGCTTGCGAGACGTAAGCATGCAGCCAGTGATTTTTTGTTGTTGCTCTGTTTCAGGCGTAAACTGGGTTGCGTTTGTGTAATACATAGGAAGCAGTAATAATAAATAGTAACACTTTTTTTCTTTGGTAGTGGAAAATGTAAGCGAATTTTAGAGCTGTTACACGCAAGCCTCTCCACTGACAGGAAGACAAACCTAATGTGGAAACACAGGCAGGTGGCTTGATGGACCATGACGGGCTCCAGCTGACGGTTCGTGCTGCTGACGTCACCGGGTCGGGCTAACGATATGTTAACGCACCGGTTCTCAAACAAGAAATAAACTATTTTCGACGGTGGCGAGGGAAGACAGCTTAAATCTCATCTTTTAAATATCTACATGCATTCTTTAATAATTTCAAATTTTAAGACGATTTTTCTTGATCATAACCGCGGCACCCCCGGCATATGCTCACGGTATCCCATGGTGCATCGGCACACAGTTTGAGAACCCCTGCGTTAACACATGTTAGCCCGACTCGGTGACGTCAGCAGCACGGCCCGTCAGCTGGCCTGCTGGAGCCGGTCATGGATGGACTATGAGCAAACAGGCCGCCGAAAGCACAGCGATAATCAAAGGAATGCGGACAGACTAACAGTCAAAAACACAACAAGACAGATCGCATGACAGTCTTCTTTTTTATGCAAGAAACACTGCAACTCAATTATTCCATCGACGGCAATAGGTTAAGTGTCCCAGCCAAGTCGGCTGGCGCTTCTTCAATCTGAGATGATCCAGGAAACCTGAATATCATGATCCAAGCACCATCTGATGCCACAAAGAGATAGAGAGGTCGAGGCATTCATCTCTGGCCCGCGACGGTGGTAAGATCGTGTTACGTCATGCTTCTCTGCTCCCCTGACGCGTCCCGCCACAAATCTATTCATATGAAGTGCAGTGCACTATTGTTAACTCCATACAGCGTGAATGTTCGGCATGCTTAACAAAGGTACCCTCCACTCTTGAAGCTCTTGAGATCCAACTGTATTCAGTCTTTATCTGGGTGCCTGAGCTTCTGAGCTTCCACCTCCTCACTATAAATCCCAGTGGAGACTTTTTTTGAATTGCACATTCAAATGTTAATACAATTTGAGGCTGGGAAGGGTGATGTTAATCCATTCAAGAGAATTTGGTTGGCACGTTTCTGTCTTTTTATGATTCTAGACCAGGGCTATTCAACTGGCGACCCGCGGACCAAATCTGGCCCACGAAGACCTAGCAAGTGGCCCGCAGATCATTGCCAGCTGTATTGTATTAATGTACTTTCTATGCTAGGACTTTGGCTTCTGGCCCGCCGCGATCACCGTTTTCCAACATTTTGGCCCCTGTGTAAACCTAGTTGAATAGCTCCGTTCTAAACGATAGTGTTTTGTGCAAAAGGAAGGAATAGGAATCACAGCCCGTGGCGATGGCGAGTGTGACTAGCAAGACCTGCTAGCGCTAAAAGAATCGTCCGCAGTCTCTGCATGGGATTTCAGCACCACTGTTTTCATCGCGTGAAATTCTTCTATTTCTTGGTGTTTGGTTTCATATGCCCAGGTCAGGCTGTTGGGGGAGCTGCCTCTGTAAGCTCGCATGTCTATTGCAGATCCCCGTATGCCCCCTCACCTCCAAACCATAGCGTGCTCTGCACTCTCTGCTTAAGAGACCCGGTTTATCCTCGCAGGATGTAAATATAGTAGACAGATCTGCAGAATCTGCCCAAGTGTCCAAAAGCTCCACTCTCAACCATATCTACAATAATTTTCTTCTTTATCCAAATTTGATACATGACTCTTTTTTTCCGCAACGCAAAGGCATTCTGTTGCCGGGAATCCACATCAATACCTGTATCATTCGTGCTCCGCTTGCAGCATAAATTTCAACAGAAAAGGACCACTGTGTACATTAGCTTTATGTAGGACAGTGTTAGACCCCCAAGCAGACAGGGAGACGGAGATTGATTGACATGAAAGCCTCAAACAGGTCACAAACAAACAATAAAGTACCAGTAAAGAAATAATATTAAAAACTACGAAATATTTTACAATAAATTTTTTTTTTTAATTTAAAAAAATATATGAGTAAAATATGAAACAAAACTGAAAGAAAAGTTAAAGTAAATAATATAGGAAAATCTCCCATTTGCACACCTGGAGACGTGAACATGGGCAGGGACGCAGATGTACAACCACCCTGGTCTGTCCGGTCGAACAAGATAACAGGGCTAGGAGAAAATGGCACAGGAGATGAAAGTGGTCGAAGTGATGTTGACAACATCACCCACATAAAAACGATTGACAACATCACCCACACAAAAACATTGACAACATCACCCACATAAAACATTGACAACATCACCCAAACAAAAACTTTGACAACATCACCCACACAAAAACATTGACAACATCACCCACATAAAAACATTGACAACATAAACTCCCCAAAAAACATTGACAACACACCCCCCCCCCCCCCCCCCCCCACATAAACCATTGACAACTCCTCCCACATAAAACCAATCATTCTATACCTCAGTAAGTCTTGCAAGATGTACCCAGTAGGGCAACTGAGGAATCGGGTCCTTCGCTGGCACTATTTGACCGAAACGCCAATGGTCTCAAAGACACTTTTACTTAAACTTACAAGCCATACAGTTCAACTTCTTCCTATGCACAGAGTTTCCAGAGGGCGGTGAAGTTCATAGTAGTAGGTAGTAGCAGTGAGCAGTAGTGACCAGCATAGAAGTAGCAGCAGCAGCACTCGCCGGTGTCACATTCTTGATGCGGAAACTTGGCGCAGCAATGGAGATTTATCGACACTGGTCAGCGATGGATGGGTGTGTCCTTGAGTATCGCTATTAAACAGCATCGGAGCCATTATTTTAATGCGATTCTTTCTCTCATTATCAAACTACACACGGCCTCTGGAAGTGTCATTTCCTCGCCGCATTCAAAAGCAATTCACTCAACATTTAAACCCTCGAGCTTCCATCGACAGAAGAAGTGCCTTCGCTAAATGGGAAAACGTTATGTGATTAACGAGGAAACTATGAAAGCATAGTCACTCCAGCGGGGCAAATCTTGGCGCTCAGCGGGGGAAAATGCAGACCCGGGCAAATCTGTGCCGTTGATAAAGTTAGTCCACATTTTTTGCTGGACAATGAAGACATTAGAAAGTCGAATCGGGGCCCCTCTCTGTGTATATGTAGAAGAATATAAAAAGGTAAAGTCGGGAGATGTGAACTAGCGTCACTGCACACGGTTATAAACCATAAGTTCTCTGCCACCAGTACGGACAGCTGATAAGACATTGTCCGTCTGTGTCGCCGTCCGCACGCAACTCCGTAGCTACAGCGACGTTCCTCCATTTAGCCCAGAGTGTTAACTCTGGTACCCATGGATGAACCCCGGGAACCGCCAAGTTTCGAACACCGACCGTGGGTTGCAGCGAGTCGCAGGTGGATATGAAAGCGAGTCTCCTATCGACTGCGCTAACGCGGCTACCGATGTAGAAGACTACACAACATACAATCAAAAGACGGAGGTACTGGAGAGACTGCGAATGAAAAATTATGCTTAAAAAAATTGTAATTTAAAAAAAAATTTAATATGTTACAAAAGTCCCATAGAAATCATAAGGGGGGAAATATGGGGGAGGGGGAGTGGTAACGGTGTGAGGTAAGCAAGAGGTAGACGGCGATACAACGGTGATGATAATGGTAACGAAGAAGATGATACTATACTTGCATCAAGATTTAACTGGACAAATAAAAGAACGACCTCTGTTAGGTTCACGTTAATCTCCTCAGACAAAATAGGTCACTTTTCATTCACAAGTTTGATGGGCTGGTCGACTATCCTGAAGTTTACGGGTGTGTCCCGTTCTGTTGTTTGATTTCTGTGGTGTCTTGCACTTATATTTTCGTTCCTAGAAAGAGAAAGCCTGTGACGTAGGCTGCAGCACTCTCTAGGTGGGGGGGGGGAGGGAGAGGAGGTGGTGTTACGACCAGTTGATCCATCTTTTTTTAATGCTGAAATATACAACACGCGATATCCACGGTATCGCGGAACACCCCCGTAACCTTGTGGTAAGGTCATGGGACTCAGTAACTACCAATCAGAAGTGAGCTGTTGTGTAGGGCGGGCCATGGGGAGAATAACGTTCCGACCTATAGCTCCGCAATACTCTGTGGCATTAAAGTCATGTAAAGCTACGAATAAACAAATGTTAAAATAATGATTTAACTAAGAGGATGAGGAGGAGGAGAAGCAGCTGCAGCAGGAGCAGGAAAAGAAGAAAGGATAATGTATGAGAAGAACAAACAGAATGAAGAAATAGTCTTGCACAGAAAGAAAATCACTCCAAGTAATAAAACGTGCGTGTGGATACTTTCTCAAATTATTCATAGCAAGAGACGCCAAATCCGCCACACAAATAACCTAACAGAAAGATCAACAAAAGAGCGTGTCTAGTCCAAACTGGTTAATTATCAGCGCCATCTCATTGACCGTCGCAACAAAAGACAACTACCACAGTTTTTCATCATCCCCAGTCGCCTCCGGAAGCCAGAGTGGATTCTGCAAACGCCGTTAGTAGCGTCGGGTAGATTGCCGCCAGTCTCCATCTGAGAACTCCAATCCGACAGTAAATGCCGAATCGATGTTCTCGGGATGTGAAATGTCTCTTGGGGGAAAATGGACGGCTTTGATTAAATGAAGCCAAGTTTATAAGCATAACCCGTCTCCTTTGCAAAGCTACAGTGGACGCTCGTGTTCGTATTTACATAGATGTGTTCTAAAGTTATGAGGTTATTTTCCGGTTGTAGTTTTTGCTAGCAGTTTTCGACGACCATATGGAAAATAAACATAGACAATCAACAAGTATTTCATCATCTTCATCACCATAATCCTGATGTGCAATTATATATCACAAAATGCTCACAGTCTACTTCTCCGTTCAGTTCCATCCTGTGCTATCCTTTCGATAACAAGTACGGAATCCAGTTGGGAACTGTTGGCCTCTTTCATCAACGTTCGTCTAAGGGTTTCCTCATTCCGTTCGTTTCAAATTGTTAGTGAATGTATTTTTGGCAATTCTCTGCTCACTTTTTGTTCAGGGTGTTGTCTTACAACTATTGATAGACTAACTGTTGTCCACATGGCGTCCTTTCCTGCGAGTTTCTGTAGCACAGGTATTATTACAGGATGGGAACGCGGCCTCAAGCGCCCCTTCCATCACCCGTTCTTCCTTTCTTATCCGGGTTTGGGGCAGGCTGGGGCGGAAATTTGAATGTTACTAGAAGAAGTGTATAAAAAATGAAATTAGCTCAGACCACGATTTAATAACCCAAGTAATTCCCAGAGTATCGCCAAACGTGTAACTGGTCTCATCTTCTACGTTCGTCATTAAATGCATGCCTGGCACACTCTGTTGCGGCTTACAGCTAAGATGTGATATTTGAGCCTTTCAGCCCAAAACACCATTCAGCAAACCGTAATTAGTGGCTTCTTACGATATGATTATTAAGGGCAGGGAATTCACCCCCCCCCCCCCCCCCAGGATCCCATGAACCCACACTGTATTATGCTAGATAAAATAACTGCTCTAGAGTCTAGTATTAAGAAAGCTGAAAAATCATCTCACAGCGACTCAGTTACCATTAGTTACCTTCTAAATTCAGACTATGAATGAACCAGAAATGTTCTCAACTCCTGCGGTATGCTAGTTAAATAAATACCATGGTATCTACGACCAGCAACCGAGATGTGGTTTCTGAGACGAATGTTGCGAATACCTTGGACGGCCAGAGTAACTTACAGCGATTGCTTGAAAGAAGCTAAAGAACATAGATCTCTATATACAACAATAAGAAAGAGACGAACACTGTTCTTCGTGACAACTAGAAAGATCAGTGGGAAAAGGGGTAGAGGCAGACCAAGAGAGATAATGCTGGATTTGCTGAAATGATGGCATGGAGGGATATCATCAATAGAGCTGTTTCAGGCAACCAGGGATCGTGATCTGTGGAGACGCATGAGCGCTTACGCCAGTTGGCAGGGCACATAATGATGATGATGATCTACGACCGGGTCATGAACAGAAGTCACGCTTTTATGAAGCTTCCATCTCCACTCACACATTTGCTGGCCTGACAGGTATGCATCACCTGGATCTTCATTCGCTAATGCATTTATATAGGTTTCGCCACTGTACTGGTCAAAAGACAAAAAGCAGAACGCTTCTCCTCTTTGGTGCATGTCAAAAGTGGGCGGCCATGTTTAAAATGGCATTATGACGTCACCGTTTTTGTCTGCACCGCGACGTCACGTGTTTAACACTCTTGGCATCTTAAGCAACAATACTGACAGGTTACAAGACACAGGCGTGGTTATCGTAATGTCTATCACACTTTAAAGGTTTTTATGTGAAGTTCCCTCTTCTAATACACAACAGTAAAAATTCCTGTGCAAACTAGCTATTAGACAAACCGATTGCCAGAGAACTGCTAACAATGATAAGGTTTATGTCGGAGACTTCTCTATTAACAGGTGATTGAAAAGTCTAACCAAAAAGATTTGTTTCGCCTGAAATTTATCAGCCACCTTTGTCAACGAAGAACGACCAAGAAACAAAGAGATGAAAGCGACCCGTTTACCGCCACTTGGTGTCTGGCGGTGTCAAATTAATATATGTGGCTGCCACTGGAGAACTTGGTTTGTGAACAAATATGCCAATCCTTTGGCCTGGTTTCACCCCGTTCTCATAAACACACAGTTGCCAGAGGTTCCAAAATGTGTGGTGTGTGGGGGGGGGGGGGTTAATCACCTTGAGTTTTCCCCTCCCCCTCTCCCAAATAAACCTTTACAGGACACTCAATCCCTCCCCACCCTCTTTTTCCCCAACTCCCGGAGTTTCTACTGCAATTTCCTAAAACCTCGTATAAAGGTGTGGTGTTTTTTTTAAACATGTATATATATATATATATATATATATATATATATATATATATATATATATATATATATATATATATATATATTAGCTGCTTCTTGGAAGCATTCACGGGCTGTAAACTCCTGACAAACATTTCTGTTTATTCGTCAACTTCTGGACCTTCGTGTTTTTTCCAGAACTTTTATCTGACGTGAACATCCGCTTTACGAATCTGGCTTATTATTATGCCGACCTGGTTCCTTGCATCTCAAACAGATACATCAAGATTAAAAATACGAAGAAACACGCATAATTAATAGCCTTCTAAGACATGCTTGTTAAAGAATAGTGGATCCACTAACCCCAATATGGGGCCACAAGGACCCGCAAGGAGAAAGGCATTTATAAGTTTAAACATACTATTACATTTTGTTTCCATTTAGCACATTATTATTATTATTACTTTTATTATTTCTATTGTTATTATTACTATTAATATTATTTATTGTTACACAAGGCTATACCCCCTCGAGGTCTACAACCACTTTTTTTTTATTGTTTTTCTTTGAGTCGGCGCCCATGGTAGCCGTAGTTTGCCACACTCTCTTCAATGGAAGCCGAAGAGGGCAAAATTGTTCATTAATGCTGATTAAATATACGGAAGAGACGTCAGATTACATTGAAATTGTGTCACAACACCTCAAACCCTCAAACGCTGGCACATTAGCAATTTTGTTCTCTAACAGAGGATGCCATCTCGTTTTGCTGAGTACAGCTTGAACGGTAATCAGTTTAGAAACCTGCGACGTTCCGGTAATTCTCTCACAGACAGGAGGGTTAAACAATACATATATGGTTAGTGCAGTCAGTAGGAGGGTTCCCCGTGTGGGTTCCGGGGCCCCATTGTGGGGAAAACAAGAATAGACCCACTGTCTCCCCAAAAGCATGTCGTAAGAGTCGACTAATTGGGGAGCTTTCTTTGAAGTTGGAGTGCATCTGCCGGAGAGGCAAGGAACCAACAGTCTGTATTCAAGAGAATGAGACCTGTAAAACTGATGCACACAGAACACTCAGGTTCTGGAGCAGGACTGCAGTTCAGTAGTGAATGAGCTAACCAGAACTTTCTGCCAGAGTGTACAGCTGGTGAACGCGAAGAAGAAGAAGAAGAAGTAGGAGGGTTAAAAAATACATATATGGTTAGTGCAGTCGGTTGAGAATGCGTTAATCTTTGACTCAACCAATCAATGAATCAAGCACAGTCTCCACAATTAAGGTTGTACACTTTCTCAGACTGCTGTTTATCCATCTCACAATGTTATCCCCCCGCCCCCCCCCCCCCCCCCCCCCCCCCCCCCCCTCCCCCCCCCCCCCCCCCCCCACTAGTATCACTGTCTACATTTTAACTCAATCTTTCCTCGTCAGTATAGTTTTCATATGTGCTCTATTTCTCTTGTCTCTATCTTTTATTTCCCAGCTCTCTGTTAATTTCTAGCCTCTCCACAATCTCTGTTTTTGTATTTGTATTTGGTGCCAACAATACAAAATGTTCTTTTGTATATCCACGATTATATCGTCTCAAATAGAACTCTGGATATCATCGTCGTCCAGTAACACGGAATGTCGTTGAGTCACCAGCTGTTGTTGACTGTCTGATCAGCTCCCTCCACCTCTGACGGTCAGTGGCAATGGACTTCCTCTTGGTCTGCCTCTTCTTCTCTACTGAGCCCTGTAGTATTGTCCTGAGAGGATGTTAGATCTCATTACATGACCGTACATTGCACTTTCGGCTTTCTTGCTATAGATACAGGAGGTTCGTAGTTGCCAATGTGTGATTTTGTCCAAAGAGATGGCCAGTCACCAGTCTCCCAGATTTCGTTTCAGATTTCTGCGAGGATGTAAATAACCTCCTCCCCGCCCGAACTGAGGATCTCAGCTGTGGTGATGTCAATGCCCTCAGCTGGGGTGATGTCGATGCCCTCCTCAGCTGGGGTGTTGTCGATGCCCTCAGCTGGGGTGTTGTCGATGCCCTCAGCTGGGGTGATGTGGATGCCCTCAGCTGGGGTGATGTGGATGCCCTCAGCTGGGGTGATGTCGATGCCCTCAGCTGGGGTGTTGTCGATGCCCTCAGCTGGGGTGATGTCGATGCCCTCAGCTGGGGTGATGTCGATGCCCTCAGCTGGGGTGTTGTCGATGCCCTCAGCTTTCCCTTTGCTGAGTTCTGATGGCCAGTTCCACTTCGTCCCGGAGTATTGGAAAGCTTTCGTCTTCTTGTGCTTGGTTGTTGTCAAGTATGTCGGTATTTGCTGTTTGTTCATTATAAGAGAAATGTCTGGGCAACGACTAGCATCGACAGTTATAAGACAAAGAAGATAGGGCTACGCTGGACGCATCCTAAGAAGAAGAAGAAAAAAAACAAGCAGAGAATCACTAAACAGGCATTAAAATGGGAAATAAAGGGATTAAGGAGGTGAGGACGCCCAAGAGAAACCCTAAAACAGACGTTGATGAGAGAGGCCAAAGCTGCTGGACTGGATTCCATCCATGATATTGAACTGATTGCACAGGGTAGAAGAGAATGCAGGAATCGTCTGCGAGCCCTATGTGACATATATAATGGCACAACAAGATAATGAATGAATGAATGAATGAATGAATGAATGAATGAATGAATGAATGAATGAATGAATGAATGAATGAATGAATGAATGAATGAATGAATGAATGAATAGCAGGTTTGAGTGTTAAAATCGTGAGAATTAACAACAGTACGAGGGGCTTTAACGCCTTTCCTGAATCGAGTATGTTGTGCTGGACTTATACTTGTATAGACCGGTGGGCATTCGGTTTGCAACGACATGCCGACCGCCTTTACTTCACACAGCAATGATGCTAAGGGACCGATTTTAGACTTCGTCGACCTAAGAGCCAAGGCAAATTTTTGAAACAAAGTCCACCTCAGTTTTCAGGACTAAACTGTTCCTACTGGCAGATAAGCATCTACAAGTGAGCATTTTCAAGCCTGGCTTTGTCAAAGCCAAGCAACACTTGCTGCTCAGTGTATCCTCCGCGTGAATCCCAAACATCACTTCATGTGTTTTTAATTTAGACTACTTTTGATTAAAGATCGCTAAATAAATCTGGCAATGTTCTTACTGTTTTGTTTTTAGTGACTTTTCTTTGCGCTCTGGGAATATACTAAGAAATAATCTGAGTCTGAAAGAATCAGAGTTTGCTTATCTCTAGACATTAATAGACACAGACCGACTCTGGTTGATGACAAACAGGAAAATTTATCACCGAAAACTAGTCCCATTTTCCGGGAACTGTCTTTCTCAAATAGGTCTCATTCTGGCTTTGCCGGGCTGTTAAGTCTGGCTGAATACTGGCTAGCCACTTCTCTGGTCTGAAAACAAATTGTGAAAGGGAGGAAAGAAACGAAAGAAAACTCTAAAGACCCTGTAAATCACTTGCCAGCAAACGTCTTCTCTGGTTGGTAAACGACGTGGGACAATTTTGTGGAGAAAATTCATTTCTTGCGGAGGCTGGGCAGAAATGGCGCCCACCTAATGGGTTTTGCTTGAAAATTCAGAGATTTGATGACTCAAACATTACAGTCACCAGCACTCAGTCGGTTCTTGCCCCGTTATTTTATTGCCCGAAATGTTTCATATTTTCGCCAAACTCATTCTGCTTTCGTCCAAACTGAAGTAAATAAAATTACGCAAGCCGGTATCGTGAAAGCCAATCCAGCTAGTGGCTAGGAGAATGCCAAGAGAAACTTCAATAACGTCAGACAAATGGACGCTGATTGAAGATCATCTCTCAAGATGTGCTCACGTCGACCGAGAGGACAAATCCCGAGGGGGAATTAAAGGAAGCAAGAGATTCCTTGTGGCAATTTCCTCGTCGGTGATGGATAACTCTGACGAGGATACATGATACCTCACTCTCGCCCGTGCAGAGTCGACCAAGGCAGAAGCAGACAGCTGTGTCAGGGGGGTAAGATGAAACACTAGGTGTAGACCTAGTTGGTAGCAAGCCGAGGTTTCCGACAGCCGTCTGACTGTCGTGGCTAACGAGATTGTGTTGGTCGAGTGTATGTAACGTGATTTGATCAGGGTACTCCATCGTCCCCACTCGCCAAACGTTGGACCACTTAGCGGTATTAAATCTACCTCGTTTATATTCGATCACGCCGAATTGACTTTAATACGCCAATATCTAGAGCCGACACGTGAGAAATGACTATTGAATTAATGGTATCATACCGTCCAGCTAGACTCTGTGTGTGTGTGTGTATGTGTGTGTGTGTGCGCGCGCGCGCGCGGGTAAAAAAAAAAGTAAAGGACCTTCTCTACATTTGTGGCAAAACGGGTTTATGAGGCTTGATTCATACCTTTATAGCCGTATCGGTACTCGATAGCTGATGCGGTCAGCATTACACCGGCTGCCTTTACTTCCCAGGTCATCATTTGGTACCTGTTTAGGCTGCGTCGACCTGAGAGACAAGGCTAATTCAGAGGCAACTATCTGCATTAATGGGGATTTAAATTAATAACCTTCGGGCCGACAGGCAAGCCTCAAGTCACTATACCACCACGGCTCCCAGGTCTCTGCGATGGAGTGTATCGCCGCGGAGTCCATTCCATGTGGATTGGAGACGCCAACAGAGCAGCTGGTCACCCATTTAGAGCGCCCAGCCACGACCAGAAGCCGGTAGTGGTTCAAAAATTCAGGAGATCCATGGTTCCAGCAAGTAAATGCGACACTCAGTTTACGTATCGATCATAGCCAAAAGAAGGCTCACTGCATACTTAAGCCAGTCTTACGGAAACTGTAACGTGTAAAAGCTATCAGTTACTAGTACTACAATGCTTGCTGCTTACGCATATAACCGGGAAGTGACGAAGAGGAAAATATCAAGTGACACCTTCTACAGTGGAATCTTTACCAGCTAACGCTTACACGGGTGAACTGATAACGCCTCGCCACTGGGACACTGTTAGTTAAATCAAAAACTGAGACTGCAGACTCTTGTCAATTGTTTCACTAAGAGACAGCCATGGATATTTTATATGGGTTTTGTTAGCCCAGGAAAGTCAGCAACTAGGGCAGGGCTATTTAACTACGTTTACTCAGGGGCCGCAATTTGAAAAATAAAGAACGTCACGGGCCTGAGGCTTGAGCCCCAGCGGGCCACTTGCTATGCCTCCGTGGGCCAAATCTGGCCTCGCCGGCCGTCAGTTAAATATCCCTGAACAAGAGGGTGACCCGTTGGCTGAGTAGTTGAAACTGTGATGACCTCATTACCCAAAGCTCCATCAAAAGATCGGATGCCTGATTCTTAACTTGCCTGGGAAAATGAATGCCACAAATGTATTCTTCAACGGCATGAAGACTCAAAGGAATCATCAAAACAAATAAACACCACCTGAGAATGGAGAACAATTATGTTGCCATACAGACTATTCAGGACACTGCTGTAGAGGCAGATACCTGGACAATGAACCAGTAATTGGAAAATAAAATTGTGGCTCAGGAAGTACAAAGGTTCAGAAGAACAGAACTCATTTCGTAGAAACAACAGAACACAGACTTTCCTTAAGGTTACATAAGCTGCGAGTCAAAGGGGAATGTTGGTCCAAGAAGTAAAAAAAAAAAAAAAAATGCCCATTGTGACAACATTAAAAAACGACTTGTTTGTGACAACTTTAAAAGGCATTGTTCTTCACGACAACACTATCAAAAGACTGTCATTTTCTTCACATGTAGCCAACCTGTTTGTTTTGTTTCGTTTTTATTCTCTTCACCTAGGCTTCTTTTCATCCTTTTTAAAAATTTACTCTATATGTGTTTGACAGATCCTGCATTACTGGGATCATAAGGTAGAGCAAAGAATAGTAACCGTGTTCTATCATGCATGTTTTGAGAGGCAATTAAGTGAGGTTGGTAAAGAACTGGCTAACCCACCCTGTAGGCAATTTCCAGCGAACCGTGAAACAAATCAAACAGGAGAGGAAAGAAAATAAACGCAGCCAACCAAAACGAAAGAAGGGTTGTGTCCCTAGGTACGAGGCAGCGAAGGGAAAAGGCGTATGAAGTCTGAATTGTCGACTTACATTTCACGAGGATATTCTCTCCAGGCAATGCCGGTGTGTTGGGAAATGAGCAGGCAGATAGACTGGCTCGTTCTGCACCACTCGGTGGTGAACTGATGTAAGACACGCTAGATGTTGTGAGGGCCCTCCGGGAGCGAGTGAACAGTGCGGAAGGCAAACAGATCATTTACGGTCTGAGGAGAATTAGACTGCGAGGAGTTACCAGGGGATCTGGCCGATGCTCCACACTCAAGGGAAAGGCGAGACGCATATACAATCTGACAGTTACTGGTGCCATCGGAATTGGAACTCTTCGTTTGCTGCTGAGGATGGGGATGGAGCGCTTTTTTGGAACAACACTAAAAAGTCAAGTTTGCAGCCGGTGAATGCAGAGAAGAATGTGTGTCTGTGTGTGTGTGTGTGTGTGTGTATATATATATATATATATATATATATATATATATATATATATATATATATATGCGTGCGCGACTGTTTCCACAACAATGCTTACCTTCAATGTATTTACAACACTTTGGATTTCAGGGTAATTCAGGGCAGAATGTTCGTTGGGTCTGCTTGCAAAATTCTCATCATTTCAAAAATAACTTTGTTCGTTCTTTCATTCTTTAAAAATAAATCAGCACAATACAAACTACCACTTGAAAGTACAACGAATGAAAACGAAATATCACACAAACAGAACCAAACGTTCTAACGAAAGTCTTTGTCAATGAATAAAATAACATGTACCCTAAACGATAATAAACAAGAAGGGGAAAAAAAAAACATCGGGTAAGGACAGAAGTAGAAAGGAAATTCTTTCAGACTCTCGACTTGGTTGAAGATACATGAAAATTACGTGTCGGTCCATAAGAACCAGGGATCGTTGCCGCTGGTTTTGGGAAAAAGCGTCTGCAAT
This sequence comes from Candidula unifasciata, assembly GCA_905116865.2. Lineage (NCBI taxonomy): Eukaryota > Metazoa > Mollusca > Gastropoda > Stylommatophora > Geomitridae > Candidula > Candidula unifasciata. Next base: position 252,477 of record CAJHNH020000144.1, read on the forward strand.
AACTGTAAAGTTCCACACAGGAGTGACAGTCTCTACCTCAAAGTCCACACAAGAACGTTGATACTCTATATAACCCAGAGACCGGTTTTTCTTTCAGAAGTCTCCTTTCTGTAGCTTGCTGCCTCCTGGAAACTGCGAGTGCGACAGCCCATCTTTCACTGCCTTCCTCAACAGGAGTCTGTCTACTGCTGGTCCCTCCCAAGGCTTCTTTTTACAGCCTAGCTTCGGCCATACTGCAAATCTTTACCCTATTTCCAGTACACTCATCATACAGGAGATCCTATGGAATACGACCGTTCCCCTTGCGGAAGACACTTTTCTCAACAAGCGCGGGTTCTCCAGGTTTTATCGATGTTCAGCTATTCTTCATTCATTCATCTCTGTTATCATCCTCCTACTTGTATCGGTGCCTCCACTTATATCACAGTATACATCTTGCAAACGTTTCCTTCCAGCACGTTCTGGTGCAGTTTTTCAGTGTGGCGGAAATATGTAAGTTGTCTCTCTTCCATTTCTTTCAACAATTCTTCATTCACAGCCTCGCCGGATTGAGGAGTAAATTCGCTAGTTCAAAAGACGCCTTATGATGTAAGGCAGAGGTTTACTTATGTCTTTGCTCACGTTTAAACCAAATGAAGTGTTGGTCCTTAATCTAGCGTCTTCGTTCGTTCACCTGCGGAGGCATGTGGTTTTCATCGGGAAATCCTTATATTTAATGTTGTTGCGCTCCTGTACGGTATAATTAGCCAGATCCAACACAGCTGTTCAAAACACGCACTTCAGCTTCTTTTTATTTGTGTTTCTGTTCTCACTCCAGCAATATCTACACGACACTGGAGGAGTATACAGTGTCTCCATCTTTTTCTTCTTCTTCTTCTTCTTGTCAGCATTCACCAGCTGTAAACTCCAGCGAAAGTTCTGGTTGTTCGTCCACTACTGGACTTTGTGTCGGCTCTGTGGCTAAGTTGATGCGAACGCTTCGTAATGCCGGGGTGCCGGGTTCGATCCCAGCTGCGGGCTATACGCCTTGCGTTGGTTTCGACAGTGGTATCAGGGCCGTCCAGAAGCAATGGCAAACTAGTGGACGTAAATTTGCCTAGAGAAACCACACAACAGCCAGGGGCTGCTGGGGTTGGCTCTGCAACGTCCTGTAAAGGTTACGCAACTAACCTAGCTGGACTTTGTCCTGATCAAGAACCTGAATTATGTTTGCAGATCTTTCTACAGACCTGGCTTATTTGTATGCCGACTCACGCCTCCTTTAGAATACGACCTCAAACTCAAACGGGCATTCCCGTTTCTGTGAGGCTGGCGTGGGCGGTCAGGGCCTACCATTGTTTTCGAGTAGACTATATTGCTGGAGCACGGCCGTGGCTGACTGTTGGTTCCTCGTCTCTCAGGCAGATGTACTCAACGTGGAAGGAGAATTCTTAATTAGCGACTCTTAAGACATGCTTTGAGGGAGGCAGTGGGTCTATTCATTTGTTTGTTTGTTTTTGTTTTTTTCTCCCCACAATGGAGCCCCAGAACCCGCATGGGGAACAGCATTAACAATCTCAGAGATTCTTCATTGTCTTCTTCTTCCTCTTCTTATTTTTCTTGGCTTCTGTTTTTGCTTTTTCTTCAGCTGTCTGACTTTTTCCGCTGCCAATTTTTCTTCTTCCCGTCATCCTCTTCATCATCTGCCCCCTCCCCCTCTCCCCTCCCCACCCCAACCTTTTCTTGAAAAAAAAATGTATAGGAACTCACATCCTCCCGATTTATACCAGAAATACAATTCGCCCGCCAGAAAACGACACCACATCCATCAATAATCCCGACACAAGAAACAGATGGGCTCACACTAAGACACTGTCTTTTATGAACAAATGCTAGTCGTACTGATAGTTAGCCAAGACGGATTCGCCGCCAATATTTATGCTTAGTGAAGCCAGCTTATCTTTTCAAAGCAGCGTTGTCTGCAGTAGCTCCGTGTATTATTCCACATGTAATTATAAGCTTGCGTGCATTCATAAAAACCACAGTGCTGAAACCCAGCCTCTTTTATTTCACCCACCCCTACCCTTTGGATATAAAAGTCCAGTTAGCAGGTATACAAAGGGTATATTGTGTAGTTCATACTTGGCGAAAAGAATTTGGAATTTGTTCATATTCCCAGTGCTTTCATTTCGTAGCATCCAGCGGACAAGTTAAAAACGGGATTAGTTGGGTGGCAATGTATGGGCTTGAGTGTTGGAGTCAATAAAATGGCGACACGTCCGTTTCTTTTCCGTTCTGGCAGACTGGGGTAAAAAAAAAATAGGGGTTGGTTGAGGGCGGCATGTTTCTTCTTCGTATATGGCCTCTTCTTTCACTTGTATTATTACCACTACCACCACCACAACAAGCACTATTTAATAAAAGTAAAGTACAGGACCCTTTTCCACGCCTTTAGGCGTATAGGGCATATAGGGCTAGACTTATATTTTTATAGACCAATCGGCACAAGATGGGTGATGTGGTCAGCATCACACCGGCCGCCTTTACTTTCCCGAGACTGCACCCATTACACACTAAGGGCTGAGTCGACCTGGGAGTCAAGGTCATTTTTTTGAAAAATGGGAGCGAACCCACGACCTTCCGATCCGCGGCGAGCGTCTAGCCGCTCGGCCACGGCGACTCCCAACAAGCACTATTACTACTACACAAATACGTTATCTGCTTTGCCTTATCATTATCTGCTATTACTACTACTAACATTACTGCTGCTGCTACTACTACTACTACTACTACTACTGCTACTACTACTACTACTACTACTACTACTACTACTACTACTACTACTACTACTACTACTACTACTACTAAGAACAATTTTATATACTACTACTACTTCTACCACCACCACAACAACAAAACTACTACAACTACTACTACTACTACTACTACTACTACTACTACTACTACTACTACTACTACTACTACTACTACTACTACTACTACTACTACTACTACTACTACTACTACTACCACCACCACCACCACCACCATCACTACTACCATTACTACTGAGATATTTCGCAGTTAGCCTGTTGATTGATTTCACTGATATATTTTGACAGTTTCTGTTAGGAACCAGATAATGCTACTATCAGCCAAATAAACAGTGCAATGACTCGTAGCAACATGTCAGCGAAAGCTGAATCTTGTTCCTGTGTGAAGATGTGTTGCAAACAGGGCTGTACAAAACATTCGCTTCGTATTCGCTTCAGGGCAGAATAGTGAACCGAATAAGTTTTCAGTATTTGGCCGAATACTTGGGGTCGGGTCGAATAGGAATAGTGGTTACGTTACACCCGCTTCTGCATAAATTGCGGCTGCTGCAGTCACTGCGAATTACTTATTATAATACTTAGAATACTTTCATTTCTCGTTACTATTTACCACAGACTAATTGAAGGATGCAAAACATAAAATATTTTTTAATGTTTACTAATCAGTACCACATTTTGTAAATTAAAAGTCCATCGTACATTTGACATTATGAATGTGTGTGGGTTTTTTAAGATCTATTTTATACACTATACACTACACGTATTCGGCTGAAAAACTGGTAGTTATTCGTATTCGCCCGAATAGTGATAATAACCTATTAGGTACAACTCTAGCTGCAACACATCAGAGGTTGTTTAAAGTAATATCCAATAGATACGCTTGTTTTCTTCTTCAACGTTCTCATGGAAAGTCGCTGGTAAAATAAACGTTTGTTTGGGGGGACCGATGGAGGTAGAGCGAGTAGGACGAAGAAGAAGAAGAAGAAGAAGAAGAAGAAGAAGAAGAAGAAGAAGAAGAAGAAGAAGAAGAAGAAGAAGAAGAAGAAGAAGAAGAAGAAGAAGAAGAAGAAGAAGAAAGAAGAAGAAGAAGAAGAAGAAGAAGAAGAAGAAGAAGAAGAAGAAGAAGAAGAAGAAGAAGAAGAAGAAGAAGAAGAAGAAGAAGAAGAAGAAGAAGAAGAAGAAGAAGAAGAACAATAACAACAACAAAAATAACAAAAAATAACAACAACAAAAACAACAACAATATCAGCAAAAACAAGAGACAAGGAGAAGACAATATAGATAATGCACTGACAAAAGTTAGACTGCTGTGCTTATGTTACGTATCTACAACTGCACGGGCTGTCCCACCCATCCCCTCGTCCTACCTCCCCCAAGTCATCCTGCACAAGGACCAGACCCAGGAACGAGTTGCCGAGAAGAGGACATTTCCTGCTGCTGTTGCGAGAACCAGACCGGCTCCTAAAACAAACTGAACCCCTCTCGTCGAGGCCGGGACAAGCAAACAGCAGCCTTTGGATCAATACACCTGAAGCTCTATCCACCTAGTCAACATTCAGATCCTTTCACTTGCTCTCCGGCTAGAGTTTGCATGACATTTCGACATTTCCACACACATTGGCCTTCGGTCGGTGTAGGGGTGTCCGATTTCCCCTCACTCTCCGACCGTCTTAAGGACAGGGATGGTGACGAGACTAAAGAGTCCTTTGTTAATTCTCCAGTGCCGGTAGGAGTGCTCGTTCTTTTTTTTTGTTAATTCTTATTTTATGCAGCGTGCCAAAAGAAAATTATTTGTCAACTCCTTCTTCTGCTTCTTCTTCTTTTTCTTTTTCTTCTTATTTGTATGAATTATCATTTCACAGTTATCATCATTCTAACTATCTTCTTCTTATTCTTTTCTTCTCCTCCTCCTTCTGCTTGTTTTTTTCTGTGTCTTCGCCTTTTCTTCTGTCTTCGACTTCTTTTTCTTTATAACTGCCTCACCATTATCTTTGCCACTATCTTCTTCTTTCTTAATTTCTTGATCCGTGATTTTGGTCAGGAAGAGATGACGAAGTGGTGCTGCTGTAGATTCATGTAATAAAGTTTAAAAAGTCGAGAGGATTGACTTCACTTCCCCTGGTTTCATCCCAAATAGCTCGGTCTCTCTCCGAGAATTGGCTAGCCGCCAAACGTGTAATGTGCAGATGAAGTGTCTCTAACCGCAACGTTCACTTGTCACTTGTGTTTGTGATAATGTGGAGCTGACTGGTTCTACTTTTCATTTGCTGTCTTTGTTATAAGACCACTAACACTTACACAAGAGTGACTAGCCGAGCGGTTACAACGTGGGACTATCATGCGGCAGACGCGGGTTCGACCCCTCCCCCTCCGGTAAGGTGATGGCGTCTTTTCTTTGTCGGGGTTAAGTTAAAGATCCTAACCACTACAGTCAGCACTAGCCACGCGGCCCTAAAACCTCAGGCTCACAAAACTCGTGTTTACACCGCCCTAAAATGTAATACATACAAACAGAAGTCATAGCTGTTAACACTTACAAACATGATGCATGATGATGATGATCCTACCCACTTAGCATGAACTTCATATGAAGCTATTACCACATTTTTTAACAAAAGACATCACCAGCTTTTACAAAACCGAAAAAAAAAAAAAAAACTCAATGAAATGTAAATCACAAAATGCAGGTATCAACGGATCAATAAATTCAAAAGGATAGTTTTTACGAAACAAACCAAGACACACTTAAAAGATGACAACGGTAGATGTGAATAAGTCAAGTGTGACCATTTTAAAATTAAGGAAAGGGGTTTATGCGTTAGCCGAACTTGAGAATGCAGAGACACTCTGGCGCATACGCACACATGTAAAGCCAATGTGGCCCAAGGCTGGTGTTAATGTAATTATCTTTCCTGTTTTATGCACGATACAAAGATGATTTAAAAAAATTCAAAGATGGAAAAGAGATAAGTGTTTCATGTTCGAAAACAAGACAGGAATGTCAATAGCTATACAGATGAACATTAAACATTTGTTATTGCTAGTTAGAACTTTTAAAAATATGGCATAGTCCTTTAACATTGTTGGGGAAATGATTGAGTAAATTTTAAAGAAAAAATCTTCATTGAAGTCGCCACAGGCCTAGCAAGACGGTAGTGGATGTATTATGGCCACTGGAGAATACAGTGAGACATAAACGGACTGATCAAACTTTATTCTACCATATAACAGCTCCCCGTGCCATTGTCAAGGCTACAAGAAGATCAAGAAGTAGAACCTTGTACCTCCCTCGACACCTGAAGTGGTTAAAAAAATGAAGAAGAAGAATACAAAGAAGAAAAGGAAAAAAAAAGATTAAGAAAAAAGAAGGAGAAGACAAAGAAGAGGGAGGAGGACAAGGAGGAGGAGGACAAGAATGAGGAGGAAGGGAGGAGAAGAACAAAAAAAGGAGAAGAAAAAAAAAAGAAGAAGAAGAAGAAGAAGAAGATGAAGAAGAAGAAGATGAAGAAGAAGAAGAAGAAGAAGAAGAAGAAGAAGAAGAAGAAGAAGAAGAGAAAGAAAAAGAAGAAGAAGAAAAAGAAGAAGAAAAAGAAGAAGAAGGAGGAGGAGGAGGGAAAACAAAGAAAAAGAAGAAGAAGAAGAAGTAGAAGAAGAGGAAGAAGAAGAAGAAGAAGAAGAAGAAGAAGAAGAAGAAGAAGAAGAAGAAGAAGAAGAAGAAGAAGAAGAAGAAGAAGAAGAAGAAGAAGAAGAAGAAGAAGGAGGACGAGGAGGAGGAGGAGGAGAAAAAGAAGAAAAAGAAAGAATAAGGGCAAATATAATTATATGCAAACACTTATATATGGCGATGAACATATGAATTGGTTTTTTTTTATTTTAAAAACTAGGACTCACCGTAAGTATGCAATCTCCTACACGTCGATTTTCAGCAATTTTGATACTGTAGAAACTGGTTTCAAACTCTGGTTCCTTATTATTCACATCTCGAACACTGATGGTCACCTGGGCACTGCCAACTCTGGGAGGGTCTCCCCCGTCCGTGGCCTGGATCACCAAAACTGGCTGCGAACTCAATTCGCAATCCATTGTGGATCGGGTAGTGATAACGCCTGTGCTGGAATCCACAGCGAACCATCCCATGTGTTGAGTGCCATCTTGAATCTGGTAGGTAATCCGCGCGTTGATGCCAGTATCGTTGTCGAATGCAGATACTTTGAGAACTTCAGTACCAACTGCTACAGTCTCTTCAACTTCTGCAGCGTATTCTGACTTCTTGAAGACAGGAGGATTGTCGTTGATGTCATCAATGATAACCTTAAACACTTTGTTAGCTCGGAGAGGTGGGTTTCCAGTGTCGGTGACCTGTAGTGTCATCTCGAAGCTTGCAATACTCTCTCGGTCCAACTCCAGATCAACGTACAGACCTAGCTGACTCTGTACTTTCTTTAACGTGAAGTAACCATCACTGTTGTACAGTGAAACTTCTACATCAGAACTGACATCAATATCTGGGTCATCTACGTCAATCATCGCTAACAGTGTCCCCTTGGATGTCCCTTCTGGCACATGACCATTGGTGAACTTCGGCAAGAACTGTAGGCTGATATTCGCTGGCTGCTCATTTATGTTCTCGACAATTATATCCAAAGCTGCTGTACCCATCTGCGGGGTCGCTCCATTGTCCCGTGCTTCAAGAGTTAATGAAAATCTGTCGTGGGTTTCATAATCCAAAGGCTTGTTAACTCTTACCCACCCGGTTGTTGCATTGATAGTAAAATATTCCTCCGGATCTGACCTGTGGTCAATGGAGTAGATAATTCTGCCGTTATCTCCAGAGTCGATGTCTGTGGCGTGGACCTGAATAATCGAAGTTCCCACAGTGACATTTTCTGTGATCTTAGCAGAATATTTGCTTGTGTTAAAAATAGGTTCATTATCATTCTGATCAATAACATTAATGTTTACTTGCATCTGGGAATACTTTCCTCCTCCATCTGTGGCACGGATAACTAAATTATAAACACTAGTCCGTTCATAATCTAACTGATATGTATTAACAACAAGATCTAGGATTTTATCCACATTGCTACTGCTTTTAATCTGAAGGACAAAATCGTTATCTTCATTCCCAGAAAGTATTTCCACTTTTTGTGTGGTATTCTCACCTAAGTCCTCATCTCGAACACTTCCCAATGGAATCTTGTATGTTGATGGTGCAGATTCTGAAATGTTGAAATTCTGAACCGAGTTTGGAAATGTTGGAGTAATATCGTTGACATCCAAAACTTTGATATCCACAATGACGAGTTTAGGACTCACGAACGATGTGCTAATAATGATCGTGTGGTGGTCCTGCTCTTCCCGATCAAGCTCACCTTTGGTGATAATCCTGCCAGTTTGTACATCCACACTAAAACTGTTGATGGTTCTGTTGTCAGTTGCTTGTGGCATCCATTTTGCATACGGTGGGCTGAACTGTGTGCCCCGGACTTCGCCAACCAAAGTGCCATTTGGAGCATCTTCTCGGACACTCAAGCTGAAGTTGAACTGCTCCAGTGTCCCCTGCTGACCATCAGCTAGCGGGAACGGAAGGAATGATAATACCAGCAACCAAAGAGGTACGCAGGTCCTCAATCTGTAAGACTGACAAACAAATGAAGCCATGGTTCCTGGCACATGCAGTACTCTGATGCTCCTGCATGGAACAAGTCCAGTACCTGTCACAACCTCCACCACCTGCCTTGAGGATGTGGTGCCTCATAGTCTGCTTGCGTGTGTATCCACATGGATATATCTTTAAGGTATCCAGGTAGAGAACTGAATGTTTCTCACAATCATCAACACGCCTTTACACGTTTGGTTTCTTCTGCTGTCTGAAAACAAAAGTTATATTTACGTCACAACCAAATAATTAATGAATTAATACAGTAACAGCAATACTTAATTATTGTGTCTGTGGGTTACGGACACCCATATGAAGCTCACAGAATAAAACACTTCATTCTCCTTCTCTTGTTCTCTTAAACCACACCACTTATATCTGCAATTGTGTCTCTTTTTTTCAAAATGTAACTGTCTTTTCAGTTCGCTTACTGGTTCGTGAAGATTAACGTCGACTGTCGATTGCAACTTACTTATTAAAATAATTAGTGTGTCAGTAGGTAGTCAATGGTTTTTGACATATTTAAGAAGAAATGGATTTGAGAACTTGGCAACAACTGGCACGATTAAGGGACAAAGAGCAAGGGGTAGGCAAGAGATAAATAAATACCTGGATGGCTTGGCCAGATGGATGCGGCGAGGAAAAAAAATTGAACTGATCTTGATTCTGGTGATCGTGTGAGATGGTGAAAGCATGACAGCTTATGCTTACTGCATAGCACATGATGATGATGGTGATACTGCAGCCTACCACAAATGATGATGATGATGATGATGATGATACTAAAAACCTATAACACATGATGATGACACAGCAACCCACCAAACACGAAAAAAGTAGTAACTTAGGAGGGTTCCATTGTGTAGAGTAGTATCAACAATTTCAGTTGCAAACTGCAGTCAATGACCACAGAGTATATACCAAAGATTTGGTATCAGCTGCTGGAAGGTCAATGCTAAACTGAGAAGTCGAAATACAGACGAAGTAGAAGAGGAAGAATGTGTACCATTTGCAATATATAACAGCTCATCAATGGCTCATCCTCCCATGCCTTATGCATTTTCTTCTTCTTCTTTTTCTTCTTTTTCTTCTTCTTCTTTTTCTTCTTCTTCTTCTTTTTTCTTTTTCTTCTTCTTCTTCTTCTTCTTCTTCTTCTTCTTCTTCTTCTTCTTATACTTCTTCTTCTTCTTCTTCTTCTTCTTCTTCTTCTTCTTCTTCTACTTCTTCGCGTTCATAGGCTGTGAACTCCAGCCGAAAGTTATGGCTGTTTGTCCACCAGAACCTGAGTGTTGCGTGCACATCCGTTTAACAGATCTGACTTAATTGTATGGAGGTGGGGTGTTTAAACCTGAGGATTTAGGGCCGCATAGCAAGTGCAAAAAAAACACACACAAAAACTAAGTGACTTTACAAAGGATTCGAACGTGGCATGAGAGCTCAGCGGCCTAACCGTTCGACCAGCTGCTGTTTCACCAGTTACCGCGATTCACAAACATGATAACAGGTAACAAACAAGCGTTCGAGAACCCAACCTCAAGAAAAAACACATCAGACATTTCAACAGATAAAACCCATAAAGGAACACAATCGTTTTATCTTATGATTAAACTGGCAACAGAAATGAGATCTCCAGAAAGAAAACATTAACCTTAAAATTGTTTTCTGAGACCAGATCTAGCGATGAACGATCTTCTTTGTCTCTAGCCACATCTTAGAGTTGCTCAGATCTCATTTGTTCACTACAGGGTGTTAGGGAAAGGTGCTATGTAAACTGTCTTATACCTGGTGTAAATTGCAAACTAAAATGTAACTTCCTTAATTTTAAGTTTTTTTTTTTTTTTAGGTTTATTGTGATTTCTAATCTAAGGCTCATTGGAAATTAGATCTTTTGGAAAGATCCTTAATCTTTTTCCTCTTCTTCTTTGCGTTCACCAGCTGTAAACTCTGGTGGAAAGTATAGGGTTCTCGTCCATTTATGGACTTTAGTGCATGACTGGAGTTTTGGCGTGCACATCCGTGTTAAATATCTGGCTTACTTGTGTGCAGACTGTTAGTTCCTAGCACTCCGAGTTCATAGGACACTCCATCATATCTAGGTTCGTCAGGTCCCTGGCTAGCGTCTGTGGCTTAGGCGTTGCGATCTAGCTTCATAATTCGAACTACCCAGTTCTTCGAATCTAACTGCAGGCAGTTTGGCAGCCGACCGTTCAAGGGCAATGGGAAACTATGACGTGTAAAACTGCACCGAGATCTAGTGCCAATGATTTAGGGCTCACCACAATATACTAGTTCGAAAAATACAGGCATTTCTGGTGAGTCATACCGGAAACATGACAGTGCACTCATAACCTACTGGCTTGACTGTCGATAAAAAATTAACTGCTGTTTGTCGTTGACATGCTCCATTCTTACAGTCGTTGTCATTGTAGAGGAGCGGCTGGCCAAACAGTTAGAACGCTGGGCTGCCTAGAAGGAAACCTGGGTTTAAATCCTCGGTAAGGCTGGTGATTTTTTTTTTCTGTCAGGAGCAAAATAAAATGCTTGCCTGCACAGTCGTGGCGACAGCACTAGCCATGCTGCCTTAAATCCTCAGACTCAAAGACCCCCCCCCCCCCCCCCCTCTGCTTACACCGCAACAGTGACATAATAAAGGCAGTAATTGGCATTTGTCATTGCGGAGGCTAGTTTACTGGTGTCATGGGCCGACATGTATGCCTCATACTCTGTGTAAACACATCCAGACCCAGGGCATACAGCGCGGTTACACGTCAACTGTGGTTGGTTTTTAACTGTAAACTCGTTAGGTACAATATGGTTTTGGACATTTCATGCCGCGATGAGTTAGGCACAGGTCACGGATAGATAAAGAGTTTATCGTATCAGTATATTTCATGTGCTCTGCACAATGTGGCTGCTATCACAACCCTCTGGTCTCCGAGTGGCTTCCAGTAAGCGACACCAAGAATAGACCCACTGCCTACCCAAAAGCATGTCGTAAGAGTCAACTAGCCGGGAGTTTCCTTCAAAGTCGGAGTGTATCTGCCTGAAAAGCAAGGAACCAACAGTGTGCAAAAAAAAAGGATGTCAAAAGGATGCGCACGCAACACACAGGTTCTGGAACAGGACTGCAGTCCAGAAGTGGACGAACAACTTTCTTGGCGAAGAAGAGAAGAAGACAACACTCTGGAAAGATAATCTTTTTCTCCTTCTTAACTTGTCCTTAGAAGAGCAACTGGCGTGTTGTAGTGTGCCTGTAAAGCCAGACTGCGATATCCGCGCCTCTATGTCCAATACATCCGATTGCTTTTTCTTCTTCCCTCGTCATGTTCCGCCTTTCATCTCAGGTATTAAACAGACACCTCGGTATGTGCTACGTAGATGCTGGTATTCAGGGCCTGTTATATTCCATCTATCTAATGCTTGTGTGGTCGACCTGTAGTTCTGCTTCCATTATGTCTAAGTGATAGGGCTTTTTGTGGTGCATAGTCTGGTCGTTTGTCATGATACATGTCCGAACCATTTGATCTGTTGTCTCTTGTGGAAACTTGGTACTGGCTCCGTCCCACTTTCTGTACCGATATCGTCACTTCTGATAGTCTCTCTTTAGTTACACTCAGGAATCTTCGTAGGCATCTCATTTATGTTGTTACGATTGTCGGTTTTCTGTTGCTGTAAATGTCCACGCTGAGCACTGGTAACATAATGCTGGTGAAAATAAGCATTGACTAGTTAGTGTTCTTGTGGTGGCCTTAACCAACTCACGTTTTTTTTTTTTTTTACGTATCCAGAAACCATGAGTTGTAAACCCTTTGGCTCGGTACTATGGATATCGCAACCCTTCGGCATTGATTCCATTATAGGTACCGTTTAATCTGGGAGAAATGTGGCTTTTCTGCCTACCCCCGGGAGTGAACCCGGACCACAAGGAGTTCGTCACCCGGCCGCCGCGAAAGTCAGGTTTAACCAACTTCGCTAGACAGCCGGGAACCAACTCACGTTAAACACGTTGTTAGACTCTGTCGGTTGAATTTACATCAAGATTTCCACGGGATCGCTACAGGCTAAATGTTAGGGTGTAGGGCTTTCATGCAGCGCGCCCGGGTTTGATCCTAGGCGGGGGATATAATTTTTACCAATTCAAATTAATGAGGATGTTGGGTTGTAAACCGCCAGGTATCAGTCCAGAGGGGATAAATCTAGCGATGACACATTCCAAACACTTACTGATTTTCACATCTACTAAATGTCTCCTAGTTATTATAAATAGCACTTTTTTTTTAATTATTCAGAAATCATTAGTGGTTAACCCTTTGGCTCGGTACTATGGATATCGCTACCCTTTGGCCTTGATTCCATGATAGGTACCGTATATCTGGGAGAAAATGTAGCTTTTCTGCCTACCCCAGGGAGTAAACCCGGACCACAAGGAGTTCGTCACCCGGTCACCGTGCAGTCCGGTTTAGCCAACTACGCTAGAGCACTATAAATAATATTATACTGCGTTACACACAGGACTTTTGTTCTATGAAAACAAGCTGATAGTACTCCCCGTTTAAAAAAAAAGAAGTGTCGCCGGAATTCACCATAAAGTGTCTACTACAGAAGTGCTGAAAGAAAAATATGCTTAAAATAGGTGCCGGTACTGTGTGTGGTTGCGTACCATTAGGGGGGGGGGGGGGGGGGGGGGGGAACAGCACTCAGTTAACTTAGAAGACTTTTTTTTTCCGTTAAAAAACAACCGTTTGCTGGGACAGAACATCTTTGAGCATGGCCAAAGTGTGAAATAGTCAAAGTGTGAAATAGTCAAAGTGTGAAATAGTCAAAGTGTGAAATAGTCAAAGTGTGAAATAGTCAAAGTGTGAAATAGTCAAAGTGTGAAATAGTCAAAGTGTGAAATAGTCAAAGTGTGAAATAGTCAAAGTGTGAAATAGTCAAAGTGTGAAATAGTCAAAGTGTGAAATAGTCAAAGCGTGAAATAGTCAAAGTGTGAAATAGTCACACAGATGTAGATCCGGACAGTTGTGTTCCATCTTGTTCTGTGTTCGCACTTAAATATGTGGCTGATATGTTGTATTGTCGTTTACAGCGATACTTACATTTAGCTCACCACAAACACAGGGAACCCGGAATCGTCGAGAAAGTTTAATATTATAGGGGTTTTATGGTTAGCGTTATGGTTAGCCAGTGTTAATTGTAAACCGTACCCCCGGGGATTCCGGGTACTGAAATTACCATGTGGGGATGAGCTAAAATGAAAGTACCTTTACGGCTAATCTGAGATATCGGTGCCTGTCGGCGCAAAGAATCGGAGTTTAATAAATGGTTAATTATTGGCTAAATACACGAAGCTTGTTCGGGGCGGGGGGAAGTGGCGGAGGGTCTAGTTTTTTCCCTTCCAAATCGGCCCTGGGGACCAGCGCAGGGGTAAAGATATTTTCTGTAATCATTTAAATAAATTATGCGATGCGTACATTGAGGCAGATTTAAAATAATAATAATAATAATAATAATAATATTATTATTATTATTATTATTATTATTATTATTATTATTATTATTATACGCTCCTCCGTATGTTCATACAGCTTACAATGAGTGCCAGGAAATATTTTAGGAAATAAAAGCAGCCGATGCGATATTGACGACATCAACAACAATAAGTGGCAATAAGCGCGTGATAATAGTCTAAAAATATTGTTACTCTTTTTTTTAACACTTTTATGTAAAATAATAAGACCTTATCTTGACCTTATCTAAGACCTTATATTCTTATCTTGGTAACTATACTGTTTTTACTTTTTACTATACCGGTATCCATTAAATCAATTATACTGCAACTAGTAATTGCATTTTAATTTAAAGAACGTTCTAGACATCCAAATAAACAATACAAAATAACTGGTAGTTACTGTCTGAAATACTTCCTCTCCGAAATCACGAAATAACTCCTGAAGCTAAAGTATTATTGCAGTATCCTTGAAGAAACACAAAACTACAGATCTGCGAGTTGACAAGTTGTCGATTGTCTCTGGAAGTTTGCGAAAACTTCTTGCATAGCAACCTGAAAGTTTACCACTTGCACAATACTTCTTTTCCTATCGTATATTAAACTATTCACGTGTGTGTAGTTTATAACAAGAGTTCGTGCAAAGCAAAGAGAAATACAATCACCAAAACAAAGCAATGAATATATAGGTATAGATATATAAACATAGCACACACCTTGGAGCTAAGAACACAGCGAGCCCGCTATGTGAACACGCAACGGTTAACTAGGAATTTTCAAGAAACTACAACTCTCCTTCTCCGCCTTCAGTCAGTACTGCACACACAGCGCGCGGTTTCAGCAGAGCTGAGACCTGCCCGTGGTCTCTCATTGTTGGAATTCAGCCATCTCCATTCGGGCCTTCTTGTCGTCTGCTAAATGTGGCTCGACGGGATTTGTGTTCGCTTTACAAAACATATCTTCAAAGGTATAGTCAAATTCCGAATTGAACATGCATTAAATAGTGATAAAATATCAAATAATAATATTTTACTTCCATAAATAATATTTGACTGTTAAGCGTTAATTTTATAATGTTCGCTTTGTGTTAAATTTATGTTTTAGTAAGAATCCCTTCGATTAGCCACTTAAAAGCATTGGGTATTGTCCTGTGATCGTTAAGGACTAGTGTGCGCTGGTCCGTGACGGGCGGTGGAGACAAGGTCCACTCAGGGGGGAACCATAATTTCTCTTGTTTTCATATTGTTCATATTCCTAAATGCAGAACCGGACGGTGTGTAATTAACTGAGGGTGGATGTTTTCGGCTGCCCTCCATTTCTCTCGCTTCTTTTGAGGCACAAGGGGTTGTTGTTTGGGCAGGGTGGATAGTTTTGGATTTCCTCAGTCTCACTCGCTTGTCTTAGGGTACAGAGGTATTCTCTTGGTGTTTTGTTGGTGTTTGTGTATAGAGAATGGTTGGGAAACAAAGAACAGACCCGGGCTCTATTCTGTTGCCTCTAGGGTCGTATTTCTCTGTGAACAGGAAGACAATGATGTCGGCTGTAACAACAACACCTGTAGAATGCCCTTGAGGATGTGCCGTTTCAAGTCAACACGGTGTTTTAAACATAGAGTTGACTAGAGGCGTCGAAAGCTGGAGGTTCAGTTGCCCCCCCCCCCCCCCCCCCCCCCCACTCCCTCCCCCGCCCTCGATAAAAGAATAGGAAAATTTGTTTGCGAACCTATGCTCCTTTGGGGGAAAGGAGGAGGAGGGGGAGACGGGGGAGGAGGAAGAAGAAGAAAAAGACAGATGCACACAGGGCATACCCTTGTATGCTCCGTCTCCCGCAGAAAACGTCTTGAGGTATAGATATACCATTACCACAAATTCAACTCTTGGCCTCATCCGTCCGTCCTTCCTGGCCGAATCCACATTTAATTCAGAACTCATACGTTCCAGCAGCTACATTATCTCTCATCATCTTTCATTCATAGATGGTCTTCTGAATGACTGCCTTGTCCAGCATGAGTTTCTCTGTAGCTATCGGTTGTGTAGCCCAGACAGTACCCCACAATACAATCGTTTCGTTCCAGTTCCATACTTAGAAAGAAAAAAAGCAGCGTTCGGTTATATTTATGCTCTGTGTTTGCTTGATAATGGCTAATTCATGGCTAATAAGTTGACGCCACCAAGTAGTCTTGGAAATGGCTAATTCACTAATTTTGCTAATGTTATGGCTAATTCATGCTAATAATTTGACGCCACCAAGATGGAAAGGAGCCAACCCACGACCTTGACCGGTGACAGAGTCGTCCACGGGCGGGACCTGCAAGCCACTAGAGACTGGAGTTCCTGTGATTAAGGAGTGATGATGATGCTTGCTGTCCACTTGTACCATTGTTGACCTTTTGGAAACTTTTGCAATATCGACTGAGAAGCAGACGAGAGAAATAAATAAAAAAGAAAGAAAGCAAAAAGAAAGAAAGAAGGAAAGAACAAGAATAGAATAAAAAAAAGAAGGAAAGAAAGAATGAAGAAAGAAAAAAGAAAGAAAAGAAAGAAAAAAGAAAGAAGAAAGAAAGAAAGAAAGAAAGAAAAAGAAAGAAAGAAAGAAAGAAAGAAAGAAAGAAAGAAAGAAAGAAAGAAAGAAAGAAAGAAAGAAAGAAAGAAAGAAAGAAAGAAAGAAAGAAAGAAAGAAAGAAAGAAAGAAAGAAAGAAAGCAAGAAAGAAAGAAAGAAAGAAAGAAAGTAGGAAAAAAAAGAGAGAAAGACGCCATTTTTTTTTCGGGGATCTACTAGCTGTCAAAGTTGTCAAGCCTTTTGCCTCGCACTCTTAAGGTCGTGGGTTCGTTTCACTGCTGCGACGTTCAATTCACCAGTCCAGTTTTTGTTTCTTTCGAAACCCCATGTGGACAGTTAAGGCTCTGCTCCCAAAAGGCGGCAGAGAGAAACCCAGGCAGCTTTGCTCCCAAAAGGCGGCAGAGAGAAACCCAGGCGGCTCTGCTCCCAAAAAGCGGCAGAGAGAAACCCAGGCAGCTTTGCTCCCAAAGGGCGGCAGAGAGAAACCCAGGCAGCTTTGCTCCCAAAAGGCAGCAGAGAGAAACCCAGGCAGCTTTGCTCTCCTCTCAGGCAGCAGAGAGAAACCCAGGCAGCTCTCCTCTCAAAGGGCGGCAGAGAGAAACCCAGGCAGCTCTCCTCTCAAAGGGCGGCAAAGACAAACCCAGGCAGCTTTGCTCTCAAAAGGGCGGCAAAGAGAAACCCAGGCATTATTGTATAAAACCCGGTACAATCAAGTGGCTCCTCTCGACTTTATCATTTAATTTGTACAGTCTTAAGGAAGATAGGAATCGTTCTAGCTCAGCAGTTCTCAAACTGTGCGCCGTGACCCTTTTGTGGATCGACTCACCCTTTCACAGAGTTCACCAAAGACCATCTGAAAACACATATTCACTATAGCTATGAAATAGCAGCGAAAATAATGTATGGTTAGGGGGTCGCCACAACACAAAGAATTGTATTAAAGGGTCGCAGTATTAGGATATATTGAGAACCACTGATCTAACGCCATAGACCAGGCATGTCACACTGCAGGCCCGCGTGCCTCAAGCGGTCCTTTGGGCGCACAAAGGAAACTGTCTGTAGTTATTTTTCCTAAATGACCTAATCAATCAGTCAATCAATCAATCAATCAATCAGTCGTGTGTCTCTTGTCTTGGCTGTACACTCAGACTGCTGTTCGTCCATCTCTTGATATCGTCCTCCCACATGTAATGTTGTCTACCTCTTTCTTTCTTGCCTTGCTCTAATTGGTTGTCGTGTGTGGTCCCCATAACGACAAAATCTGACCCATGTGGCCCTCAAGGAACTCTCAGTTTGCCTGGACTAGATGGAAGTCACATCTCCCCAAAGTGGCTGAGTTGTCTGGAGGCCTGGCCCGCCTCGAGTGCTAGAGGTCTCGAGTTCAGGTCCTGCTAAGGGCTGGAATCTTTTCACGTGGACTTTTAATACTTTCCCCTGATCTCTGGGTAGTAAGACCAGACGCCCATGTGTATTGCTGCGCACGTAAAAAAAATCCCTTGGCAGTTGGAAATCGAAAAGTATAGCCTAACGGCGCTGCCAGAGCAATATTTGAATTTTAAAATCTCCCCAAAGTATTTCAAGATCCTCGTCAGTGCTATGGAGTTCGTGCACTGAGCTGAGATTTTTCGGACTCAGACTTGAGTTAGAAGTAAATAACCAATGTTAGAAGTAGAACACAGCACAGGGGTTACTACCCTTGTGCCATGATGTTGATCCGTTGTTTAAACCTAAACCCAAAACCTTGAAGACACCTAGCAGACAAAAAAAAGCTGATCTCACTTTGGATTGCCTGCTATCCGTTCCCCTGTGTGGTGGTTGTGTGCACTATAAGGTTGTGGTGTTTCTTTTCCTTTCGAATGTGTACTTA
Source organism: Candidula unifasciata (assembly GCA_905116865.2). Classification (NCBI taxonomy): domain Eukaryota; kingdom Metazoa; phylum Mollusca; class Gastropoda; order Stylommatophora; family Geomitridae; genus Candidula; species Candidula unifasciata. The sequence goes on from CAJHNH020000144.1 coordinate 270,882, forward strand.
CGAACTTAACAAAAGGGAGCTCTGACAGCGTGAAGAAAGGTTCCCCCAGGCAGACGGCACTTTGACGAGTCAATATTTGAAGCCCCTAGACCCCAACTTAGTGTTCAAACACTGTTCAAGTTGCCAGATAAGATGTTAACAGTGGAGGTCACACGAGATTTAGCTTCACTTTCTTCAGATTTACAACTCTCTTTTGTTGGACGTCAAACTTGTCTCTGGCCGGTTAGTAAACATTCCTCGGCTAGATCCTTTTTCGCTGTAATTTGGTTCCCAGCTACTTATTTTCGAATTCTGCTTCTTCTTTCCTTTCTCTAGTCCTTCCAGCTTTATCCATCCATCCATTTATGAAAAACAAAAAGAAAAAAGCCATGTTCAATCTACTGCAAACAGTATCGGTTATAATTATGGTCTGGTTTCTTTGTGCCAATAATGTTAGTTAAGAAATGTTGACGCCACCGAAAAGAGTAGTTTGGGCCGGGACTCTAGTGCTTAGTGAGGGTTGTTGGGAAGGGGGCTGGTATGCACTATACACACCCCACATACATATATATGTATAGATTACATGTACAATTATATGTTTTACGCATAACATATACGTCCCCACGTCCACGTGGAAATGCCCGTATACGTGTTTGCATGCATACACATGCATATACACACACGCATGCAGGTCCCCGTGGGAATGCATATATTCATGTCAGCATTCACACAAATGTATGTGTATATACACATATACACTAAAGGGAGACGCCGTGGCGTAGCTGTCAGCCGCTCGCCTGTAGATCGGACGGCCATGGGTTCACATCCCAAAGGAGCTAGAATTTTTTTTTAATGACCCAATTTCCTAGGTCAATCCAGCCTTAAATGGGTGCTCTCTCTCTCTTCTAATTGCGTATCCTTTACAGGACGTTGCAAAACCAACCGTAACAGCCCCTGGCTGTTGTGTGGTTTCTCTAGGCAATTTACATCCAGTAGTTTGCCATTGCTCTCTGGACGGTCGGCTTTCTTGATACCGCTGTCGAAACCAACGCCAGGCGCATTGCCCGCAGCTGGGATCGAACCTGGCATCCCGGCATTACGAAGCGAAGCGTTCGCATCGACTTAGCCACAGAGCCGACAAATGGGTGCTAGTGTTTTATATTTTATACTCTATAGTTTTGCCCATTTCTTACCAAATGGGCCTTGGTCACTAGTTTGGGTCCTTTGTTTGTATATCTGACACTTTCTCAGTATCCGCTACTGCACGGAGATAGATGGGCAGTCTTGGCCAGTTTAGGTTCTTTTACACAATTTAATTCCTTCTCTTTTTTTTTCTTACCTTTCTTAATTCTCTTTTCTCACCTAACCGACTCTCTCTTTTTTTTTTATCTTTATCAATAGAGACATACATTTATACCTATCCTGCAAATGGATTTCTTTATTCGTTACTTATGTTCTCATTACTATCAAAATAAAAGCATTCCTTGGATGTCAGTGACTTATCATCCCTCTCTTTGTCTGTTTCTTTATCATGTTTTTATCTCTGTTGTCTCTCTGCTTATGGCCTCTCAGTCTGTTTGTCTCAGTCATTTCTACCCCTTTTTTGTCTGCTTCTTTATTTATTTCTCTGTGTGTCTGTCCATCCGTCCGTCTCTGTTTGTATGTCCGTCCGTCCGCCTGTCAGTATTACCTTATCTCTATTTGAGCAAAGAAGACACAAACAATAGATTGCACAATTTATTGTCTGACATATTTCGTTGTATCTCGTCAGGTGATTAGTACAGTAACAATTGATTAAAATAAAGCAAATAGCTGAAACCTAAAAACTTAAACACAAATTCGACTACATTCATACACTGTCTGTTTCACCAAGGTAGCCGTAAGGTAACGACCATTTTCTTCCCACGTATACCTATCTCCTTTTCTCAGTATTTTTTTTTCCTGTCTCTCTTTATCTTTGTTTTTCTCTCCTTTTCATACAAGTTTATGTCTGTTTTTCTGCGTGACTGTCTGTTTGTCTGTCTGTCTCTATCTTTCTCACTTTCTTACACGATTTCTTTCTCACTCTGTTATCCTATGTACATTATTATCTCCATGTATGTCAAGCCCCCCCCCCCCCCCCCAACCAAAACTTTCTTTTTCATACTGCCTCAATCTGTTTCTGGCTATTATCCAGTCGAGCGCCAAAATCCGAAGACTTGGAAATTGTACTTAAGTCTACCTAACCACGACTCAGAAACTTGGACAAATATTTGATCAACCGGTTTGTTTTACAACCAGATTAACCGACTCCTGCCCCGGCTGCGGAGGCCTCCCCATCTCATCTATCCGTCCATTAATCTCTTCGACTACTCCAGACAATACTCTTACGGGGTCAGCGGGGGCAGCCACGACCCTCTGGACGCCACGAGTGGTCATTTGAGAAGAAATATAAACATAGAAAGAGGTTGCGGGAGGAGAGCGGTGAAGAACGAGGAGGAAATGATTATGGAAACTCCAAAGGTCGCCATTTGATGGTGGTTGTGGTTGTGGTTGTAAGCTAGAAAGTCTGTTATTTCGGGATTGGATGGGATAGTTTGTTGCGAATCTTCTAGAACGGCGGTTGCTATTTGGGGTCAGCGGAACAAATTTAAGAGGCTCGCGATATCGTGTCGAAACATTTAAAGAAATGAAAACACACCTCAGCTCTTAATTTTGAAATTCTAATATATTTGTTTTTCTTTCTATCTAAATATAGTTGGGACATTCCGTGGTGCAGCGGTTACATGCTTGCCTGAGGAAACGACAGTCGTGGGTTCAGGTACAGACGAAGCTAGACCTTTTTTCTTTCCAAAAACTCCTTGGCGCCCAGGTAGACCCAGACTCCAGTGGTTATCGGGTAAAGTCCTGGGAAGTAAACACATCACTTACCGAGTGCCAGTTGATCTATACAGTTCTGGACTAGCCCTACATGCGAAGGAGTGGTAAGGTTCCTTACATAAAAAAAGATAGGTTCCGTGCTCCATCTGATTCATCACGCAGCAATTTGCAAAATCACTTTCATGTTCGTCCCAGGGTATGCTGGTGTGTAAGGCAAAGAGAGAGCAGACACTCTGGCTAGCAGCGCGATTATCGGGAATGGGTCCTTTATGGACAGGAGATACATTATCAACGCCACAGGAAAGGCAAAACGCTGTGAGGTTTTCAATTTCGTGGAATATTATTTTTCACTGAATAGACTGCATACCCTGGGTGTACCAACTGGCGCTGCGAGACAGGAAAACCATGCGGTAGTCACCCGTCGTTACATCAGCCAGAACAGAATGGTAGATAGCCTAAAAACCCTTGGAGGCACACTTGGGGTGATATCGGAGCACTTATGGTCACGTCAGATGTGCGATGAAGATGATCTTTAACATGAACTATGAGGTTCCGTGGCAGACCTTAGAAAATAAGGCGGTCGGAGGGTGTTATCTGTTGTTCTGAAACACCAAAGGTTTATAGGTTTTAAGTCTTTCAGCCTTCAACCGTGAGGTTTGTGCAACCTGTGTGCCAACAGAGAAACAGCCAAAACACAAAAATAACATCTTTTTTTCACGTCTTTCGTGCATCGGGCATACAAAACTAAGTTAATATGTATTTATAGACTAGAAATTATCTCAGAAAATATTGCAACATACGGGGACGTGAAAATATAGAAAATGGTAAAGAAAAGAAATATGAAGTATTGTCAACTTTATTAACCACTTACGTAAACAAATATAGGACGCTGCTGCGATATGCGTTACATTTGCTAAAGAATGGCAAAAGATGAATGAAATAACGCACGGTGTTTTAGCTTTTCAATGTTTCGATCTTTTGTCTGCTTTTTTGCACTGTCCATTCGATCTCAAAGAACCTTCACCACGTCCTTCATATCATTATGTAGAGCGGCGGCAGCCAGTCCATCAGCACGCCCATTACCCCGCACACTGGAATATCTTAGTGAAGAACGGGAAACAGGAACTTAGGAAACACACACACTGTAGCATGTATCGAAAAATCAATTAACGCGTGATGGGTTGGCTAACCGGGAAAGAGTTCTTCAGCAGGTATAACCGACAGGTATGTCTGCAGACAGTTGGTCTTTTATTTATTCTTAAAAAATGGGGTTCCGGATTACACATGCAGAAATCATTACTTGAAGTTCCAGTCTATGTCGATCGCCCCTATTCATTCATTCATTCATTCATATCATTCATTCATTCATTCATTCATTCATTCATTCATTCATTCATTCATTCATTCATTCATTCATTCATTCATTCATTCATTCATTTATATCAATCATTCCTGTATTGTCTTGTGCTGTTAAATATCACATGGGACTCAGTTTGTATTTCTTACTTTGTGTCACCGGGTGTTTATCGCTTGTGTGATGTCCTGGTGAGGTACAACAAGAGAGAGAGAGAGAGAGAGCGAGCGAGAGAGAGAGAGAGAGAGAAGAGAGAGAGAGAGAAAGAGAGAGAGAGTTTCTATTTCTTTGTTCCGTTTTATCTTGTACAATAACTTCCAAATCATGAATGGAATCCAGTCCAAGCACCTTTGGCCTCTCTCATTAACGTTCGAATTAGGGTTTCTCTTGGACGTACGCCTTTAACAATTCCCTCTATTTCTCATTTAACTGCCTGTCAGGTGATTCTCTGTTAATCTCTTCTCCGAATGTCTCTAGTATAGCACCATCTTCTCTATCTTATATTGTTCACTCTTTCAAAATCTAACCTTTTCTTCTAAAATGAAGTCTCAGATCACACACGCAGAAGTCATTACCTACAGTCGTAGAGTCTGTGTCGATAGACTCCATCATAGGTTTAATGAGTCTAATTATCGCCCCTGTTGTATCATACCAGAAGGAGATTCGTCATTTTTGATTAGCTACATCGATCTCTCTCATCCGGTTGTCATCCTGCTCTTATCATCGCCGAAGGTAATTAGATAATTATGATTGTAGCCGCATTGTGTCGGCGCCATCTACAGGATCTGTGTAATGTAACGAGTGCCTTTTATCTGTCAGACAGACTCAACCGGGCATTAATTTCGGAATTAAGCGATTGATTGTATTTTCTTTTTTTTCCATCTCATTGTTTCTGGTATCTTTTGCTTTATTCAGGTTTTATCAAATAACGGAAACAGGGCGTTGAAAGGTCATGCTGAACCTTTGCTGAATGGAAGTCAATCTTTGTGATATATGGAAGTCAATCTCGAGCCTATATGTAAGTCGGTCTTGAGCCTATATGTAAGTCAGTCTTGGAGCTATACAAAAGTTGTTCTTGAGGCTATATAGATATCACTCTTGAGCCTTTATGGAAATCAATCTTGAGCCTATATGGAAATAAATCTTGAGCCTACACGGAAGTAATTCTTGACGCTATACGGAAGTCAGTTTTAAGGCTACACGAAAGTCAGTATGGAGGCTATTCGGTAGTCAGTTTTGAGGCTAGGCGGAAGTCAGTCTTGAGGTTAAATGGAAGTCAGTCTATAGACTATATGGAAGTCAATCTTGAGGCTAAATGGAAGTCAGTCTTGAGGCTATAGGGAAGTCAGTCTTGAGGCTAAATGGAAGTCAGTCTTGAGGCTATACGGAAGTCAGTCTTGAGGCTACATGGAAGTCAGACTTGAGGCTATATGGAAGTCAGTCTTGAGGCTATATGGAAGTCAGTCTTAAGGCTAAATGGGAGTCAGTCTTGAGGCTATACGGAAGTCAGTCTTGAGGCTATACGGAAGTCAGTCTTGAGGCTATACGGAAGTCAGTCTTAAGGCTATAGGGAAGTCAGTCTTGAGGCTATATGGAAGTCAGTCTTGAGGCTAAATGGAATTCAGTCTTGAGGCTATATGGAAGTCAGTCTTGAGGCTATACGGAAGTCACTCTTGAGGCTAAATGGAAGTCAGTCTTGAGGCTATAGGGAAGTCAGTCTTGAGGCTAAATAGAAGTCAGTCTTGAGGCTATGCGGAAATCACTCTTGAGGCTATATGGAAGTCACTCTTGAGGCTATATGGAAGTCACTCTTAAGGCTATATGGAAGTCACTCTTGAGCCTATATGGAAGTTAATCCTGGGGCTATAAGGAAGTCAATCTAGAGGATACAAGGAAGTCAGTCTTGGAGCTATAAGTCAGTCAGTCTTGGAGCTATAAGGAAGTCAATCTCGGAGCTATAAGAAAGTCAATCCTTTAGCTATATGGAAATCGAACTTGGAGCTATATAAGTCAGTCTTGGAGCAATAAGGATGTCAGTATTAGACATCTATTAGTCAATATTGAAGCTGTGTGGAAGCCAATCCTGAAGCTGTATGATAGTCAATGTGACAGCTATGGAAGTTATTCTTGGAGCTGCGTGGAAGCCAATCCTGGAACTCAACTCACTGTTTCACCCTTACCAAGTTAAACAAATAAGACAAACAATAGACTGCACAATTTATTGCCTGGTATATTTCGCTGGATCTCGCTAACTAAGTAAAGCACATAAGTAAATCCTCCATAGCTGAAGCACACATTCAACAAGTCTCTAAAGCAGCTGCCTGTTTTACCCGGCATCTATTAACATCATCATCACCATGTGCTTTGGCAGGTGGCGTAGGTGATCACGGATCTCTAGAAATCTCAGCTCGTGTTGCTTTGGATCAATTTTATATATTCCTGGACATAGAAAGCGTCAACAAAAGAGTAACAATAATTTAAGGAACGTCAGCTTAGCCAAGGACAAGAAAAAGGGTGGAGTGAGAGATAGAGAGAGAGAGAGAGAGTGAGAGAGAGAGTGTGTGAGTGAGAGAGAGAGAGTGAGAGAGAGAAAGAGAGTGAGAGAGAGAGTGAGAGAGAGAGTGAGAGAGAGTGAGAGAGAGAGAGTGAGAGAGAGTGAGTGAGAGAGAGAGTGAGAGAGAGAGTGAGAGAGAGAGAGTGAGAGAGAGAGTGAGAGAGTGAGAGAGTGAGAGAGAGAGTGAGAGAGAGTGTGTGAGAGAGAGACAGTGAGAGAGAGAGTGAGAGAGAGTGAGAGAAAGTGAGAGAGAGAGTGAGAGAGAGTGAGAGAGAGAGAGTGAGAGAGAGTGAGAGAGTGAGAGAGAGAGTGAGAGAGTGAGAGAGTGAGAGAGTGAGAGTGAGAGAGTGAGAGAGTGAGAGAGAGAGAGAGAGAGTGAGAGAGAGAGAGTGAGAGAGAGAGTGAGAGAGAGAGAAAGTGAGAGAGAGAGAGAGTGAGAGACAGAGAGAGAGTGAGAGAGAGTGAGAGAGTGAGAGAGTGAGAGAGAGAGAGTGAGAGAGAGAGAGAGAGTGAGAGAGACAGAGAGAAAGAGAGAGACAAAGAGAGATAAAGAGAGATAGAAATGCATACATACAGAGAAGACAGAAAAAGCAGCCAGACATGGAGTAATATTAAGACAAACATACATATAAAAAGAGAAAGAAAAAGGCATGAAAGACAGAAAGATGCAGTCAGAGAGAAACAGAGAACGAACGAACGAACAAACTTTATTTTCAAAGGGTCACAAACTAGGCACGCAGGCTCGTCTTACATTCGGCCCTTCCAAACACCTAACTTTCACACAGCAGTTATATTTTATCAATAAGCATGTTTTTTTTATATTATAATGTGCATATCATGAATATTAAGAAAAGACACACAAAATAATGGGTGGTAAAATGCATGCGCACATTGGCGCTCGTACACATACACCCACAAACACACGCAAGCCTACTCACTCACTAACTTACACACCTTCTATACTCACCTTCACACACTCCAACAGAGATGAAGACATTTGCCGAAAAAGACAACCATTTAAACACACACACACACACAGAGAGAGAGAGAGAGAGAGAGAGAGAGAGAGAGAGAGAGAGAGAGAGAGAGAGAGAGAAGATGAGGTGGGTCAGTAGTGAGCCATTAATGGCACTCTTCCGAATAACGGTCCCTTATTATTCAAAGACAAAAAATCCTATACAGGGCCTCAAGAGGTCGTAGTTAGGGACTTGAGAGGTCATGTAAAAGTTTTGGACAGTCGTTCGGAAGAGTGCCGCCTTGATGTAAGCTTGGAAAAAGACATCCAAATGCAATTGAGTCGTTCACTTCACCTCAGCCGCTTCCTCTGCCCCAGGCCAGCACAGACTGTTGGTGTCATTAACGTTGACAGTCCTCTGACCCCATTACAAGCTGCGTGCTATAATCCCATGAGCCGCGGGGTGTGTTGTCATCAAGGTAAAAAGATCCTTGCGATGTGTAGGAAGTGATGTGTCGATAAAGGAGGAGGAGAGAGAAAGGGGGTGTCAATGTTTGGGGATTACCTGCCCGCCAGGTGCTCTTAGACCCGTCACCGAACTGATCTTGCCGTGAGTTGTGTGCGGTTGTGATTATACGTAATCTAGTATGGAGTTTAGGTTAGTACGACGTTAGTCTCCCCAAGTAGAGTAGGTCACTTTTCATTCACAAGTTTGGTGGACTGGTCGACTTTCCTGAAGGTTACGCTTGTGTCCCACTGTGTTGTTTGCTTTCTGCTTTGTCTGACATTTACGTTTAGGAAAGAGAATGCCTGTGGCATATGTTGCAGCACTCTCTGTGAGATTGGAAGGGGGGGGGGGAAAGGGGGGTGTTAGGGTCAGTTTCTCCATATTTTTGGAGTGTTAAAAACGCTAGTATGCTGAGATATACAACACACGATATCAATGGCATCGCGGAACACCCCTCTGACCTTGTGCGAAGGTCACAGGGCGCCTATGTAATCTAGTATGGAGTTTAAAGACGGTGAACACAAAGAAGATAGCTAATCTGTAGTGAGTTTCGAAATTCCTGCCCTCAAACTTTAATAAATGAATATCTCCATAAACTCCTGTACGGATCAACAGTAATGTATGCATGTGACCTTAGTTGCCCATGCCCTTATGATTTTATAATTAACAATTGCACAGGCGCGTCTGTTTTCTCAAAGCTGTATATTGTGTGTGTGTGTGTGAGTGGTGTGTGTGTGTGTGTGTGTGTGTGTGTGTGTGTGTGTCTGTGTGTGTGTGTGTCTGTGTGTGTGTGTGTCTGTGTCTGTGTCTGTGTGTGTGTGTGAGTGTGTGTGTGTCTGTGTGTGTGTGTGTGTGTGTGTGTGTGTGTGTGTGTGTGTGTGAGTGTGTGTGTGTGTGTGAGTGTGTGTGTGTCTGTGTGTGTCTGTGTGTGTGTGTGTGTGTGTGTGCGTGTGTGTGTGTGTGAGTGTGTGTCTGTGTGTGTGTGTGTGTGTGTGTGTGTGTGTGTGTCTGTGTGTGTGTGTGTGTGTGTGTGTGTGTGTGTGACTATGTACCAAATAGAATATAGAGAAAACTGGCAATCGCTTGGAGATTATTTGAAAATCAGTTCACACCTGCAGGGACGTGTAGTGATTATTTTAATAACCTATACCGCCTAAAAAAAAAAAAAAAAACTTTGTGTTTATCTAACTCATAGTCAGACTACTGGACGTAAAATTTTCGTAGAAAAACCGCAACAGCAAAAAAAATGCTGGGGTTGGTTCTGCAACGTGCTGTAAAGGATACGCAACTTAACTGTTGAACTCATGGTAGGCTAAAGCCCGAGATGACCACATTAAGCGGACAACTGATGAAATATAACCTATGCCAGACCTATGCTGACTTATTTCTACCCCTAAAGTGATTTTTATTTAGCTCCAAGATTAAAAAAAAAAAAAAAGACGACACAAAAAATTAGATTGCACAATTTTTGCCTAGTATATCATTCGCTGCAACCCGCCAGGCGCCTACTATAGACTTAATTCACTGTCAACCCCAGAGGGATGGTCTGGTTGTTTGTCAACTGCCGACATTTTGTGGTTGTTAAAAAAAAAAGGTCAAGTCGGAAGATGTGAACCAGTGTCACTGCACACGGTTATAAACCACAAGTGCTCTGCCACCAGTACGGACAGCACATAAGAAACTGTCCGTCTGTGTCAACGTCCGCGCGCAACTCCGTAGCTACAGCGACGTTCCTTTTTTTTTTTTTTTACCTTAGAGTGTTAACTCGGGTACCCATTACCTAGAGGCTGGGTGAACCCCAGGAACCGCTCGGTTTCGAACACCGGTCGTGAGCAGCAGCGAGTCGCAGCTCGATTTGAAAGCGAGTCTCCTATCGACTGCGCTAGCGCGGCCCTTTTGTTGTTGTTCCAGACTTCAATGGAAACATCTCTGATTACTCGCAAATTTACGACATGCTTGTAACGAGGCAGTGAGTCTTCAGCCCTCTGGTATGGGGCAGCGGAGTACATGCTGAAAACCATTGGAATGTAGTACGAAAAGAAACAAGAGTATTTATATGAAATGCACGAAGGACATAGAAACGTGGTCCGACAATTCATAGCGACAAATGTATGTATAATAATCCAGACGTTGACTACAACTATATGCCTGTTCCCAACATAATGTGCCCTTTCAAGACGCGATCTCTTTTTTTGTAAATGCAAATAGGAAACAGGTAAAGTTAAGCTCTCAGCTTAGTCTCGTCCCCTTTAGTTGGGTCCAGAATATGCAAATTTGGATCACGAGGCTTTCTTGTATGCCCTCTGACCTTTGGTGTAACGCTAAGCTATCTTACATTTATGCAATATCCTGAGCTCAATGAGGAAAAGTTTTTTTTTCCCTGACAAATTACTAGTTTAATTCACGAACTCTAATTGATGAAAATTAACTGTCAGGTTTTGATACAGGAAATGAATTAAGGAATATGTGATTTCTTTTTTCCATAAACAGTTGAATACAGGGGTTCTGAAAAAAGCCAGCTTTGGGGAAAAAATTAGTAAATGTGATAACATACAGATGAAAGCAATATTGATCACATTGCCATACACAAAATTCTTTTAAAAACTTCAATAGAGGTGAAAATATAAGGCAAGAGAGCAAACGGTAGACAGTGATATAAGAGGAAGAATAACATTAGGAGATGGGCATAGAGCAGTCTAATTGAGTATGCTACCAGCACGAGAAATAGAGCGTGCTGGAGATTCAACTTTGATTGTGGTCACGGGGCCTTGCTGACTGAGCAAAGAGCAGGAGGGCTGTTTATCCCGGGGTCACCCTGCAGGTCAGTTAGCAAACAGACACACATATAAACCCCGCTCCCGATCATCCCTCTAGCCTTTGGGCTTGCTGTAAAATATTTGTTTGCGGGCATCTCAATATTGTTTTTATACAGCATACCACAAGGTAGTTAAGTAGATGTATAGAATACAGACAAACCGACAGACTGACAAGCAGACAGACATTCAGACAGACGAGCAGACAGACATGCAGACAGAACAGACAGACATGCAGACAGAACAGACAAGAGACATGCAGACAGAACAGACAGACATGCAGACAGAACAGACAGATATGTAGACAGAACAGACAGACCGACAAGCAGACAGAACAGACAGACATGCAGACAGAAATAGAGAGAGAGAGAGAGAGAGAGAGAGAGAGAGAGATAGATAGATAGATAGATAGATAGATAGATAGATAGAGATAGATAGATAGATAGATTAGATAGATTAGATGATAGATAGATAGATAGATAGATAGATAGTATAGATAGATAGATAGATAGATAGATAGATAGATAGATAGAGATAGATAGATAGATAGATAGATAGATTAGATAGATAGATAGATAGATAGATAGATATATAGATAGATAGATAGATAGATAGATAGATGGATACACTGCATTAACACTAAATAAACACTAATTCAAACACCAACAAAATGACGTTAAATTAAACACTTCAAATTTCAATTTCTCTAAAGAGCTTTCAGAAAAAGAGAAAAATGACGCAGACCACAACGAGACCAAGAACTAGATAGAACAGAAACTCGGCAAAAACAACAGCACCATATGTTTATGATCGATGCAACGAGAAGAGCAAGAAAGAGAACCTTTTATCTCCCTCGACACACGAAAGGGGGTACTAAATGAAGTGGAAAAAAAAAAGAACAAGAGGAGAATTTTAATTTCCGAAAGAAATTATTACGGTGCACAGTGTGATTCATATTCTCGTTACAAAATATGTCAGTCAGTATAAAGCAGTGTTTCCCAACTTTTTTTTTTAACCCTACCAAACCTTACTAGAATTCGTTATACCCCGCCACCCATTTTTTTTTTTAAAAAACTTAAACTCCATTGTAGAACTGCTCCCCTAAAAGTCAAATTACCCCCTAGTATTCAAATTGCCATCACCCTCATCCCCCCCCCCTTTTTTTTTTTCTTTTTCTGTCGGAAGCACTTTCTTTTTAAATAATTAACATGCAGTCTGACTTGACGAATAGGATTGTTGGCTTATGTCAACGAACGAGAAAATCTGAGATATCCGTTTTAATATCAGCTGCGGGTAATTTGGCAGCATACCCATTCGCTGTGATTTCCAGAGCCAACAGTTCAATATGCAATGGCAAACTACTGAAAGTAAAATTGCTTAGTAAATTAGCAAACAGCCAACATATGCTGGAGCTCGTTGACAACATCCTCTGAAGGATAAGCAACACACTTTAATAAAATGAAACACAAAATGTAGACCTTTGAAATTTAGTTAGCTAATTATTTAGTTAGTTAGTTAGTTAGTTAGTTAGTTAGTTAGTTAGTTAGTTAGTTAGTTAGTTAGTTAGTTAGTTAGTTAGTTAGTTAGTTAGTTAGTTAGTTAGTTAGTCGACATATTATCATCATCGCAGATCGAACAAATTCAGTACATAAGTGCTCAGATCCCCTCTTCAGAATCTCCCTCAGTGTGTAGTGGCTTATGACACCAGTTCTGTTTTGGTTTAATATCCTACTTTGAGCCCCGTGTAGCTCTCATGTCTGGCTTCACCCCTTTTGATGTTACGTTTGTCTGGTCTCGTCAGTGTTGCAGATCCTTTGAGCAGATCCTTTGAGCAGATCCTTTGAGCAGATCCTTTGAGCAGATCCTTTGAAATATAAATCTCAGTCAAACTAGTCATTTACTGTATTCAGAGATAAAGATTTTGACCGGAATATTCGCATGTTGCTTGTATCGATTTTCTTTCGCTAAGATTCCTAATTTCTTCTTTGCCATCTAACATTTTAGTTTTAAAAACCCGCTGACAAAATGTATACAGAAAAAAAAAAACTCACATCGTTGATGTAAAGAATAAAAACACACATGGTTGATGCAGAAGAAGAACTATAAAGAACGTATATTACTTTGAGTCCAACGAAGACGTTACTTAACTAAAGTAAATAACCATTTTCTAGCTAACAGCGCATCGGAAATAACCGTTAGACGCATACATTTATAGACTAATCGTTACTAGATGGGTGATTTGGTCGTTCTGTAAAATTAGGTTAAAACTCTGGCAAAAACTTGATGCCAACTTTACAAACACCAGAGCCAACCCGACCTAGAGAAACAACCCTGTTGATGCCCAGGAAGAGGTCGTAGTTGGAGGGTCCTTGATTATCAGGCTGACCATTTAGAGCAAACAGGTTGGGGTTGTTGTAGTAGTTGATGAGGTTGTTGTTGTCAGGAATCCATGTGATGTGACCGTTGCCGGCCGATCATGGTCAGTCGAGTTCTGAAAACAGACCATGATTTCAGCAATTTTTTTGGTATTATATGAGTTCATGAAAGTCAATTAAAGGATTCTCATTCGCTTTACTCATTCATTACCTCACTGACGCAGGCACGAAGTCACACATCCAGTTCTATAAAAAAAAAAAAGAGTCCACTCAACGAAAAACGTGTCCACTTCCACCATTACCATCACACAGGTAACTTACTTTATAACCAGTTCACTCACTCACTGATTAATTTACTCACTCACTCGATCATTCATTGACTCATTCATTCCCTCACTCATTCATTCATTCACTCACTCGCTCATTCACTCACCCACCAACCCATTGAATCTCTCACCCATTAGTTTGATCACTCACTCACTCACTAAACTCACTCACTCACTCACTCACTCACTCACTCACTCACTCACTCACTCACTCACTCACTCACTCACTCACTCACTCACTCACTCACTCACTCACTCACTCACTCACTCACTCACTCACTCACTCACTCACTCACTCACTCACTCACTTACACACTCACTCACTCTCTTACTCACTTACTCACTCACTCACACACTCACTCACTCTCTTACTTACTCACTCACTCACTCACTCTCTACTCACTCACTCACTCACTCACTCACTCACTCACTTGCTCGCTCACTCACTCACTCACTCACTCTCTCACTCACTCATTCGCACATTCACTCACCCACCAGCCCGCTGAATCACTCACTCACTTCGCTCACTGACTCACTAACTCACTCACTCATTCACTCACTCATTCACTCACTCACGCACTAATTAACCAGCTTACTCACGAACACACTCACTAACTCTCTTCCCTACCTCTAAGTCATTAGTCGAGCCCTAGGAAGACAACACAAACTTACTTCCCTACCACCACTGACTAAGTCGTTGGTCTAACTCTAGGAAGACAACACAAACTTACTTCCCTACCACTGACTAAGTCGTTGGTCTAACTCTAGGAAGACAACACAAACTTACTTCTCTACCACAGACTAAGTCGTTGGTCTAACCCTAGGAAGACAAAACAAACTTACTTTCCTACCACTGACTAAGTCAGTAGTCTAACCTAGGAAGACAACACAAACTTACTTTCCATACCCACAGTAGTCTAACTCTAGGAAGACAACACAAACTTACTTCTCTACCACTGACTAAGTCGTTGGTCTAACCCTAGGAAGACAACACAAACTTACTTCCCTACCACTGACTAAGTCAGTAGTCTAACTCTAGGAAGACAACACAAACTTACTTCTCTACCACCGACTAAGTCGTTGGTCTAACCCTAGGAAGACAACACAAACTTACTTCCTTACCACTAAGTCAGTAGTTTAACTCTAGGAAGACAACACAAACTTACTTCTCTACCACCGACTAAGTCATTAGTCTAACCCTAGGAAGACAACACAAACTTACTTCTCTACCACTGACTAAGTCATTAGACTAACTCTAGGAAGACAACACAAACTTACTTCACTACCACTGACTAAGTCATTAGTCTAACTCTAGGAAGACAACACAAACTTACGTGTAGAGATTGGGTAAGTTAAACGCCTGCCCACTTCCACCATTATCACTCAGGTAACCAGTGAAAGTGTGACCCAAACCTTGGACTTCTGCGTCCCACCACTGTGTGTTACCATCGCCAGCTGAGGATCCCGCAAGCTTCATTTAGTCATTTTAACATGGTCAGCACAAAAATTAAAATAAAAAACATTACATCATCTTGATGTACCGTATTACCTTCATGAATATTTTGTCTACTTTAAACAGACATTGACACCCATAATAAAATGTCTTTAAAAATGTGATGATACCACAAAGTGTCTACTACAGTAGAGTGGGGACAAAGCCAAATTATGTACACGGCCCATTGTTGAGTGTCGCTTCCACCTTGGCCCATAAGAAGGACCCTCGGACTGTTCCCATGTCCTCAGTCTTATGTCAAGTTCATGCCCAAGCAATCTCCAGTATCCAACGTTGTCCTCAGTGATTGGTCAACATCCGCGTCTCTCGACCGCTGCTGCCTAAACGTTTGCCTCCTTCTTTTCTGCAACTCCTAGAATGCCTCGCAGTGTCAGGGTAGGATGAAATCTCTGGAACGGACTTTTCTGTTTGCTCCGTAGATGGTATTTTTCAGCGTCTCCGATATTTCTAATGTCTATCTCCTGCAAGTCGACCCCTGGCTCCCTTACCGCTGTATCTGTATAACATTTCTCTCTGTGGTGCCGTGTCGGTTGTCAGTTTTGTTACATGGTCAAACCATTTGAACCGTTTGATCTATCAATAAATGCACTTCTGTGCCAGCTCTAATCACAATATCATCGATCCTCAGTTCCTACACGTTTATCAACCTGAGATTAACAAATCTATATTTAAATGGCAGACTAGAAGGACAAGTCTCAGGTATCACAATGTAACCTTCGGATCAGGGCCTTAGAAGAAAAACAATCTGCATATAAATCAATGAAAATGAATAAACCTGTAAAACTGATTCGCACGTAAAACTCAAGTTCTGAAACAAGATCAGAGTCCAGAAGTGGACGAACAACCAAAACTTTCCGATGGAATTTACAACTGGTAAAAGCCAAAAATAATGACTAAGATACAGAGATATGTGCCAGTGCTCTTCTGAGTTAGGATTTTATAAAATGTCAGTAAATTCAATCAATCACATTGTTTGAATGAATAAATGCATGAATGGATGAATGAATGAACGAATCCAGAATTGACATCCCTGCACTCGGGACATTCCCACAGGTGCTCCCTCCGCTTCATCAGTGACCAACCAAGAGTTGACATGCAAATAGTACCAGTTGCAACCTAATTAAAAGTCCGTCCCCAGTTTCCCCTTCAGTGTCCAATATCTTCCACAACATCTATCACCTTCCGTTGAATGTCTTTCATTGTACGTATTCTCTGTCTGTTTTTCCCCTCCACTGTCTGTATGATCCCACAGAGCCTTCACCACATTCCCTTATCACAAAGTAGCTGACCGCCAAAAGGAGCGGCAGCAGCCAGTCTATCAAAACCTGAATACCCTGGGCACAAAATCCATAAAATGCTTTTGATCTGGGTATCATCAAGTGATGCAAGCCACTTTGCGCATAGAACACCAGGTTCAATTTTCCGAGGCTTACTCTGTGAGTCTGTTACAATCGCAATATGTTGTGCTGGACTGTTCTCAAACCATCATTACATTGTACGAACTTGCCGTATAAAATGTAAATAAAAGATACCGGCTTGAATTCTGAGGAAATTGATTGAAAATTAACTGTGTGGGGGCTAAAGTAAAAACCACAGCCTGCATAGTCGGTGGCGACTGCACCAGCTGTGAGCCTCTAAATCCACAGTTTCGGGATTCTCATCACCCGGTCCCAAAGGGTGAGCTATTTTGACCATGTGAAACGTCATGGTGGATAGAAAGAAAACGGCGATGGAGGGTAGTTTTCATAAAACAAGGCAGAAGCGGAATTTCGCCAATGTGGATCTGAGACAATGGTGATGTATTGGCTTTAAAATCGCACAGGGTTGAAAATTTGACAAGTGAAATAGAGAGTTTCAGGCGACTTGAGATTGATGATGTAAGACTTGAAGGACCTGTTAAAAGAGCTGTACTATTTATCGATACGCCTAGGTCAGATAAAAGAGGTTCTCAGAATGTTGAACCAGGGTTCCACTAACCGTAGCCATTGTTGGTGATGGAGTCTCCCAGGTTGAAGACCCAGTCTGTGGGGCTGCCGTCCATAAACAGGTCCACTAGCACTCTCCGTTTGCTGGGGTCAGTGGCAGCAGCCGCCAGTTTTAGTTTGAGAACCCCTGGAGTGAGTAGAAATAGGTTAGGAGGATAGACACACAACAAAAGATGAATGAATGGGTAGACTGATGGATAGATGGGTGGATCGGTTCGTAGTTAGCTGCATGGATGGATGGATGGATGGATGGATGGATGGATGGATGGATGGATGGATGGATGGATGGATGGATGGATGGATGGATGGATGGATGGATGGATGGATGGATGGATGGATGGATGGGTGGGTTGATGCTTGAATGTGTGGATGGCTAGGTGGATGGGTTGATGCATGACTTTGTGGATGGATGGATGGAGTAAAGCATGTATTTTTTATGGATAGGTTGTTGATAAATGGATAGGTGTATGGATAGATGGCAGGATGCACAGATGCCTGGATAGATGGATGCATGGATAGATGGATTAATCGATGATGGATCAATGGACTTATTGATAGTTGAATGGTTTGATCGTCACATGGATAGATGGGAGGATGGATGGATGCATCAAAAGTATTTGATGGAGATAGACAAATAGACAGAAGGACAGACACACAGACATGACAATATTTAGGGAAATACACAAAAACAGCTGCCTTAATATTATGTATGTCGGCTTTGTGGCTAAGTCGATGCGAACGCTTCGTAATGCCGGAGTGCCGAGTTCAATTCCAGCTGCGGGCCAAGCGTCTTGCGTTGGTTTCGACAGTGGTATCAGGAGGCCGACCGTCCAGTAAGAATTAGCAAACTACTGGACGTAAATTTGCCTAGAGAAACCACACAATAGCCAGGGGCTGGTGGGGTTGGTTCTGCAACGTCCTGTAAAGGATACGCAACTAAAAAAAAAAAAATATTATGTATACAACATAACTAAGACACTGAACGGATAGAAGGCTTTTATGTTATGTATCTGAACTGCCATTACAATAGTCACACACACACACACACACACACACACACACACACACACATATATATATATATATATATATATATATATATATATATATATATATATACATATATATAAAACACATTTACACATAGAGACAGACACACACACACAAACATATAAATATATATATGTATAAATGAACACATTTACACATAGAGATACACACACTAACACACATACGCGAAGAGTGACACACACTAAGTGAGAAACTAACTTCCAGACACAAACACACACGCGCGCGCACACACACGCACGCACACACGACTTACACTAAATGACACACACACACACACACACATTAACACGACTGACACGAAAATCACACACACGCACGACTTACACACAAAAAAGACGTGCACACGCACACACACACACACACACACACACACACACACAAGACTTACACGAAAAGAGACACGCCGACACCTGTAACGACACACCTCCTCTATAACGACCCACCTCGTCTATAACGACCCACCCCTCTATAACGACCCACCCCGTCTATAACGACCCACCCCTCTATAACGACCCACCCCCTCTATAACGACCCACCCCTCTATAACGACCTACCCCTCTATAACGACCCACCCCGTCTATAACGACCCACCCCTCTATAACGACCCACCTCGTCTATAACAACCCAGCCCTCTATAACGACCCACCTCGTCTATAACGACCCAGCCCTCTATAACGACCCACCTCGTCTATAACGACCCACCCCTCGATAACGACCCACCCCGTCTATAACGACCCACCCCTCTATAACGACCCACCCCCTCTATAACGACCCACCCCTCTATAACGAACCCACCCCTCTATAACGACCCACCCCGTCTATAACGACCCACCCGTCTATAACGACCCACCTCGTCTATAACGACCCACCCCTCTATAACGACCCACCCTCTCTATAACGACCCACCCCTCTATAACGACCCACCTCGTCTATAACGACCCAGCCCTCTATAACGACCCACCTCGTCTGCTACAACAGCTTCCGGTGAAGCCTTCGATCACCTCCACGTGCAGGTTGTTGGTGCTAGTGTTGGCCAGGAAGTCGTAAAAGGCATCGTATTCTAGGGAGGCAATATATCAACATTGTTTTCCTTACTGAAACAGAGTTCATAATTAGGCGAGAAGGTGACAGAAGTGGTGAGAGGAGAAGAGGGGGAAGAACAGACAAAAAAGATGTCCATCTGACTTCAAGATAGGGAAGGGAGAGCAGCAAACAAGGCGAGGCTTCTGTTAGGATAGAGGCAACAGCAGGTATCTGTAACCCAAACAGTGTTCTACTAAAGAGATTCGGTCTAATGCTTACCAAAACTATACTTTCAGACATCATCATTTTCATTATCATCATCATTATCATTATCATCAATTTTCACTTCTGCCGTTAAGCATTATTGGGAGGAACAGTTTGCAATCCTTAGCTTGATGGGCAGCATTGGCTATTGTCATTCCGTGTTTATGTAGAAGCTCTTGAATGTCATCAATCCATGTTCCCCTAGGGCGGCTTCTTGATTTCACTTTAGATCTGTTTATATGTAGCGCCTGAGTTGGTAGTTGTTCTGGTTGCATTCTTACTAAATGACCAAATCATTTGACATGCTATTTCTCAGTGAATTTGCTTCATGCTGTTGTTCTTACAGTCTGTCTGATAATATCATTTCTAACTTTGTCTCTGATGGCTAGGTTGGCGGCTTTTCTCAGGCATTTCATTTCACAAGTAGTAATTTTACGTAGGGTAGCCTTTGATAATGTCCATATCTAGCACTAAAAGCACAGTGTTGGCATGAATATACTGTTTATAATCTGTTTCTTGGCGCTCATACTTATGTTTCGATGTCCTAATAATGGTGTCAGTTGGCATATACTAACAATTAGCTAATGCCTCCACTAGGAGGGTAACTCAAATTAAAGCACAACTACTTCTTCTATTGGTCAAAAATCACGACAAGGAACACAAACTACATTGAACGCAGGTGTGATACAATATAACAATGCCAATTAAAGCAAAAACAAAGGATCAACCTTCAAGGTTTAGGAAGTTACAAGCCAACAATACAATTCAACAAACAGTTATAGAAAATGCAAGGCTATCAAACCACAGCAGATAACACAGAATGACTGTTGAAGTCGGTTCTTTCAGTGCCCTCGTATGCTCTCGTAGACCAGGCTAGACCTCATTGTTCATCTTTTCCTTAAACCTAATGTAGGTTGGATGATGACAATAGACTGAACTTTGGCCTTTACCCCATGGGGGCTGGCCTCCGATTCTTCTGCTCTGCACTTCCGGTTTAGATATCCCAGAATGCACCTAGTGCCACTTCTGCTAGCGACAACAACAATGTCAGGAAGACACTACTAAATTTATATTATTTAGTTTAACGAAAGCTACTCCTGGCATCTGGAACAACACTAGTCCTCAAATGCGTATTGCCAAACTAAGCTGCGTTCCCAGCTAGTGCTGGACAGTGTCGTAGGAACTTCTTCATCATAGTGTTCACCAGCTGTAAATTCCGGCGAAAAGTTTTAGATGTTCGCCCACTTCTGGACTTTAGTCTTGCTTCAGAACT
The DNA here is from genome assembly GCA_905116865.2 of Candidula unifasciata. Taxonomy (NCBI): domain Eukaryota; kingdom Metazoa; phylum Mollusca; class Gastropoda; order Stylommatophora; family Geomitridae; genus Candidula; species Candidula unifasciata. Next base: position 291,734 of record CAJHNH020000144.1, read on the forward strand.
TGAATTTTGCGTGTGCATCCGTTTTAAATTTGATTTACTTGTATGCAGGATTTTAGTTTCTAGCCAATCAGGCAGACACAATCCGACTTCGAAGCAAACACCATTAATTAGTCGCATTTTAGGACATGTTTCATAAAGGGCAGGGCTATCCTCCGGCTAACGGTCGGCAAAGATGGCGGCCGCAAAATATCCTTTCAAGCCACAGTCGTGTGTCAGTTGCGCACTAGCGGTCACTAGCACACCGCGGCTGCTGCTCGTGGGTCCTAGCCATCTTATTTAGCCCCATTCCACGCCTCGTCAGCGGCGTGGGGGACACTGGGCGGTGGCGATAGTCACCGGAAAACCACAAATTAAGTCACGCGACTGTGACTCGAAATGATATTTTGCGGCCGCCATCTTTGCCGACCGTTAGTCGGAGGATAGCCAAGGGCAGTGGGTCTTAATTCCCCTCCCCTCCCTTTTCCTCTCAAATGTGGCCCAAAAACCCACAATGGGGAATCCGTTTTTACAAATCTGGTTCTTTTGTGTGGAGACTGTTTCTCTCTCGACTCTCAAGTCAAGCAGATCTGTTTCTCTCTCGACTCTCAAGTCAAGTAGATGCTGTTTCTCTCTCGACTCTCAAGTCAAGCAGATGCTGTTTCTCTCTCGACTCTCAAGTAAAGCAGATGCTGTTTCTCTCTCGACTCTCAAGTCAAGCAGATGCTGTTTCTCTATCGACTCTCAAGTCAAACAGATGCTGTTTCTCTCTCGACTCTCAAGTCAAGCAGATGCTGTTTCTCTCTCGACTCTCAAGTCAAGCAGATGCTGTTTCTCTCTCGACTCTCAAGTCAAGCAGATGCTGTTTCTCTCTCGACTCTCAAGTCAAGCAGATGCTGTTTCTCTCTCGACTCTCAAGTTAAGCAGATGCTGTTTCTCTCTCGACTCTCAAGTCAAGCTGATGCTGTTTCTCTCTCGACTCTCAAGTCAAGCAGATGCTGTTTCTCTCTCGACTCTCAAGTCAAGCAGATGCTGTTTCTCTCTCGACTCTCAAGTCAAGCAGATGCTGTTTCTCTCTCGACTCTCAAGTCAAGCAGATGCTGTTTCTCTCTCGACTCTCAAGTCAAGTAGATGCTGTTTCTCTCTCGACTCTCAAGTCAAGCAGATGCTGTTTCTCTCTCGACTCTCAAGTCAAGCAGATGCTGTTTCTCTATCGACTCTCAAGTCAAACAGATGCTGTTTCTCTCTCGACTCTCAAGTCAAGCAGATGCTGTTTCTCTCTCGACTCTCAAGTCAAGCAGATGCTGTTTCTCTCTCGACTCTCAAGTCAAGCAGATGCTGTTTCTCTCTCGACTCTCAAGTCAAGCAGATGCTGTTTCTCTCTCGACTCTCAAGTCAAGCAGATGCTGTTTCTCTCTCGACTCTCAAGTCAAGCAGATGCTGTTTCTCTCTCGACTCTCAAGTCAAGCAGATGCTGTTTCTCTCTCGACTCTCAAGTCAAGCAGATGCTGTTTCTCTCTCGACTCTCAAGTCAAGCAGATGCTGTTTCTCTCTCGACTCTCAAGTCAATCAGATGCACTCCGACTACGAAGGAAATGTCGACACTGTCGACCCAGGCCGAGGGGAGCTGCGTGGTCTCGAGGTATGGTGCCCGCCTTGAGTGCTGGAGGTTCCGAGTTCAATCCCCGATAAGGGCTGTAATTTTTGTTACATGGACTTGGGGCTTCTAGAAATTCCCGTGGTCTCTGGGTAGTAAGATCGGACGCCCTTGTGTATTGTTGCGCACGTAAAAAAATCCCTTGGCAGGTGGAAATCAAAAAGAGTAGCCTAACGGCGCTGTCCGGGCAACATTTTGAGTTAAAAATCTACCTAAATTATTTCAGAATCCTCGCCGGTGATACAGAGTCTGTGTACTGTGCTGAGCTTCTTCGGGCTCAGACGTGAGTTCAAAAGAAGAACGGAGCACTTATGGGTTACTACCCATGTGCCGCGATGTTGATCCGTCGTTCAAAATTCAGACTGCAAACTTCCCACGCCTAGTAGGAAATCGTTGGAAACGAACTTAGAAACAAAAATATGCTGTGTTAATACTCACCAAAACTTGGGCAATCCGGATTACGCGTTTCCACAGGCACTCTGGTTTGACCGTTTGTCCGTGAGGCAAATATACAAAGTAAGGCTGCAAGAAGTGTGTGCTGTAGCGACATTCTGGTGGTTCGTCCTGGTCTTAGTGCAAGGATCGTAAGTTACAAAAGAATTTGACATAGACAAACGGTTATAGAAGAATGTCACAGTGGAGTGATATTCTGCGAAGTAAGAAATTTAAATGGATTGTTTGTATGTTACAATATGTGTTAATGTATTATAGGGATCTATTAAAACGTTAAGGAAGAACCACCTGTTCACGAGTATGTTATAGACGAATATGATAAGGACTTGAGCAGGTGGGTTGACAGGGGATAGGTAATGGAGAATGAAGAACAAGGCGAACAAAAAAAAGAAGAAAAAAGGACGAGGAGGAGGAGGAGGAGGAGAAGAAGAAGAAGAAGAAGAAGAAGAAGAAGAAGAAGAAGAAGAAGAAGAAGAAGAAGAAGAAGAAGAAGAAGAAGAAGAAGAAGAAGAACAAGAACAAGAACAAGAACAACAAGAACAAGAACAAGAAAAAGAAGAACAAGAAGAAAGAGTAGAAGAAGAGGAAGAAAAAGAAAAAGAAGACAAAGAGGGAGAAAAAAGAAGAAGAAGAAGCAGAAGAAGAAGAAGGAGGAGGAGGAGGAGAAGAAAAAGAACAAGAACAAGAACAAGAAAAACAAGAACAAGAAGAACAAGAACAAGAAGAACAAGAACAAGAAGAAAAAGAAGAACAAGAACAAGAAGAAAACGAGGTTGTATGGGAAGGGGAGGATTATAAAGATAATGAAATATAGATTTATTTAACGTTGGTAAGGATAAATTATCATAGTATATAGTTCTATAGTATAGTTTTCTTTAGTATTCTACAGCACGATGTATAGTAGTTTTGACATAAAAGTACTTACAGTAGAATGTGCTTGCTGGAAACAGCAAGCTTTCTGTCAACATGGCAGCGAGATTGTCAACCTTATATAGCTTTTTTTTTGCTTAGGGCTGCAAAACATTGAATAACGTATCCGTTCGATATATTGTTTGGTAATTAATTACTCAAGCTTCACTATTGATTGGGTTATTTTCTTATAACTGCATGTTACTGTCAAAATTTAGCAAGTTTATCTACAAAATCAATGCATATTGCAAGATCTGTCTTGATTAACTATACATGACACAGATGTAAACATCACATTTTTTTATTGTTAGCACACTTAACACTCACTGGTTTCACACGGTTTTTTTTCTTTCTTCAATAAACAGATAAATATACAGTGAGGGACAGAGAGGGACATCGAGGGACAGAGTGGGGCAGGGAGAGACAGGGAGGGTAGCTGGTTAGTAGTTAGATTAGTTGTTTGATTGTCCACCGGTTAGTTACTTATCTTGTTGACTGGATTCTTGACCGGTTAATTACTTATCTGGTTGATTGGATTGCTGACCGGTTAGCTACTTATCTGATTGATTTAATTGTCAACATGTTAGTTGCCTAACTGGGTGACTAGAATGTTGACCGGGCAGTGACTTTACCATTTGTTTTGTTGACCGGGTAATTGCTTAGTTGGTTGTGTTGTTGTTGTTGTTTTTGCTGATGATGTTGCTGTTGCTGTTGTTGTTGTTGATGTTGTATAACCGATTAGTGGCTAAGTTGGTTGACTGGATTGTTCACCGTTTAAGTGCTTAATTGTTAGGTTGGTTAGCGTGTGGAAAGGTTGCTTGCTTTTTTGTTGGATTATTGACCGTTTGGTTGGCTCTTTGCTTGTCCGGTAGCTGCTTAATTATCTGTTACATTGACCGGTAAATTGCTTAGTTCGCTGGTCTATTGACAGGTAAATTGGTAAGTTCGCTGATCTAATGACTAGTAAGTTGCCTAGGTCGCTGGTCTATTGACTGGTAAGTTGCTTAGTTGGCTGTTTTATTCACCGGTAAGTTGCTTAGTCTTTTGACCGCTAATTTGATTAGTTTCCCTGGTCTATTGACTGGTAAGTTGATTAGTTCGCTGGTCTATTTACAGATAAATTGTTTAGTTGGCTGGACAATTGACTGGTAAGTTGCTTAGTCGACTGCTCTATTGATTGGTAAGTTCGCTGGTCTTTTGACTGGTAAGTTGCTTAGACGACTGCTCTATTGATTGGTAAGTTGCTTAGTCGACTGCTCTATTGATTGGTAAGTTCGCTGGTCTTTTGACTGGTAAGTTGCTTAGTCGACTGCTCTATTGATTGGTAAGTTCGCTGGTCTTTTGACTGGTAAGTTGCTTAGTCGACTGCTCTATTGATTGGTAAGTCGCTTAGTCGACTGCTCTATTGATTGGTAAGTTCGCTGGTCTTTTGACTGGTAAGTTGCTTAGTCGACTGCTCTATTGATTGGTAAGTTCGCTGGTCTTTTGACTGGTAAGTTGCTTAGTCGACTGCTCTATTGATTGGTAAGTTCGCTGGTCTTTTGACTAGTAAGTTGCTTAGTCGACTGCTCTATTGATTGGTAAGTTCGCTGGTCTTTTGACTGGTAAGTTGCTTAGTCGACTGCTCTATTGATTGGTAAGTTCGCTGCTCTATTGATTGGTAAGTTGCTTAGTTCGCTGGTCTTTTGACTGGTAAGTTGCTTAGTCGACTGCTCTATTGATTGGTAAGTTCGCTGGTCTTTTGACTGGTAAGTTGCTTAGTCGACTGCTCTATTGATTGGTAAGTTCGCTGGTCTTTTGACTGGTAAGTTGCTTTGTCGACTGCTCTATTGATTGGTAAGTTCGCTGGTCTTTTGACTGGTAAGTTGCTTAGTCGACTGCTCTATTGATTGGTAAGTTCGCTGCTCTATTGATTGGTAAGTTGCTTAGTTCGCTGGTCTTTTGACTGGTAAGTTGCTTAGTCGACTGCTCTATTGATTGGTAAGTTCGCTGCTCTATTGATTGGTAAGTTGCTTAGTTCGCTGGTCTTTTGACTGGTAAGTTGCTTAGTTCGCTGGTCTTTTGACTGGTAAGTTGCTTAGTTGACTGGTCTTAGTTACCCACCAAGTACTGATTGGTCTATAAAATATAGAAAGGACAGTTTGCTACGCCTTCAGGCGTATTGGGCATATAGGGTTAGACCTATATTTAATAGATCAGTTGGCCCTCGGTGTGATGTGGTCATGTCACGAAGACTGCCTTTTCTTCCGAGGACTGTATCTGATACCCATTTAAGCCTTGGTCGAAATGCAGTGCAATTTTTGAAAATATGCTCGGCTCCGATAGGACCCGAACCCACTACATTCCGATTCGCAGGCGAGCGGCTAGAAAGAACGACAGACAGACAGACAGACAGACAGACAGACAGACAGACAGACAGACAGACAGACAGACAGACAGACAGACAGACAGACAGACAGACAGACAGACAGACAGACAGACAGACAGACAGACAGACAGACAGACAGACAGACAGACAGACAGACAGACAGACAGACAGACAGACAGACAGACAGACAGACAGACAGACAGACAGACAGACAGACAGACAGACAGACAGACAGACAGACAGACAGACAGACAGACAGACAGACAGACAGACAGACAGACAGACAGAGAGGGTGCAGAGAGAAGTGTCGAGAAAAGCAAAAAGTAAAGCGGCTTGACAGGCAGAGAAAGGCTGAGGGAGATGCAGAGATTTGAACAGAGAGAGAGAGAGAGAGAGAGAGAGAGAGAGAGAGAGAGAGAGAGAGAGAGAGAGAGAGAGAGAAAACATAGAAAAACAGACTAATACAATCCAAAAAGACAACATCAAATATGACACTAAGAATGACACCAAACATATCACGCGTCCCCCGTGTGGGTTCCGGGGCCTTACTGTGGGAAAAACTAGAATAGACCCACTGCCTACCCAAAAGCATGTCGTAAGAGTCGACTAATGGGGAGCTTCCTTCGAAGTCGGAGTGCATCTGCCTGAGAGGCAAGGAATAATCAGTCTGCTTACAATTGTGTCAGAACTAGAACTTTCCACCAGAGTTTACAACTTGTAAACACGGAGAAGAAGAAGAAGAAAAAGAAGAAGAAGAAGAAGAAGAAGAAGAAGAAGAAGAAGAAGAAGAAGAAGAAGAAGAAGAAGAAGAAGAAGAAGAAGAAGAAGAAGAAGAAGAAGAAGAAGAAGAAGAAGAAGAAGAAGAAGAAGAAGAAGAAGAAGAAGAAGATTATATAACCAGTATACTAAATGTAAGACAAAATATGACACCAAATATGACACCAAATATAACATCAAATATAATGTCAACTTTTAATGTCCAAAGCAAAGTTTTACATCGCACAGCCTGCTTGGTTTTCTCTTTACAAAATTCAGCAGTAAATTAGGTTCCTCTTCTTCTTTACTTCCCCTTTCACCGCTTGGGGTCGAGGAAGATATAAGATTGTATCTCTTCTCTTCACCCCTGCAGCCTTTCTCAAACACCTCATTTCCATGGTTAATAATTTTCGTTTATGTTCTGTTGTGAGTGACCATGTCTGGCACTGGTAGCATAGGGTGGGAATTAATATGCTTTGTATGAGATGTCTTTTTGTGATTTTTCATTTAGGTTGACACACTGTAATTTCAAACACTTGTTATCAAGAGCGCCGCCACAGATAAAAGATTCAATGGGGAGGAATGACTTTTCCCGCTCATAAATGTATAGCTGGGTTGAATCCCTAAAGGCCACTGAGCCTAGTTTAAGTGCACCATTATTATTTTTATGAGGAAGAGGCAAAAAAATATAAAATTATGTTTTTCAGATAATATGAAATATTTAAATGAAAAAAGTTAAAAAGAGAACGTCTTTACATATTTGGGCTGAGAGGGTGGGGCGTGGCATGTAACCCCGTTGTAAAATTCAAATGATGGAAGAGTAGATCAGAAACACCTAGAATTTATAGAAAAATGGGAGCCGAGGTTCTTGAGCCCCCGGGTTGGGGCTTACTTGCTTCGTAAATTAGTTTACACACACACACACACACACACACACACACACACACACACACACACACACACATATATATATATATATATATATATATATATATATATATATATATTTATATATATACATATAGGTAAAAGGGTAAAGTCGGGAGATGTGAACCAGCGTCATTGCACGCGGTTATTACCCATAAGTGCTTTGCCACCAGTACGGACAGCTGATAAGAAATGTCCGCCTGGGTCGCCGTTCGCACGTAACTCTGTAGCTACAGCGACGTTCCTCCATTTACTCCAGAGTGTCAACTCTGGTACCCATTTTCTAGAGGCTGGGTGAACCCCGGGAACCTCCCGGTTTCGAACACCGACCATGGCTGCAGCGAGTCGCAGCTGGATTTGAAAGCGAGTCTCTTATCGACCGCGCTAACGGGGCTTCCGAAATATGTTTAGCACCCGTCACGAAGTAAACCCACGCAGTTCCAATTCGCATTCGAGCGCCTAGCCGCTAGACCAGTGTGTGTGTGTGTGGTGTGTGTGTGCATGTGTGTGGAGTTTTTTATATTTTTTTCCCACTAATTAATTGAAAGATTATGTCTCTTGTCCTGTAAATCTTTAAATTACAATTCTTGGGTTAGAAATTGATAGTTGAGGAGTTAGGCAGGTCTTTGAGTCAAGCGTGCCGCCGCTTTCTGTGGTCTGTTGTTCGAGTTAAAATCAATGTTATAATTTTTTTTTTTTTTTAATGATTTGCAAACGCGTTGAAAAGATATGCGATTACGCACGCACATTGATTAGTATACAAGAACAACATAAATTCCACTCAAAGGTACTTTAAAACGTACAAACATAATAAAGTACGGCAGTTGCAAATCAGGCATACAATGCTACATTAATATTCTAAAAATCAATCTGGCATTCAAATGATGATATTGTCGACATCAAGAAGCTAGAACTCTGGCAAAAACTTGATGCCAACTTTACAAACACCAGACCCCTCCCGACCCTGAGACACAACTCTGTTGATGCCCAGGAAGAGATCGTAGTTGGAGGGTCCAGGTCTGTCGTCATGCTGACCATTCAGAGCAAACAGGTTGGGGTTGTTGTAGTAGTTGATGAGGTTGTTGTTGTCAGGGATCCACGTGATGTGACCGTCGCCGACGATCAGGGTCTGTCGAGTTCTGAAAATTGTTTTCGTTTTGAAAATAGGGATGGATTAAATTCTAAAATGCACTCTGGAAATAAAGTACAATATACTATGACCTACAACATCTGCTAAAATCAAAGTATCTGTCTCGCAACACCAAGAACCAATTATATAAAACACTGATAAGACCGGTTGTTTTATATAGATCTGAAACTTAGAGCACAATTAAAAGAGATGACACCTTATTTATTACAAGTTTCGAAAACAAAGTCTTACGACGAATCTTTGGAACCATCAAAGATGCGAACAGCGAGAAACAGAGAGCTAGAAGCAACAATGAAATTCATAATCTGTTTAAATCTTCACTAATCACTGACATCATGAGAGCTAACAGACTGAAACGGCTGGGGCATATTGAGAGAATGTCAGATGACAGAGAGGTAAAAACTATACACCAGGGAGCTGAAAATGCTAGACCAGGAGGCAGACCAAGAAGACGACGGAGAGATAACGTCCAGACACACCTGCAAACACTTGAAGTCATCAACTGGAAAGAGATCGCCAACAAGAGAAATGAATGAATGCGAGTGATATCTGCAGTAATGAACATAAAATCATTGAAATGCTGAAAAAGAAGAACAAATGAATTATATTGTCATTTGAGAACATGAAAATACCTAGTTTATAAGTAAGGTAACATATCTCTTTCAACTTCTCGAGGCTTTTATGGCGTATGGAGATGCTGGCACCTTTCTGTCTTCCTAGACGATAGTATTACACTGTGCTTCGAGGAGTATGTGAATCACAACCCATGGCGATGGCGAGTATGACTAGCCAGACCCGCTCGCGTAACAATTATAAAATAGGATTTCACAACCGCTATTGCCATCACATATATTTAGTGTAATTCTTGACAGAAACAAAATTAAGCGGTCCATGGCACCTTTTTCTTATCATAAATTTTTTCCAGCGCCACTTTTAACAGGTACTCTATGGTCAGTACCAGCACCGCTTTTGTTCCGAGAAAAAGGTCGTGACTATGGACTCTCTCTTTTCTCTTCTTTTATCCCACCAGGACACCACACAAGCGAAAACACCTGATGACACAAAGTGCCACCATGTGGATGAGGATAACCAGTGGAGAGGTCCCGGAAACCGCGTTCAGCCGTTAAACCATTTAAATGGTCGAGCCATATTACGGCCCATGGCAAGAGCCTGAGTAGGGCTTCAAATTTCGAAAAATTGCACCCTAAAAAGGGATGTCAAAATAATGTGACTATGGACTATCATCAATAGATCTTATCCAAGATACACATACGGTGACTTTACGGTGAGTTTACAGCTGGTCAACGCGAAGAAGAAGAAGAGGAGGAGACAGCATAACTCAGGACAGGCACACTTACACACACAATCTCTTGCCTAGAACAGTATACTCACGAGTAGGCATTGGGGACGACGAATGCCTGTCCACTTCCGCCGTTGTCACTCAAATACCCAGCGAAGGTCCGGCCTTTTCCTTGGACTTCAGCGTCCCACCACTGGGTATCTGCATCGCCAGCTGGAGACCACACAAGCAATTTGATTTAGTGAATGTAACATCTTCTATACAGGGCCATCAAGAATCATTGCAAGGATTTCAAAATGTTATTATAAAAGAAGTAGCGACAATGAAATTCATAATCTATTTAAATCGCCATTGATCACTGGCATCATGCGATCTAATAGACTGAAATGACTAAGGCATACCGAGAGAATCCCCCGTGTGGGTACCGGGGCCCTATTGTGGGGAAAACAAGAATAGACCCACTGCCTCCCCAAAAGCATGTCGTAAGAGTCGGCTAATTGGGGAGCTTCCTTTGAAGTCGGAGTGCATCTGCCGGAGAGGCAAGGAACCAACAGTCTGTATTCAAGAGAATGAGATCTGTAAAACTGATGCACACGCAACACTCAGGTTCTGGAGCAGGACTGCAGTTCAGTAATGGACGAGCAACCAGAACTTTCCGCCAGAGTGTACAGCTGGTGAACGCATATAAAAAAAAAAAAAAAAAAAAACTCAGAGAGTGTCAGATGGTAGAGAGGTAAAAACTGTATACACAAGGTAGCTGAATGGTAGTAGACCACGAGGCAGACCAAGACTGCGATGAAGAGATAATGTCCAGACAGACCTGCAAACACTTGGTGTCTGACCGACTGACTGACTTTCTACCCCACCAGGACATCACACAAGCGATAAACACCCGATGACACAAAGTGCCACCATATGGATGAGGATCGCCGTGGAGAGGTCCCAGAAACCGCGTTCAGACATTTGGCCATATTTATGGCCTGCCTATATTGTGGCCCCTGGCAAAAGCCAGGGTAGGGCTTCAAATAACAAAAACTTTCGTCCTAAAAAGGACGAAACTGAATAATAACTACATTTGGTGTCACCAGCTGGAAAAAGAAAGCCAACCAGAGAGGTGAGTGGAGGCGGGTGATATCTGCGGCAATGCCCTCAAGGGCTTGAAATGCTGAAAAAGATTATAAAAGTAAAAGATCCCTTTTCACGCCTTTAGGCGTACTGGTGTATAGGGCTCGATCTATATTTTATAGACCCATCGGTCCTAGGTGGATGATGTGGTCAGCATCATACCGGCCGCCTTTACTTCCCAGGACGGCACCTGGTATTCACTCAAGGCTGGATCGACCTGGGAGTCTGACTGCAGGCGGGAGTCTAGCCGCTACACCACGGCGACTCCCTGTAGAAGATTATAAAAGAATTAATTGATGGACATAAAATAGATATAATAGATTTGTATATATATATATATATATATATATATATATATATATATATATATATATATATATATATATATATATGTATATATAATGGATTCCAAATGGATATATACGTGTGGCGCATTTTCTATTATTACCAAACAGCAGGTCACTTACAGAACGTCGCTCTCGCCACGGCAGGTCTGAAAGACTCTTCTCTAGCCAGTTGTCAAGTAGTGTGTATTCATACCCTATGCATTTTTAGTGTCCTCTATCCACGTTCTCTGAGGTCTGTCTCTGCCCCGTTTTCTGGAAACTGCGCGCCTCTGTTGCTGGTACTAGCCTCTGTTCTCTTCCTCTTACAAGGTGTAGGCTATTTTAACATTACAGATGACAAGAGGAGAGACAGTGAGACCCAGTACTGACTGAGAAGACAGGTAACATCCATGGAACATGCAGCATCTTTCAGAGATTCTTCCTGCAGCATCTTTCAGAGATTCTTCCTGCAGCAGCTGCAACTGTCGCCTTGGGCTTTTTTTTCCTTTTTTTTTTTCCTTAAAAACCAAAATGGGGCTCCAGAACCAATCCTAAAAACTCTCTTCCTCTCTTCCCTTTTCTCCTGCCCTCCTTACTCCCCACTCCCTTCTCTCTCTCTCTCTCTCTCTCTCTCTCTCTCTCTCTCTCTCTCTCTCTCTCTCTCTCTCTCTCTGTGTGTGTGTGTGTGTGTTTTTTTTTTAAATTGGACCTGTGAGCCCAATTCTTTGCCATTTGAAAAATAAATTCCTTTGTTTGTTCATTTGCGCTCTGTCTCTGTCTGTCTGTCTGTCTGTCTGTCTGTCTGTCTGTCTGTCTGTCTGTCTGTCTGTCTGTCTGTCTGTCTGTCTGTCTGTCTGTCTGTCTGTCTGTCTGTCTGTCTGTCTGTCTGTCTGTCTGTCTGTCTGTCTGTCTGTCTGTCTGTCTGTCTGTCTGTCTGTCTGTCTGTCTGTCTGTCCGCCCGTTCGTCTGTCTGTCTGTTTCTGAGGCAGACTAAAACGTCAGAAACCTAGATGGGCCTGTGTGTTTCTTGGTTTCATTTATCTATTTACCGGTCTCCATCTGAAGCTTTAAATTTAATCTGCATGCTTTAATTGTCGATTCAACTATGTAAGATACGCAGGCTCTCAAACTGTTGAACGAGGGCTCCACTAACCGTAGCCATTGTTTGAGCTGGAGTCTCCCAGGTTAAAAACCCATTCTGTGGGGTTGCCGTCCATGAATAGGTCCACTAGGACTCTTCGCCTGCCGGGGTCGGTCACTGCTGGCGCCAGCAGCAGTTTGAGAACTCCTGAAATGAGTAGAAAATTTGTTCACATGAGACTCAGACACTGAGAGACAGACGAGTGTATGGATAGAAAGATGAATGGTTGAAGGGAGAGATGAGAGGGTGGATGGATGGAGAGATGAATGGATGGAGAGTTGGATGGATGGAGAGACCACGGGATGGAGAGATCGATGGATAGAGAGATAGATGGATGGTCAGATGACGAGCCAGAAATGGACACACAGATACAGAGAACGAATGACGGACTAACGGATTGATAGACCGACGGGTTACATAAATGTGAAAAAATAAAATAACTTTATATAACAAATACACCACATCAATCAGACAATTAATGGATGACTCGACAGATAGCGGAGAGCAGCCCTGGTGTAGCGGCTAGTAGCTCGCCTGAGGATTGGAAGGTCGTGGGTTCGGGTCCTGACTGAGCGGGACTTTTTTCAACAAAATGAATTTGGCTCCCATGTAGACCTAGCCTTAAATGAGAACCAGGTACAGTTCTGGGAGGTAAAGGCGGCCAGCATGATGTTGACCACATTATCCGCCGAGTGCGGCTTGGTCTATAAAATAAAGATGGAGCCCTATATGCCCAATACGCCCGAAGGCTAGGATAAGGGTCCTTTGCTTTGGCTGAAAGCGGGACTGACTAAAATACGAAGAGTGAGTGAGCAAATGAGACAAATAAAGACAGAGGGCATGGGGGAGAGAAAGGGAAAAAGACATACAAACACAGAGACACACAGACATTACCTGAACGCAGAGGCATATTTACTTGCATATGCACACACAGTCACACATAGTCATGAACAGAGAATCAGACATAGATACAGAGATAACGACAAACAGACAGACATATAAACAGACGGACTGACATGAAGAGAGACCCAAACATACAGTGCTAAACATTTTAGGGGCGACACCTGCAAAAGGTTGAAAACCACCGCTATAAGTGATACTTAACTAACTTTTCGTTTTAAAACCGCATACGGGGCTACGTGGTCTCGAGGCATGGTGTCCGCCCCGAGTGCTAGAGGTTCCGGGTTCAATGGTAAGAGCTGGGATTTTTCACGTGGACTTGAACTTTTAGTAGTTTCCCTGGTCTCTAGGTAGTGAGATCTGACGCCCTTGTGCATTGTTGCGCACATACAAGAAGAAAGGAGCACTTATGGGTTGCATTTAGTCTATGTTTAAAAGCTCAAACCTCTTCTTGTATGCTCGTCTTTCTTTGTTATTTTTTTTTTAAACTTAGGGAGGTAGGGGAGGGGAGTGGTCGTGGGATTCGGATTTGGCAATTATTTAAGGGGCGTCACCTGCAAAATGTTGAATGGCACCGCTATAAGTAATACTCAACTAGCTTTTCGTTTTATAGCTGCAAACTGATAGGTTTGCACTAGTGACTTTAATTTAAAGGGGGGAGGGGCACTTGGCAAACAATAGATGTCATGATAACCAATCAATCAAAACGGACTAGAAGTTACAGCCTGTGAACGTGAAGAACAAGAGGAATATTGACACCAACATAGACGAACAGACACATAAGGCCCCAACCTCTTCTAGAGCAGCCGGATCCCGTGAAACCACCCAGCTCCTGCACATTGGGGTTGGTGGTGGTAACGTTATTCTGGAAGTCGTAAAAAGCGTCGTATGCTGGAATGACAATAATCGTATCAAATTGTTTTGGTCACATAGCCTCCTTTACAATCAATCAGTCACATAGCCTCCTTTACAATCAATCAGTCACATAGCCTCCTTTACAATCAATCAGTCACATAGCCTCCTTTACAATCAATCAGACACATAGCCTCCTTTACAATCAATCAGTCACATAGCCTCCTTTACAATCAATCAGTCACATAGCCTCCTTTACAATCAATCAGTCACATAGCCTCCTTTACAATCAATCAGTCACATAGCCTCCTTTACAATCAATCAGTCACATAGCCTCCTTTACAATCAATCAGACACATAGCCTCCTTCACAATCAATCAGATTGTTACTGGTAGCATCGGAATTGGAACTGCTTCTTCTTCTTCTTCTTCTTCTTTGCGTTCAGCCGCTGTATATTCTGGTGGAAAGTTCTGGTTGTTCGTCCACTTCTGGACTGCAGTTCTGTTCCAGAACCTGAGTGTTGAGTGTGCATCCGTTTGACAGATATAACTAATTTGTATGCAGGCTGTTGGTTCCTTGCCTCTCAGGCAGATGCACTCCGACCTTTGAAGGAAGCTCCCAATTAGTCGATACTTACGACATGCTTTTAGTTAGGCAGTGGGTCTATTCTTGTTTTCCCAATAACAGGGCCCCAGACGCCGCACGGGGAAGAATTAGAACAATCCTGACTGCTGAAGATATAGGATTTATCTAACAAATATGTATCGTGGCGGACACCATGACTTCAGACCACGCAGCCCCCTGCTGAAGATATGGACGACGTGCTTATACAATATCCCGCATTTTATCATTTCGGGTTTTTAACAACAGTTCTGCAGGGGAAGGCCGGGACAAACAGTAAACAGCCAGGCTGAATGAAGTCGATATAATTAACAAGTACGTAGTCACGTAGTTGTCGACGTTGTGGCTTCAGGGTTAGGAACGCTATTCACAGCTCCGATACACCTGGTCCGATTACAGCTGGTTGGCCGATTATGCAACTGAGCGCTGTGCGTTGATTTCGATAGAGCTTTGGAGCGTTGACTGTCCTAGGTGCTTTATTAATATCCTACCCCAAACATGGGGATTCCACAGGTCACGGGACAGTCTAATATTTCAGGGGGTGGTAGATAGGCTGTATGCAGTCGTGGGACCTAGGCTGCACTCTCTCGTGGGACGTAGGTGGTTTGGAGTTAGGGCCAGTTTTAGATATTTTGGGGTCGTTAGAAGCATCAGAAAGCCGGGAAACCCAGTCTTACCACCATATAAAACGTTAGACTGTCCTGTGACGTCATCTGGGGGTAGGATATTAATAAAGAATCCTGTCCTGTACGGAGTTGCAAAAGTCTTGCCGGTTTTACATTTCTGTAACCTAGTAACCAGGGGCCTGCGTGGTCTCGAGGCATGGTGTCCGCCTTGTGTGTTAGAAGTTCCGGGTTCAATCCCCGGTAAGGGCTGGGATTTTTTCACGTGGACTTGGACTTCTGGTAATTCCCTCTGGTCTCTGGGTAGTGAGATTGAACGCCCGCGTGCATTGTTGCGCACGTAAAAAATATCCATAGGCAGTTGGAAATCGAAAAAAAGTAGCCAAACTGTGGAAGTGTCAGTGATGAGCGTGGCGATATCACCTGGACATTGATGCTATGGGGGTGATTGGAAGCCTTCAATGTCTGCTGATTACTGTTGGGCTATGATCAAAGACATCTCGACCGACTATAGGAAGACAGTGAGAATTTGAACAGCGACTGAATAAAGACGGAATGGGTTTTAATGTGCCTTTTTAAAACATTACAAATAAATTTAAATAATCTTTTTAGTTTTACTATCATTATGTAATGATACGAATGTGAGTCGTGGATTATCTCTCAGTCCTTAAGAAAGAGAATAGGGGCTTTTGAGCTGAAATGCTATAGAAAGATTCTCAGAATATCTTGGACAAAAAAGAGGAGATATATTGACATCTTAAAAGATCTGAACATCAACGAAGATTGGCTAATAAACAGCATCCTTTCTCGGAAGCTGAAATATTTTGGTCATATCAAGTGCAACGACGGATTGGAAAAAATTATAGCAGAAGGCATTGTACCAGCAAGGAGGGTCAGAGGCCGACTGACACGAAGATGGGCACAGGATATAAGTGACTCCCTGAGTATGAAAGTAAATGAGGCAATAGAACTGGCGAGAGACCGAGTTTCTTCCAGGCAGACAGTGAGGAGAGCGACGTTCTGCAAGGGACCTGCTACATGATGATGATGTGATGATATATCAATTAATTGAGTGTGAAACAAACAAACAATCAAAACAAACACACACAAAAAATATTGCTTATTACTGCCTTTAATAGACCACTTTTGCGGGGCAGACATGACTAATGCTGTCGCCACGAAAGTGCAGGTGAAGATTGTATTTTGCCCCCGACGAAAAAAAAATCCCCAGCCTTACCAAGGATACGACCCCACGTCTCCTGCTTGAGAGCTCATTTTTCTAACCGTTCAGCCAGTAACCACAAATCTTATAATACTAAAATACTTACACAAGGACTAACTGTTCACACCAAAAAATACAACAAGCACACATTATTTGTATCAACGTAATGTGAATTCATCATATTAAAAAGTGAATTTCATAACAATATTTGAAAAACCATACAATAACATACCAGGCACGCATACAGACGTCCTGACCAAAAAAAAAAAAAAAAAAAATTATACAAACAGATATGCGTTATTATTACTCACAAAAACTGGGACATTGCCGAGGGAGCGGGAACGGTGGTCGTATTCCCAGATTTTGGCCGTCAGCGCTTGCCACGACAATACACATCATGGCTGCAACAAGTGAGTGCTGTAGGGACATTCTGGCGAGCTTTATCTGTTGCTTGTGGAATAATCATATGTTAAGTAAGAACGTTACAAAGGTGTGTTGCAAAAATGTGTTAAAATATTACACGGCATTGTTAATGTGTCACAGAGGCGTGTTACAGAGATATGTTAGTATCTTAAAGCATAATATTACAGGGATATGTTGGTATCTTGAAGCATAATATTACAGGGATATGTTGGTATCTTGAAGAACAATATTACAAGGATTGTTTTTAAGGTAAGCATAACGTTACAGGGATATGTTGGTATCTTGAAGCAAAATATTACAGGAATATGTTGGGCATTGTTAATGTGGTATCTTGAAGCATGTTATTACATGAAGATGTGTTGGTATCTTGAAGCATAATATTACAGGGATATGTTGGTATCTTGAAGCATAATATTACAGGGATATGTTGGTATCTTGAAGCATAATATTACAGGGATATGTTGGTATCTTGAAGCATAATATTACAGGGATATGTTGGTATCTTGAAGCATAATATTACAGGGATATGTTGGTATCTTGAAGCATAATATTACAGGGATATGTTGGTATCTTGAAACATTATATAACAGGGATATGTTGGTATCTTGAAACATTATATAACAGGGATATGTTGGTATCTTGAAGCATTATATAACAGGGATATGTTGGTATCTTGAAGCATAATATTACAGGGATATGTTGGTATCTTGAAGCATAATATTACAGGGATATGTGTATCTTGGTATAATCAATAACTGTTGAAAGCATATATAACAGGGATATGTTGGTATCTTGAAGCATTATATAACAGGGATATGTTGGTATCTTGAAGCATAATATAACAGGGATATGTTGGTATGTTTGGAACAGATAGTGGTATCTGAACAGCTAACAGGGATATGCTCGATCTGCCGATCGGAAGGATCGTGGTATTTAACTCCTACAGGGACGGAGCCAGCATAATATTACAGGGAATGTTGGTATCCTACCCCCTTTCCCCTAAAGTTAATTTCTCTCCCAAGTATGCCCAGCCCTGAGTGGGTACCAGGTATAGTCCTGGGAAATAAAAGCGGCCGGTGTGGTGTTGACCACATCACCAACCGAGTGCCGATGAGTCTGTAAAATGTAAGTCTAGCCCCATGTTCCCAATACGCCTGATGGCGTGGAAACTTAGTCTTTACTTTTTTCAAACTATGTTAGCATGTTAGTTGTTACTTGTTATCTATATCGACATTCTAGCAAATTGGCCCTGAACCGTGTGTGACCCGTTCTCCGATGCAGCAGCCATCCCAGTATCTCTATATTCAACGTACACAGTCAGAGTTGATTGGAACATATTCTTTCTTTGCCTCACAGCAAGTGTCTTCATGCTTGTTCTCGTTTAATACCCATTCCCAAATGTATAGTATAGTATAGTATAGTATATAAAAGCGGCCGGTGTGGTTATAGTATAGTATGAGTATAGTATAGTATAGTATAGTATAGTATAGTATACTTATAGTATGTTACTTGTTATCTATATCGACATTAGTGGCCTATAGTATAGTATCTCTAGTATAGTACAGTCAGTAGTATAGTATAGTATAGTATAGTATAGTATAGTATAGTATAGTATAGTATAGTATTATAGTATAGTATAGTATAGTATAGTATAGTATAGTATAGTATAGTATAGTATAGTATAGTATAGTATAGTATAGTATAGTATAGTATAGTATAGTATAGTATAGTAAGTATAGTATAGTAGTAGTATAGTATAGTAGTAGTATAGTATAGTCTAGTATAGTATAGTATAGCTGCTATAGTATAGTATAGTATAGTAGTATAGTATAGTATGTATAGTATAGATAGTATAGTATAGTATAGTATAGTATAGTATAGTATAGTATAGTATAGTATAGTATAGTATGGTAGTATGGTATAGTATAGTATAGTAGTATAGTATTGTATGGTATAGAATACTATAGTACAGTCTAGTAGAGTACAGTATAGTCCAGTAAGTACAATATAGTATAGTATAGTATAGTACAGTACTCACTGAAAATTAGCCAGCCTAATACAATAAACTTGGCCTCAGCAGCTACCAAAAAAAGACACGAAAGTGAAGTTATACAATTTTATAACTTCTTTCGTTAGAATATATTTGCAATTCATGGTTAAAAAAAAATAGGTGCATGCACGAATTACAATGAATAACGTAATCGTTAATTATAATGTTGCTAATTAACTGCCCCAGACGTACTATTGATTGTAAGTTTCTGATAAGTTTATGTTTTCATCAAGATTTAGCATACTAAGGTGAGCAAAATATCAATTGTTACTGCATACATTAACTATCTGAAACACTGACTCTTTACCTGCGACTCTGATAAGATACGTATGGCTTGTGTTTACCTCAAGTTGAGACTGCCCACAATGCTGACGTTAGAATCATAATTTATAACAAAGTTTACATCCGCATTTTCCGCCCTAAACAAAAATTAGAATTATTTTCATACCGACCGTTCCAGATCAAAGAATAATAACAAGGAAAAAGCAGTCTAGCGTCGACAATTCGTCAAAACCATCCAATCAAACATCCACGGGAGAAGGATATCCTTAAATCAGTCACTGAAAACACGATAGAAAGGAACATGTGAAGAACTCACCCGACCAGTAACCTGGTTTCAGAAAGCTTTTTGTCAAAAACTGTATCAAGTCCTCACTGAATGTTTGCTCTTTTATGTCAGTGTTCTCAAAAAGTTTGCTTGCGTCACAAATACAAGAATCCATGTCTTCCCCGAGTAGGTCATTATCCTTCTGTCCTATATCTTCCAGCATAGGCCCTCAACCAGTTGACGCAAGATCGTTCTATCAAACTTCACTACCGCATGTATTTCACCGCATGGAGTAGTAGCAATAGTAATAGTAGTAGTAGTAGTAGTAGTAGTAGTAGTAGTAGTAGTAGTAGTAGTAGTAGTAGTAGTAGTAGTAGTAGTATTAGTAGTAGTAATAGTAGTAGTAGTGGTGGTATTAGTAGTAGTAGTAGTAGTAGCAGTAGTAGTAGTGGTGGTATTAGTAGTAGTAGTAGTAGCAGTAGTAGTAGTGGTGGTATTAGTAGTAGTAATAGTAGTAGTAGTAGTGGTGGTATTAGTTGTAGTAATAGTAGTAGTAGTAGTGGTGGTATTAGTAGTAGTAATAGTAGTAGTAGTAGTGGTGGTATTAGTAGTAGTAGTAGTATTAGTAGTAGTAGGAGTAGTAGTAGCAGTAGTAGTAGTAGTAGTAGTCGTGGTGGTGGTATTAGTAGTAGTAGTGGTGGTGGTTTAGTATTAGTAGTAGTAGTAGTAGTAGTAGTAGTAGTAGTAGTATAGTAGTAGTAGTAAGTAGTATTAGTATTAGTAGTAGTAGTAGTAGTAGTAGTAGTAGTAGTATTAGTAGTAGTAGTAGTAGTAGTAGTAGTGGTGGCAGTAGTAGTAGTAGTAGTAGTAGTATTAGTGGTATTAGTAGTAGTAGTAGTGGTGGTGGTATAGTTGTAGTAGTAGTGGTGGTGGTATTAGTAGTAAGTAGTAGTAGTATTAGCAGTAGTAGTAGTAGTAGTAGTAGTCGTAGTAGTAGTAGTAGTAGTAGTAGTTAGTAGTAGTAGTAGTAGTAGTAGTAGTAGTAGTAGTAGAAGTAGCAGTAGTAGAAAAAGATGATGATGAAGAAGAAGAAGAAGAAGAAGAACAAGAACAAGAACAAGAACAAGACAAGAACAAGAACAAGAAGAAGTACAAAAGAAGAAGAAGAAGAAAGAAGAAGAAGAAGAAAGAAGAAGAAGAAGAAGAGTAGAAGAAGAAGAAGTAAAGAAGAAGAAGAAGAAGAAGAAGAAGAGAAGAAGAAGAGAAGAAGAATAAGAGCAGACAGCAGAAAGCAGATCAGAAGAAGAGTGAAGAAGAAGTCAAGAAGAAGAAGAAGAAGAAGAAGAAGAAGAAGAAGAAGAAGAAGAAGAAGAAGAAGAAGAAGAAGAACAAGAACAAGAACAAGAACAAGAACAAGAACAAGAACAAGAACAAGAAGAAGTACAAAAACAAGAAGCAGAAGAAGAAGAAGAAGAAGTAGATGGAAGACCAACAGGGCAAACTGCATTTACGCCGTTCTATCTGCAAAGAATTTTTTCGACTACATGAGCCTGGTGTCTGTCACCTACCTTGCGGCAAGGAAGGGATGTTCTAGTCTTTTTATTTCTTCATACCAGGGCTTAGTCTTCTTCTTCAGCATTACGAGGGCTTGAGGTTCACTGTTGTCGCTATCACCACCTCCACTGAGCGCTGTGAATGGCTTTTACTTTCCAGCTGTTGAATCAGTCTGGTAGTCTGGTAGTATGGTAGTCTTAGTTTCAGCTTTATAGCAAACGGGTCACCCCATAGTTGCTCCGCTCCTTTGCCAACGAAAAACGCACAGAATATTTCTCACAATCCAATTGTGGAAAGAATGACAGACTGCTGTCTCAGCATATATAGCATACACACGCAAATAAAAGCATACGGGAGTCATCTGAAGTGCTAACACAAACAGCCCGACATTATAAATACAGTTCATCATTGATGGTAGCAGAAGTCATCAACAGATCAGCAGTTGCACAATTTTAATCACATAAGGGCACCACCAACATTGCGACAACAGTCATCGCGCCCTTTTCTGAATCTACATTTCATATCACCACGTTGGTCACAGTCGAAAAATCATTCCAAATGAAATCTGCAGCTCACAGTGTCACGCTATGCATTCAACTCAGATGCTGGGGGACGAAACAATATTCTTTCAGTCTATCAACTTTGCAAAAATGCAACGGCCACCGTATGGCAGAAGCAAAAAAAAACGTGCCTCGACTCCAAACAGTGCCCGTGCTTAGCGTCCATTTTGACCGGAAGTCCTGTGATAAATCAGTGTTCATAGGCTTGTTTACCTTCTGCCCACCGTTGTCTTGGTATGCCATGTTGGCGATTCTTATTCACTTATCTTTTCCCCAGTGGTGATTTACAAAGATTATGAATTTCGTTGTGTCTTTTCATCCCGCATTCCGCATTGTCTGCTTAACTGACGTTTGAATTTTGAACAACGGACCAACATCATGGCACACGATTAGCAACCCATAAGTGTTCCGTTCTACTTCTAACTCAAGTCTGATTCCGAAGTGGCTCAGTGCATTTAACGAACTCTGTAGCACCGACAAGGATCCTAAAATATTTTAGGATGATTTTTAACTCCAAATTTTGCTCGGGCAGCTCCGTTAGGCTACATTTTTTCGATTTCTAACTGCCAAGGGAATTTTAGGTGCGCAACAATACACACGGGCGTCTGATCCCACTACCCAGCGATCAGGGGAAGTTACTAGAAGTCCACGCGAACAGAAACAAATCTTAGCCTTCACCGGGGCCTGAACCCGTACCTCTAGCACTCGAGGCGGACACCATACCTCTAGACCATGAAGCCCCCACCCCCCCCCCCCCTGTTTGCATAACTGAAGGGTGCAAAGACTCGTTCTCAAAAATGTGTAATAATGTTTCATCTGTCTTAGTTGTGCTCCAGGTTTTAAAGTCATATGAGACGAAAGGTCTTATCAGCGTTTTAAATACAATGCAGATCTCTTAAGGAGAACTCACCAGGAATCCAAGAAATAGTTCTTATCAAAAATTCCTCTTCTTCAGATACCAGTTTAAGCAAGAAAAATTGCCGAGAATAAACAAACTGCTATTCACAACAGAAATTCGCCACATCCGAGATCGCCTTAAGCGATCTGCAATGTACTATGTTCTTGTTATTGCAAGACAGAGCATTTGATGTTGACGGATGCCTTAGGGCTTAAAAAACTTACATAGGGGCGTTTGGTTTCGTTCATTAGTTAATATTCTGCTGAGGCGGTTGCCCTATAACCAGTCTGACCCATTTTCACAAGTGACTGAGTTCAAACACCCACGTTATAAATCCTTTTACGAGTAAACAAAAACAGGATCTGATACAATGAAATAAATAAACGAACACATACACGTATTTACAGCTGAACACATACACACTCTCATTATTTCTCTTTTACACACATACATACATATGCTTACACACACATAAGCACGCACACATCCCCACAGATGCACAGTCGCATACATGCACAGAAACGCATACCTACACATAGAACATACATAGAAACACACATGCATTAATACAGGTGCAAATACTTACTCACACACAAATGTTGGTATACACTATTTACCACTGAAGAACCTGCTGTGCACTAGAACCAATGTATTCATAGAATTTTGTTTTTCTGTTATGTGGAGAGACAGCCAGACAGACATACCGATTAGGCACAGGCATTCAGGTAGACAGACAGAAACACAGACAGACAGACAGACATTTAGGTAGACAGACAGAAACACAGACAGACAGACATACCGATTAGGCACAGGCATCAAGACAGACAGACAGAAACACAGACAGACAGACAGACAGACAGACATTCAGGTAGACAGACAGAAACACAGACAGACAGGCATTCAGGTAGACAGACAGAAACACAGACAGGCAGACAGACAGACAGGCATTCAGGTAGACAGACAGAAACACAGACAGACAGACAGACATTCAGGTAGACAGACAGAAACACAGACAGACAGACATACCGATTAGGCACAGGCAACAAGACAGACAGACAGAAACACAGACAGACAGACAGACAGACATTCAGGTAGACAGACAAAAACACAAACAGACAGACAGGCATTCAGATAGACAGACAGAAACATAGACAGACAGACAGACAGACAGACATTCAGTTAGACAGACAGAAACACAGACAGACAGACAGACAGACAGACAGACAGACATATCGATTAGGCACAGACATAAAGACAGACAGACAGGCATTCAGGTAGACAGACAGAAACACAGACAGACAGACAGACATTCAGGTAGACAGACAGAAACACAGACAGACAGACAACCATATCGATTAGGCACAGGCATCAAGACAGACAGACATTCAGGTAGACAGACAAAAACAAAGAAGACAGACAGACAGACAGACAGACATATCAATTAGGCACAGAAATGCAGACAGACAGACAGACAGATGGATAAATAAACACACAGACGAACACTGAGTCAAACAGGAGGCAGTTGGATGTGTGGATGGAAGGATGGACGGACGGGCGGTTACGGCGGACGAGCGAAAAGCAGGCAGTGATCCTTTGTCTGTCTCTTTTCTCTACTACTCTTTCCCCCGATGCTCATTTTTTTTTAAATTCGTTTCAACGTTAAATATAGCAAGGAGTTTTAACCATATAAGACTCTCATAGCTGGTTGCCGTGATTAACTTCAGTTTTCTAAGAGATAGAATGTTCAATCAAGAATTGCCAGCACAACACCGGACATTCCCTCAAGAGCTCCATCCCCATTTCTAGCAGCCAGGAAAGAGTTCAAATCTAAATGGATCCAGTAACAGTCTGTAATTCGTCTCGCCTCTCCCTTGAGTGTTGAGCGTCGGCCAGATCCCCAGGTCACGTCTGGCAGCATAAGTTTCCTCAGACCGTGATGAACGATGTGTATCTCCGCGCTGTTCACTCACAACCAAAAGGTTCAACAACATCTATCGTGTCATGCAACGATACACCACCAGAGGCTTCAGAACCAGTCAGTATATCTGTATGTTCGTTTCTCAACACACCAACATCCCAGTTATGCCTGTCCACGAGGGCAGGGTTCTAAGTCCTGAATCTTGAATTGCCGTGTACTGTAATGTGCTCAACATAACATGGATACCTTTATTTCTAAGCACATTTCCTAGCCAAGCCCAATCTAAAAGCCAAATTCCCTCCTCGATTAGAATTCAAACCCTTAACGACCCAGCCGACAAGCGAAAGCTTTGGTTATTGTGAAACCACAGATATCTCCAGGCGTGCCGCTACCCAACAAAAAAACAACTTAATGGGCGTTAAATACTTTACATATTCTTCAAAAGGGGCGGAGGAGGTAAACATCAATGGATTTCAGCTTGTTTTAGTGCCTAATAATAATGATAAAAATGTACAAAAGTATTTTGAATAATATCGTATGTATAGACATACTTGTCGGCTCTGTGGCTAAGTCGATGCGAACGCTTCATAATGCCGGGGTGCCGGGTTCGATCCCAGCTGCGGGCCATGCACCTTGCGTTGGTTTCGACAGTGGTATCAGCTGGCCGACCGTCCGGAAAGCAATGGCAAACTACTGGACGTAAATTTGCCTAGAGAAACCACACAACAGCCAGGGGCTGCTGGGGTTGGTTCTGCAACGTCCTGTAAAGGATACGCAACTAACCATTACACATACTTAAAGAAGGAACTATGCGAGGTTAAGCAAGGGCAGCTGCAACATATGGGTCTCACCCCATTCCCCCCCCCCCCACCCAACCCAATTAACTTGCTACGACGCCCTTGGACCAAACCACATCAGAGAAAGAGGGGGGGGGGGGGGTGCAAGCCCCCACTTTAATGAAAGGGGAATTGCGACAATTGGTTGTCATCCCGAGGGGTTTGGATGACTTCGCTTGAACTTGTACTGGTCCCTCGGAAAGTGGACTCCAAAGGGCAACTATTTCTTCCTGTGTGTTTTAGAGACAGAGTTATCGGTCCGTTGATAATAGATGGCAATAACAAAGAATATTCCACAAGGACAAGAAAACAATCGCGCTTTGGTGGCACTTCAGGAACCGAGATCATTTCAGGGGGTGGGGTCGGGAGGGGGGGTGGGGGGGGGGGGGGCCTTCAAAGTCTGTCCAATTATGGGGCCGTTCCGTATGATATGAGCTTTTATATTCGTTCCTAATGGAAGAATGAAAAAAGTGTTTGAACCTGTTTATGAAACCAGACAAGAAAGTGTCGCTGTTTGGATTCCAGGGCCCCAATGTGATGAAAACACGAATGGACCCACTGCTTTTCCACCAAGCATGTCGTAGTAGTCGACTAATTTATAGTGGGGGGGGGGGGGGGGGGGAGTTGGGGGGGTTAGGTCCTTCAAATTCTGAGGGCATCTGCCTGAGCGGCAAAGAACAGCCGACTGCACATAAATAGGCCAGTAAAACGGATGTACCCGCAAAACTCAGGCCCTGACACAAAGCCAAAGTATGTCCAAGTGGACGAATAACCAGGACTTTCCGCCGGAGCTTACAGCAGATGAGCTAGTATACAAGATGAGCTAGTATAATTTACATTAGGGAGCTGCTTTACAGCAGCAGGGGCTAGAAGCTTTGGTATCTTCTTCTTCTTCGTGTTCACCAACTGTAAACTCTGGCGGAAAGTTCTTGTTGTTCGTCCACTTCTGGACTGCAGTCTTGTTCCAGAACCTGAGTGTTGAGTGTGCATCCGTTTCACAGATATGACATTTGTATGCAGACTACTGGTTCCTTGCCTCTCAGGCAGATGCACTCTGACTTTGAAGCTCCCAGGTAGTCGACTCTTTCATTTTTTTGAGTAGGCAGAGGGTCTATTCTTGTTTTCCCTATAACAGGGTCCCGGAACCCACATGGGGAACTTTTGGTATCGGATCCAGAGAATTAGGATCCATATAAAACTACCTAGGATTAAAGATCGACCCACCCTTTTTCTTTCTTCTTCGCTTTCAAGGACTATGAACTCTGGTGGATAACTCTGGTTATGCTGTAAAATTGATGTGTACTCAAAACTCGAGATCTAAAACTGTCAAGAGTGGACCCGAGCAGCCAGAACTTTCCCCTATAGTTTTTTATAGCACATTGGGTATTAGTCTCTGTAAATCTTCG
>CAJHNH020000145.1:0-10000 GCA_905116865.2 Candidula unifasciata
CATAGACAACTGGCGAAGACTGAACGTGAAACTACATAGACAACTGGCGAACACTGAACGTGAAACTACATAGACAACTGACGAACACTGAACGTGAAACTGCCTAGACAACAAATGCTGCGCTTGTTTCTGCAGGTCCCGTAAATGTTCGCCTGTTGCCAGCTCTACCCCCTCAGCCAGTTACTGTCGGGTGGGTCCATATTGTGCCGTGGCACAGCCAAACTCTCTTTTCTTCCCGTATTTCTTTCATCGTGCTCTCCCCCCCCCCCCCCCCCATTTGTGTCGTTGTGGGTTTTCGTTCTGTGTAATGTGCCTGCCAAAATATGGATCTCTGAGAAGTACTGTCTGGAGCAGACAACCGCCCTGCGCACCCTCACCTTTTTTCGAATACTGTCTTCACCGGATGATGATACCCTGGGGCCTGGAGCAGATATTCCATTTGCGCTGAGTTCCAACAACTATCAACTCAGTTAATCTTGTTTGCTGTCTTCGGAAATACTATCTTCCATCAAGGCGACCTCTGTCGTTGCCTAAATGAAAGTCTTGTGCAGTGTTGCCACTTTTGTTTGACAAAAAATATCCAAAACGGTGTCAAAAAATATCTAAAAAGATCTAAATCTGCGTGGAAAAGATCTAGAAAAAACATCCAAATTGAAAAAGTCAAAAATAACATAGCTTTTGTTATGACTTACCCTACATAATCATGTCCTCACCTTCACTGATGTCTGCCTCACAAGATCCACAGGATAAACTTAGCTTGGATAATGAAGTTGAAGCTTCAGATCCAAAATGACCCTGTTATGCTTTAGCTGTTCAAATTTCTTTATAAGTGGAATAGTAGGCTTATTTCCCTAGTCTCATCAGGCCGAATTTTAATGGCACAATACATTTAAGAGGTCAAATTTCATCCTGTTTTTTAGGTTAGATTTGATATAATTCCTAGCACTGAAAACTCTTTCTACGTCAGCATTTGAGTGGGGTAGTATCATGGCAGACATGGCACTTTAAAGAGCTTACAGAATGGACTGTTTGATGAGGCATCTTTAAATTGTCTCACTTCACTCCAAAACGCTTTAGTTTCTGTTTTGTTTGTCCATTCAGCTAACTTTATTTTGGTTAACTGATATTCTGCTTTCGCGACATTATTTTCAGTAGCCCCTAAAAATTTCATAACTTTACAATATTTAGGTATGTCCTTTATTGGCTGAAGTATGTTGCTCACAGAAAAAAGTGAAATATTTTTCAAAACATCTAGATTTTCAGGAAGTCTATGCTTCAATAATGAGATAAGGAAATCTTTACAACTTTTTTTTTTAAAGTTGTTCTCTTCATTCTCTGTTAATAGTCATTTTGTTTTTAAATCATCAATTTTTGATTCGATTTAATATCCAAGGTTTTC
Organism: Candidula unifasciata; assembly: GCA_905116865.2. NCBI lineage: Eukaryota > Metazoa > Mollusca > Gastropoda > Stylommatophora > Geomitridae > Candidula > Candidula unifasciata. Next base: position 1,400 of record CAJHNH020000145.1, read on the forward strand.
CTTGGGAGCCAAATAGCTCTCTATAGTGCAAGTGAGCAAATCAGCTTCAGAAGTTGGCAAAACCAGTCTTTTACCGAGTAAAATAGCAAGGTGAGATCATCAAGTAATTTAACTTTATCAACAAGTTTAGATTCGAACAGTTTATTAACTTTTTGCACTTCCATTAGAATAGGTTATAAAAAGAGAATGAATGACAAATTGTTTTCATCACTGTACATTCCATATAGTATTTCAGCTGTATAGCACTTTTCACTTTGTCTTGTTATTTCAAAGTGTATCTTCAACTTCAGCCATTGCTTCATAATTCTTTCAACAGCTGGTTAAATTGATAACCATCTAGTTTTGCAATCTGACCGAATTTTCGGTGGTGTGGAACCATCATTCAAGGCTGTATATAATGTATTGTATTGCTGTTGTCTGACAAATGATTTGGAAAACCAGTAAAGTGTTTCAGCAATAAGGTATTCCAAATTCCTTGGTAAATATTTAGATGAAGCATGTGATAATGCTAGCTGCAATGAATGACGCATACATTTTATAAGTATTAACGATGGGTTAGCTTCCTTCAACTTGGCATAAATGCCATTGTTTATACCAACCATTACTGAGGCATTATCAGTACCAATTACAGCCAAATTCTTTAAGCCTAACTGTTTGCTGATTAAAAGGTCCTTCAGTTCCTAAATTATACTTTCTACACCACACTTTTCAAATTGAACTAGTCCAAGATTTTTTACAAATCGATCAAATGGTCACAGTTTGAAATTGTGCAGTGACAAATTAAAAACATTGCGACTGGTACTTTAACTTTTGATGATTCATTTATCAGTATAGTTCTGAAAACAGATGTCAGCGGTTTAATATCTTTAAATGAAACTGCAGTTTTATGCTTTTTTAGTCTCTGCATGACTCTTTAAGTTTTGTATTTTCGCTTTAATTTCACACTTGCAGTACTTACAACAAGCTTTGGTCATATCCCCAGTTTTTAATTTTGTCATCATGCAACCACTCTTTCCAAATTTTTTGCTCATACTTTACTTTTGGCATGTTGAAAGGTTTTTTCAAAGTGAAAGCCACATAAGAAGGTGAGCAATTATTTTTTTAAATCACATGAAAAAGAAACGCAAAGTCAGCACAGTGAGGATACGGTTGAAACAAAGTTAGTGTGATTTACGCGCGTTTTTATTAATCAGTACCGGAGCTGTCAGATATTTGTGCGTTGACCACAGTGAGAGTTCAAAGTTCAAGTAATGGCAAATGTCACAATGTACGTGCCAGACCAAAACAAAAATATTGTAGTAAATATATTACACAGTAATTATTAAATTGACAATGAAAGAAAAAAAATCTATAAAATATCTAAATCCATATGAAAAGTGTCTAGAAAAATATTTACGATCTAAACGTCAAAATCAGGATCTAAATGCAATGAAAAAGATCTAAATTTGGATATAAAAGATCCAAAGTGGCAACACTGACTCTTGTGCTGCTGTCGCATATCGTCTAACTTTTCCGGCAGATCAAAGAGCGCCGCCCCAACCTGCTGAACAACTTGCCATTTGATTGGCTGGCCAAGATGGCTGACGGCACTCAGTGAGAGCCTGTTACCTTGAGACACAGAGACAGGGAAACCGTCACTGACCAACCGCTTTCTGGGTCTGGTTTCTGTCTGGTGCCAGGGACAAGGTCAGATGTTGTCTGTCATATGTCACTTACATGCAAACAGTTCTTCTTACCATAAACAAGGCCAGTCCCCTGCTCCAGCCCGCCTGGGTATCTGTTGACCGCCTTAAACCAACCGACAGTCGATGAGAGGATTTCAGTGTCACGTCTGCTGACCTGACTTTACATAAAACGTGTCTGGAATTCGTTCATGCTCACGTGACACACAAGTCCGGTTAGGTTTACAATCAATGTTCTCTTGGTTGTAGATTCTCAGCCATGGTCACCCAGCCGTACAACCAGCGCGCCACAAATTGTACCAGCGCGCCACCAACTGTACCAGCGCGCCATCAACTGTACCAGAGCGCCATCAACTGTACCAGAACATCTCAAACATCTCACAGCATCTCCCAAAGCCCACACAGTCTCCAGGTTCCAACATGACGTCACATACTAAAGTGATACCAGGGATGTTCTTTCAGGAGCAAAGTTTAGTGAGTGCTGGACCTGACCAGGAACTGTTTCACGTGGTGACTCAACCAGCAGCTGGCCAGGCAACCTGATCACTTGTTGACTCAATGAGAAGCGTTCTCGCCTGGCTAGACAACCTGATCACTTGTTGACTCAAGGAGAAGCGTTCTCGCCTGGCCAGACAACCTGATCACTTGTTGACTCAAGGAGAAGCGTTCTCGCCTGACCAGACAACCTGATCACTTACTGACTCAAGGAGAAGCGCTCTCGCCTCGCTATACAATCTGATCACTTGCTGACTCAAGGAGAAGCGCTCTCACCTGACCAGACAACCTGATCACTTGCTGACACAAGGAGAAGCGTTCTCATCTGGCCAGGCAACCTAATCACTTGTTGACTCAAGGAGAAGCGCTCTCGCCTGGCCAGGCAACCTGATCACTTGTTGACTTAAGGAAAAGCGTTCTCACCTGGCCAGGCAACCTGATCACTTGCTGACTCAAGGAGAAGCGCTCTCGCCTGGCGCCCCTAACACAGCCCATGGAGTACATTGATGGCTCCTTCTCAATTAAAGCAATGTTTACACGTTGTGAACGTGAACAAAGAAGACACAAACAACAGACTGCACAAGTTATTGCCTGGCATATTTCGCTGTGTCTCGTCAGCTGCAAACTATAGTAACAATTGATTAAAATAAAGCAAATAAATAAATCTTTTGAGCTGAAGCACAAATTTGACTACATTCACACATTGTCTGTTTCACCAGGGTAAGCACAAAGTCATGATAATTTTCTGTCTGTTTCACCAGGGTAAGCACAAAGTGATGAGAATGTTCTTCTAGCGGTCCAGACTTGATGTAAACTGGCTGATCACTGATGCTTCTGTATATCTACGGTTGGCCAAAGTGTAAATAATTCGAAATGGCACGCTATTGCTGATGATGGAATTTTACGAACAGTCACCTGATTCGTTGTTGAGTTGTTGTTGGTGTTTTGCATTGCTTTTACCACCCATAGCGGAATGTGTTCAGCAACCAGTTTCTCCAGTCGTCGATCCGTTCTGCCCACATATGCAGACTTAAAGGTGCATGTCAATTGGTAAATACAATTAGATTTGGCGTACCCTGACATTGGTTCTGTCACTGGTGGCGTGGACATTACGGTGGTTTCAAATCTGATCATGAAACCTTCTTCTCAATTGTTTCTTAGCGGACACTACGAGTTCCGTATCAGTGCTGGTCAGAAAAACACGCCAAAGAGGCAAGCACACGTACACACACTCAACTACGTGAACTCGTACACATATATACACACACACACACACACAACACACACACACACACACACACACACACACACACACAAGACATGTTTTGCACACAACGGGAAAGCCCCATACCGTCTCAACTGAGGCAACAGCTCACGTATCGGACATTCAGGGATAAACTGGGCCAGTGTTGATTCAGCCGTTGTTGTTATCTCGCAATCTGATCGACCCGCGGCTTCCTGGATCCTCTAATTAAAGTACCCCCCTCCCCCCCCCCAACCCCTCTTTCCCTAAATTATCGCAGGACCCTATTGTCTATTATGTGCCGTGCCGATTTAATTATAGGGTGGGCCACTTCATATAATCAACCCTCACACACTTCCACCTCCCGTGTAACTTGTTTCCGTAGACCCACCCTCACACTCACACACTTCCACCCCCCCCCCCCCCCCCGTGTAACCTGTCTCCCTAGACCCACCCTCACACACACACTTCCACCCCCCGTGTAACATATTTCCGTAGACCCACCCTCACACTCACACACTTCCATCTCCCGTGTAACCTGTCACCCTAGACCCACCCTCACACATTTCATCCTTACTTGTAACTATCCGAATGTGAAAGCTTGATAAATCGAAACAGAGTTTACTGTCAATGTTTGTGCAAAGACGCTGTAAACCGTGATCCAGCCTGATTGACGGCATAGACACAACACTATGGCTGACGGCATAGACACAACACTATGGCTGACGGCATAGACACAACACTATGGCTAACGGCATAGACACACCACTATGGGTGACGGCATAGACACAACACTATGGGTGACGGCATAGACACAAGGTCATGGCTGACAGCATAGACACAACACTATGGGTGACGGCATAGACACAAGGTCATGGCTGACAGCATAGACACAACACTATGGGTGACGGCATAGACACAACACTATGGGTGACGGCATAGACACAACACTATGGGTGACGGCATAGACACAACACTATGGGTGACGACATAGACACAACACTATGGCTGACGGCATAGACACACCACTATGGGTGACGACATAGACACAACACTATGGGTGACGGCATAGACACAACACTATGGGTAACGGCATAGACACAACACTATGGGTGACGGCATAGACACAACACTATGGGTGACGGCATAGACACAACACTATGGGTGACGGCATATCGCATCACAATGGGTGACGGCAAAGACACAAGGTCATGGCTGACGGCATAGACACATCACTATGGGTGACGACATAGACACAACACTATGGCTGACGGCATAGACACACCACTATGGGTGACGGCAAAGACACAAGGTCATGGCTGACGACATAGACACAACACTATGGGTGACGGCATAGACACAACACTATGGGTGACGACATAGACACAACACTATGGCTGACGGCATAGACACACCACTATGGGTGACGGCATAGACACAAGGTCATAGCTGACGGCATAGACACAACACTATGGGTGACGGCATAGACACAACACTATGGGTGACGGCATAGACACAACACTATGGGTGACGGCATAGACACAACACTATGGGTGACGGCATAGACACAACACTATGGGTGACGACATAGACACAACACTATGGGTGACGGCATAGACACAATACTATGGGTGACGACATAGACACAACACTATGGCTGACGGCATAGACGCAACACTATGGGTGACGGCATAGACACAACACTATGGGTGACGGCATAGACACAAGGTCATGGCTGACGGCATAGACACAACACTATGGCTGACGGCATAGACACAACACTATGGGTGACGGGATAGACACAACACTATGGGTGACGGCATAGACACAACACTATGGGTGACGGCATAGACACAACACTATGGGTGACGGCATAGACACACCACTATGGGTGACGGCATAGACACAACACTATGGGTGACGGCATAGACGCAACACTATGGCTGACGGCATAGACACACCACTATGGGTGACGGCATAGACACAACACTATGGGTGACGACATAGACACAACACTATGGGTGACGACATAGACACAACACTATGGGTGACGACATAGACACAACACTATGGGTGACGGCATAGACACAACACTATGGGTGACGGCATAGACACAACTCTGTGACTGAGGGTATAAAGACGACACTATAAGCGAATGCATAAAAACAACGCCATCATCGGGACCATAAAGACAACGCTATGACAAATACCACAAAGACAACGTTATAGCTGTTCTAGTTGTCTCGTCGTCAGTTCCACTCACAGGACCCTGCTCTTGGATGTTTTCGTTGCTGTGAACACCCGCAAAGATAACTTTGACAGCAGGGAAGGGAAGACAACGAAATCAATCAATGGATCACTCGATTACATGCATGGCTGGGAACAAGAGCACTGACCTCATCCGTCATGCTGCTGGTTGTGTAGGATGGCCAATCATTGCTGACATTTCTGATCGTCACAGCACATGATAGTGATTATTTTTGGTTTGGGGGGGGGGGGGGGGAGAAGAGTAGGGAAGCGAATTTCTGTTTATTTTTTGTCCATTAGAATGTAGACAGTGAGGATGAGGCAGCAGTGTAACACACGACAGCATGCGCTGATCCTCATGCAACGCACATGTGCCGCATTCAGGTCAGGGAACTGGACTTCTGGGTGTAACCTTGGAAACGATACGCGTTTTATCCAAGGAACCGGCGATCCTTTAAGGCTTCCTGGTAACTGACTACCCTGCAAGCGTCAAGAATACAGAAAGGTGACATAGACTGGATGACAACAAAAGATCAACACCCCTGTCTTGCACATCCCTCGGGCGACTTGAAAGAGTACATTAGGAAGGAACAAACAGCTCACCTGCTGGGTGAAGGCGAGTTGAAAGAGTACATTAGGAAGGAACAAACAGCTCACCTGCTGGGTGAAGGCGAGTGGCTAGAGGTCCCCGAATCCTTCATGTGGTAGACAACTAGCACTGCGATATTCCCAACAGCAGAGAGATCGTCACAAATCTACCGCACAGTTTAGCCACAAACAAATTGCTCTGAGATGTCAAAAAGTCCAGGTGAAAACAGCAGACAGGCAGACATCAGAACATCAACAGAGACGTTATCGGGCGGAAGTCAGGCACGATCTACCTACAAGAGGGTCAATGATTTAAATGTCAAGGACAGCAGGTGAAGGTCGTGTGATGTGAGCAACTGGGGGTAGAATGTGGCTGAAATTCTTCAATGCTCAAACGTGAGCTGACGGTAAAGTCGGGGCGCCGCCACAAATGAAATATACATTACTGGTGTGGAGGGAAGGGTTGGGGGGGGGGGTGAGGGAAGGGGGAGTGGTGGGCTCAGGATGTAGGAGCCACCAGGCAGCAGTGGCTATGGGTTCGGATGTAGGTAGACGTGAGCTGAAAATTTGGGTGTGTTGTGTGCCAGTCACACTTACCTGCTCGGTTATTATGGGCATGTCTGGTTTCTGTCTAGGCTTCTCTCCTAGCACTCCATACAGAAGTGGTCTCCAACATGTTTCAGGTCGCACATCTCTTCAGTATATAACAAGATCACACAACGTATATAGCAAGACCCCCTCGCCGCCCTTGAGTATATAACGAGACCACACACCGTATATAGCAAGACCCCCTCGCCGCCCTTGAGTATATAACAAGACCACACACCCTATATAGCAAGACCCCCTCGCTTGAGTATATAACAAGATCACACACCGTATATAGCAAGGCCCCTCGCTTGAGTATATTACGAGATCACACACCGTATATAGCAAGAACCCCTCGCCGCCCTTGAGTATATAACAAGACCACACAACGTATATAGCAAGACCCCTCGCTTGAGTATATAACAAGACCACACACCGTATATAGCAAGACCCCCTCGCATGAGTATATAACAAGACCACACACCGTATATAGCAAGACCCCCTCGCTTGAGTATATAACAAGACCACACACCGTATATAGCAAGACCCCCTCGCTTGAGTATATAACAAGACCACACACCGTATATAGCAAGACCCCCTCGCTTGAGTATATAACAAGACCACACACCGTATATAGCAAGACCCATTCGCCGCCCTTGAGTATATTACGAGATCACACACCGTATATAGCAAGACCCCCTCGCTTGAGTATATTACGAGGTCACACACCGTATATAGCAAGACCCCCTCGCTTGAGTATATTACGAGATCACACACCGTATATAGCAAGACCCCCTCGCTTGAGTATATAACAAGATCACACACCGTATATAGCAAGACCCCCTCGCCGCCCTTGAGTATATAACAAGACCACACACCGTATATAGCAAGATCCCCCTCGCCGCCCTTGAGTATATAACAAGACCACACACCGTATATAGCAAGACCCCCTCGCCGCCCTTGAGTATATAACAAGATCACACACCGTATATAGCAAGACCCCCTCGCTTGAGTATATAACAAGATCACACACCGTATATAGCAAGACCCCCTCGCTTGAGTATATAACAAGACCACACACCGTATATAGCAAGACCCCCTCGCTTGAGTATATAACAAGACCACACACCGTATATAGCAAGACCCCCTCGCCGCCCTTGAGTATATAGCAAGTCCCTCTTGTCGCCCTTGAGTATATAACAAGACCACACACCGTATATAGCAAGACCCCCTCGCTTGAGTATATAACAAGACCACACACCGTATATAGCAAGACCCCCTCGCTTGAGTATATTACGAGATCACACACCGTATATAGCAAGAACCCCTCGCCGCCCTTGAGTATATAACAAGACCACACAACGTATATAGCAAGACCCCTCGCTTGAGTATATAACAAGACCACACACCGTATATAGCAAGACCCCCTCGCATGAGTATATAACAAGACCACACACCGTATATAGCAAGACCCCCTCGCTTGAGTATATAACAAGACCACACACCGTATATAGCAAGACCCCCTCGCTTGAGTATATAACAAGACCACACACCGTATATAGCAAGACCCCCTCGCTTGAGTATATAACAAGACCACACACCGTATATAGCAAGACCCATTCGCCGCCCTTGAGTATATTACGAGATCACACACCGTATATAGCAAGACCCCCTCGCTTGAGTATATTACGAGATCACACACCGTATATAGCAAGACCCCCTCGCTTGAGTATATTACGAGATCACACACCGTATATAGCA
>CAJHNH020000145.1:15000-317959 GCA_905116865.2 Candidula unifasciata
CCCCCCGTGGTGCAGATAACCAGTTAGCTTCGTGATCTCGTTGTTTCTAATCATATTCATGTCGCTGTGCATGTGCTCTCATCATTCTTCTACAAAAACACATGATTGCTGCCACCACACCATCTTTCACTATCAGCTGACTACCACACCATCTTTCACTATCAGCTGACTACCACACCATCTTTCACTATCAGCTGACTACCACACCATCTTTCACTATCAGCTGACTACCACACCATCTTTCACTATCAGCTGACTACCACACCATCTTTCACTATCAGCTGACTACCACACCATCTTTCACTATCAGCTGCCACCACACCATCTTTCACTATCAGCTGACTACCACACCATCTTTCACTATCAGCTGACTACCACACCATCTTTCACTATCAGCTGACTACCACACCATCTTTCACTATCAGCTGAGCAAGAGTATCTACCATACATCTGTACTGACTCCTAAACAATAGTCGAGAACTTTCTTTCTGGTCACAAACTGACCGATATCGCATAGAATCCTCTTCAGCCTATCAAATTCTGCGATTTCTGTGATGATATTTAGGAGGGCTGATGGACACAGCAGACTGCTGACCTTGATATTTGTGGTGAAACAAAAGAATCATCATACTGCCAAGCCTAGCACTGTTGGCCAGGAATTTATCCTTACTGCAGTTTAACAATTCCGGTATTTGTAGTCATCCTCTTGTGTTTTTTGTCCATCAAGTTTACAACATGTCATCCACTAATTGGTCATATTTGCCTCCCCACATAGCATGCTGCCAGACTTTTTCACTGTGTTTTTCAAAAAACTGTAATCAATAAGCATTACCACTTGTTTCTCTACTTTTTTGCAAATATGTCTGCCTTTTTGTCCAGCCTTGTCGTATATGATGTAACCCTGACCTGCTCGATAGGGGTTCAGTTGGCTAGCTCCCAGCTTTCGCAGTTTTGGGTTGGTCAATACACGGTCCAATAGAAGTGATACAGGATACTTTCACTAACGTCAGCCAGGTGAACACGCCCAGCTGTGTACCAGACACCCACCATCCCGCCCTGGTAGGATACTTTCACTAACGTCAGCCAGGTGAACACGCCCAGCTGTGTACCAGACACCCACCATCCCGCCCTGGTAGGATACTTTCACTAACGTCAGCCAGGTGAACACGCCCAGCTGTGTACCAGACACCCACCATCCCGCCCTGGTAGGAGACTTTCACTAACGTCAGCCAGGTGAACACGTCCAGCTGTGTACCAGACACCCACCATCCCGCCCTGGTAGGATACTTTCACTAACGTCAGCCAGGTGAACACGCCCAGCTGTGTACCAGACACCCACCATCCCGCCCTGGTAGGAGACTTTCACTAACGTCAGCCAGGTGAACACGTCCAGCTGTGTACCAGACACCCACCATCCCGCCCTGGTAGGAGACTTTCACTAACGTCAGCCAGGTGAACACGCCCAGCTGTGTACCAGACACCCACCATCCCGCCCTGGTAGGATACTTTCACTAACGTCAGCCAGGTGAACACGTCCAGCTGTGTACCAGACACCCACCATCCCGCCCTGGTAGGAGACTTTCACTAACGTCAGCCAGGTGAACACGCCCAGCTGTGTACCAGACACCCACCATCCCGCCCTGGTAGGATACTTTCACTAACGTCAGCCAGGTGAACACGTCCAGCTGTGTACCAGACACCCACCATCCCGCCCTGGTAGGAGACTTTCACTAACGTCAGCCAGGTGAACACGCCCAGCTGTGTACCAGACACCCACCATCCCGCCCTGGTAGGATACTTTCACTAACGTCAGCCAGGTGAACACGTCCAGCTGTGTACCAGACACCCACCATCCCGCCCTGGTAGGATACTTTCACTAACGTCAGCCAGGTGAGCACGTCCAGCTGTGTACCAGACACCCACCATCCCGCCCTGGTAGGATACTTTCACTAACGTCAGCCAGGTGAACACGTCCAGCTGTGTACCAGACACCCACCATCCCGCCCTGGTAGGATACTTTCACTAACGTCAGCCAGGTGAGCACGTCCAGCTGTGTACCAGACACCCACCATCCCGCCCTGGTAGGATACTTTCACTAACGTCAGCCAGGTGAACACGTCCAGCTGTGTACCAGACACCCACCATCCCGCCCTGGTAGGATACTTTCACTAACGTCAGCCAGGTGAACACGCCCAGCTGTGTACCAGACACCCACCATCCCGCCCTGGCTACCGTGACCTGACCCTGAACTGCGGCCGTCATGTGGGACATGGCTCGGCTGCTCACAGATTCTCTCAACACAATTACCTCCATTTATGTTTGTTTTGATGTTGAGCCCAGACCTTGTCCAGACACCTGGATCTGAGCGTTATGTGCCATTTTTATTTCTGGCTTAGCTTGTCATTATTCTCAACGTTGCACTTCTCCTTTAAATAGGCTCATCTTTTTTTTTTATCTCGTTATGTACACTTTCATTGTCTTCTTCTGCCCTTCTCCTACTCCTACTACTCCTGCTGCTCCTGCTCCTACTCCTACTCCTACTCCTGCTCCTCCTCCTCCTGCTCCTACTCCTGCTCCTACTCCTGCTCCTACTCCTGCTCCTGCTTCTACTCCTGCTCCTGCTCCTACTCCTGCTCCTACTCCTGCTCCTGCTCCTACTCCTGCTCCTGCTCCTACTCCTGCTCCTGCTCCTACTCCTACTCCTACTCCTACTCCTACTCCTACTCCTGCTCCTACTCCTACTCCTACTCCTGCTCCTGCTCCTGCTCCTGCTCCTGCTCCTGCTCCTACTCCTACTCCTACTCCTGCTCCTACTCCTACTCCTGCTCCTACTCCTGCTCCTGCTCCTGCTCCTACTCCTGCTCCTACTCCTACTCCTACTCCTGCTCCTGCTCCTACTCCTGCTCCTACTCCTACTCCTGTTCCTGCTCCTACTCCTACTCTTGCTCCTGCTCCTGCTCCTACTCCTGCTCCTACTCCTACTCCTGCTCCTACTCCTACTCCTGCTCCTGCTCCTACTCCTACTCCTGTTCCTGCTCCTACTCCTGCTCCTGCTCCTCATCTAAAACACCCACGTCTACCCAGCATGCTTCTAAAACACCAACGTCTACCCAGCATGCTTCTAAAACACCCACGTCTACCCAGCATGCTTCTAAAACACCCACGTCTACCCAGCATGCTTCTAAAACACCCACGTCTACCCAGCATGCTTCTAAAACACCCACGTCTACCCAGCATGCTTCTAAAACACTCACGTCTACCCAGCATGCTTCTAAAACACCCACGTCTACCCAGCATTCATCTAAAACACTCACGTCTACCAAGCATGCATCTAAAACACTCACGTCTACCCAGCATGTGTCTAAAACATCTACGTCTACCCAGCATGCATCTAAAACATCTACGTCTACCCAGCATGTATCTAAAACATCTACGTCTACCCAGCATGCATCTAAAACACCCACGTCTACCCAGCATGTATCTAAAACATCTACGTCTACCCAGCATGTATCTAAAACACCCACGTCTACCCAGCATGTATGTAAAACATCTACGTCTGCCCAGCATGCATCTAAAACACCCACGTCTACCCAACATGTATCTAAAACATCTACGTCTACCCAGCATGCATCTAAAACACCCACGTCTACCCAGCATGTATCTAAAACATCTACGTCTACCCAGCATTCATCTAAAACACTCACGTCTACCCAGCATGTATCTAAAACACTCACGTCTACCCAGCATGCATCTAAAACACCCACGTCTACCCAGCATGCATCTAAAACACTCACGTCTACCCAGCATTCATTAAAAAACACTCACGTCTACCCAGCATGCATCTAAAACACCCACGTCTACCCAGCATTCATCTAAAACACTCACGTCTACCCAGCATGCATCTAAAACACTCACGTCTACCCAGCATGTGTCTAATACATCTACGTCTACCCAGCATGCATCTAAAACATCTACGTCTACCCAGCATGTATCTAAAACATCTACGTCTACCCAGCATGCATCTAAAACACCCACGTCTACCCAGCATGTATCTAAAACATCTACGTCTACCCAGCATGTATCTAAAACACCCACGTCTACCCAGCATGTATGTAAAACATCTACGTCTGCCCAGCATGCATCTAAAACACCCACGTCTACCCAGCATGCATCTAAAACACCCACGTCTACCCAGCATGTATCTAAAACATCTACGTCTACCCAGCATTCATCTAAAACACTCACGTCTACCCAGCATGTATCTAAAACACTCACGTCTACCCAGCATGCATCTAAAACACCCACGTCTACCCAGCATGCATCTAAAACACTCACGTCTACCCAGCATTCATTAAAAAACACTCACGTCTACCCAGCATGCATCTAAAACACTCACGTCTACCCAGCATGCATCTAAAACACTCACGTCTACCCAGCATGCTTCTAAAACACTCAAGTCTACCCAGCATGCATCTAAAACACTCACGTCTACCCAGCATGCATCTAAAACACTCACGTCTACCCAGCATGCATCTAAAACACTCACGTCTACCCAGCATGCATCTAAAACACTCACGTCTACCCAGCATGCATCTAAAACACTCACGTCTACCCAGCATGCATCTAAAACACTCACGTCTACCCAGCATGCATCTAAAACCTCCACGTCTACCCAGCATGCATCTAAAACACTCACGTCTACCCAGCATGCATCTAAAACACTCACGTCTACCCAGCATGCATCTAAAACACTCACGTCTACCCAGCATGCATCTAAAAACACTCACGTCTACCCAGCATGCATCTAAAACACTCACGTCTACCCAGCATGCATCTAAAACACTCACGTCTACCCAGCATGCATCTAAAACACTCACGTCTACCCAGCATGCATCTAAAACACTCACGTCTACCCAGCATGCATCTAAAACACTCACGTCTACCCAGCATGCATCTAAAACCTCCACGTCTACCCAGCATGCATCTAAAACCTCCACGTCTACCCAGCATGCATCTAAAACCTCCACGTCTACCCAGCATGCATCTAAAACACTCACGTCTACCCAGCATTCATCTAAAACCTCCACGTCTACCCAGCATGCATCTAAAACACTCACGTCTACCCAGCATGCATCTAAAACCTCCACGTCTACCCAGCATGCATCTAAAACCTCCACGTCTACCCAGCATGCATCTAAAACCTCCACGTCTACCCAGCATGCATCTAAAACACTCACGTCTACCCAGCATGCATCTAAAACACTCACGTCTACCCAATCGCCTGTATTTGTGTTTCAGCGACCACCAGCATCTCCCCCACCCCTCCCCAATTCCCAGTAACCCTTACCAGTTACTAAATTACCGGTTCAAGCCTTTCGTTTTGGTGCGATTATCACTTCATAGCCGACATAACTGGCTCACAGAAACCAGACCACAATGATAGCCGAAACCGCTCGCTGTAGGTCAAACGTGGTAGGTTTGGATTTTTACAGATGGATGAACGAATATCTAGGACTAGCTTGCACTGATAAAGATCAATAAAAATATCTGGACAGACATTAGCACACCAAGAGAACCGGTTACTGCATGTCGCAAACGTTGGATAATTGGAATCTGTTGTGACAACAGACAAGCAGGAGTTAAAAGAGGCAGGAGACAGAGACAAGACATTGTGGCAGGGAGGCTTTCTGTGGGGAGAACTTTCATGGCGTGTGGCCAATGACCACGTGACAACAAACACCATACAGCAGTGATTTCCAAACTGTGCGCCGCGACCTCCTCACAGGGTTGCCACGAAATATTCGAAAATACACGAGTTTATGTTTTTTTTATCTTTCACACAGAAAAGCATACTGTTACTTAGGTTAGGGCGTCGTAAAAAATCTTTTATTTAAAAAAAAGCGCCGTGGCTAAGAAAAATTTGGGAAACTCCGCCATACATCATAAATCAGAGCTGTTTGGCTGGTGCCCTATCTGACCACCTATGGACCGCGAAGGCCAACCAGGAAGCCCTCGGATCATTACCAGTCGTATCTATCAGCGATCTTCTAATGCTGGTACTGCCACTCGTGACAATCTCCATGATAAACCCACTGAGTAGACACATCTGAATTGTCCTGGCACAGACTATCATAAGAAAGTTTTAGTGTAGCAGACATTAACTGGTTAACACTCAAGACACATTGGTAACTTACATGTGAGAAAGTTGCAAGGTGGGAAGCTGTACAGAAAGTCAAGTTTCTGACACCATCAAGTTTCCAGACATTTTCATCTCAAGCTGGGCCTTGATCTGCACCATTTGCATGTCCTCGAATTAACCTCAGAACTATCCTCGGTCTGTACCAGATGTAGGTTTCACCTTCAAATGTCTCCAGATTCCTGGAAAATGCCCCACAACTATCAAGTGTCTGTAAACGCTGTCGGTTACAGGTGAAACTTGTCAGATTCCAGCAAGTTGCTGCAGAACCCTTGCAAAGTCAAAATGTCCAGTTTGCTAAATTCCTGGATGTTGCTACAGATTTAGCTGTGGTCTGTAAAAGTTTCACTGTCAAGGCGATTCCTGGCGAGAAACATAGAGTCTAGCGTCATCATCAAGCAAATATAGAGTCTAGCGTCAACATCCAGCAAACATAGAGTCTAGCGTCGACATCAAGCAAACATAGAGTCTAGCGTCGACATCAAGCAAACATAGAGTCTAGCGTCGACATCAAGCAAACATAGAGTCTAGCGTCATCATCAAGCAAACATAGAGTCTAGCGTCATCATCAAGCAAACATAGAGTCTAGCGTCATCATCAAGCAAATATAGAGTCTAGCGTTAACATCCAGCAAACATAGAGTCTAGCGTCGACATCAAGCAAACATAGAGTCTAGCGTCGACATCAAGCAAACATAGAGTCTAGCGTCGACATCAAGCAAACATAGAGTCTAGCGTCGACATCAAGCAAACATAGAGTCTAGCGTCGACATCAAGCAAACATAGAGTCTAGCGTCAACATCAAGCAAACATAGAGTCTAGCGTCAACATTAAGCAAACATAGAGTCTAGCGTCATCATCAAGCAAACATAGAGTCTAGCGTCGACATCAAGCAAACATAGAGTCTAGCGTCAACATCAAGCAAACATAGAGTCTAGCGTCAACATCAAGCAAACATAGCAGTAACCGGTGTATTCAACAAACACTTCTATCCCTGCATTGATCAACTCATGGTTGTGTCTGGGTGCAGAAAGCGACAAAAGAACACAATTTATCAAATTTTAGAAGAACAGACAAACAGAGAGAATGCTACACTACATGACACACTAGACAACAGAAGACATCACCACGTGTCAGGAAATACTGACTAGACAACAGAAGACATCACCACGTGTCAGGAAACACTGACTAGACAACAGAAGACATCACCAGGTGACAGGACACGACACACTAGACAACAGAAGACATCACCAGGTGACAGGACACGACACACTAGACAACAGTAGACATCACCAGGTGACAGGACACGACACACTAGACAACAGAAGACATCACCAGGTGACAGGACACGACACACTAGACAACAGAAGACATCACCAGGTGACAGGACACGACACACTAGACAACAGAAGACATCACCAGGTGACAGGACACGACACACTAGACAACAGAAGACATCACCAGGTGACAGGACACGACACACTTGACAACAGAAGACATCACCAGGTGACAGGACACGACACACTAGACAACAGAAGACATCACCAGGTGACAGGACACGACACACTAGACAACAGAAGACATCACCAGGTGACAGGACACGACACACTAGACAATAGAAGACATCACCAGGTGACAGGACACACTGACTAAACAACAGAAGACATCACCAGGTGACAGGACACACTGACTAGACAACAGAAGAGATAACAAAGTGAAAGGACACACTGACTAGACAACAGAAGAGATCACTACGTGACAGGGCACACTGACTAGACAACAGAAGAGATCACTACGTGACAGGGCACACTGACTAGACAACAGAAGAGATCACTACGTGACAGGACACACTGACTAGACAACAGAAGAGATCACCACGTGACAGTACACACTAACTAGACAACAGAAGAGATCACAACGTGACAGGACACACTGACTAGACAACAGAAGAGATCACTATGTGACAGGACACACTGACTACACAACAAAGGAGTTCACCACGTGACATGACACACTGACTAGACAACAGAAGAGATCACCATGTGACAGGACACACTGACTAGACAACAGAAGAGATCACCATGTGACAGGACACACTGACTAGACAACAGAAGATATCACCACGTGACATGACACACTGACTAGACAACAGAAGAGATCACCACGTGACAGGACACACTGACTAGACAACAGAAGACATCATACGTGACAGGACAAACTGACTAGACAACAGAAGAGATCACCACGCGACAGGACACACTGACTAGACAACAGAAGAGATCACCACGTGACATGACACACTGACTAGACAACAAAAGAGATTACCGCGTGACAGGACACACTGACTAGACAACATAAGAGATCACCACGTGATAGGGCACACTGACTAGACAACATCAGAGATTACCACGTGACAGGGCACACTGACTAGACAACAGAAGACATCACACGTGACTGGGCACACTGACTAGACAACAGAAGAGATCATCACGTGACAAGACACACTGACTAGACAACAGAAGAGATCACCACGTGACAGAGCAAACTGACTAGACAACAGAAGAGATCACAACGTGACAGGACACACTGACTAGACAACAGAAGAGATCGCCGCGTGACAGGACACACTGACTAGACAACATAAGAGATCACCACGTGACAGGACACACTAACTAGACAACATAAGAGATCACCACGTGACAGGACACACTGACTAGACAACAGAAGACATTACCAGGTGACAGGACATTTGACTAGACAACAGAAGAGATCACTGCGTGACAGGACACACTGACTAGACAACAGAAGAGATCACTACGTGACAGGACACAATGACTAGACAACAAAAGAGATCACAATGTGACAGGACACACTGACTAGAAAAAAAGGAATAACCACGTGATAGGACACACTGACTAGACAACAGAAGAGATCACCACGTGATAGGACACACTGACTAGACAACAGAAGAGATCACCACGTGACAGGACACACTGACTAGACAACAGAAGATATCACCACGTGACAGGACACACTGACTAGACAACAGAAGATATCACCACGTGACATGACACACTGACTAGACAACAGAAGAGATCACCACGTGACATGACACACTGACTAGACAACAGAAGAGATCACCACGTGATAGGACACACTGACTAGACAACAGAAGAGATCACCACGTGACATGACACACTGACTAGACAACAGAAGAGATCACCACGTGAGAGGACACACTGACTAGACAACAGAAGAGATCACCACGTGACATGACACACTGACTAGACAACAGAAGAGATCACCACGTGACATGACACACTGACTAGACAACAGAAGAGATCACCACTTGATAGGACACACTGACTAGACAACAGAAGAGATCACCACGTGATAGGACACACTGACTAGACAACAGAAGAGATTACCACGTGACATGACACACTAACTAGACACCAGAAGAGATCACCACGTGACAGGACACACTGACTAGACAACAGAAGAGATCATCACGTGATAGGACACACTGACTACACAACAGAAGATATCACCACGTGATAGGACACACTGATAGACAACAGAAGAGATCACCATGTGGCAGGACACACTGAACAAACATGATATATTACTGGACTTGCTGGACAAAAGGACCCGTTATAAAGGGGCTGGTACTGTGTAGCATTGGTACCGCCGGAAAAAATGCCCTAATATATCACGTTTGCTACTAAACTTTATCAAGGTGTACAGAAAGTCGTTATATTCGGTGCTAAACTCATCAAGCAATACAGCCAATCATAATCTGTGGTTCTAAACTGGTCAAGAATAAAGCCGGTAATTAGCAGTAGTAATTTTACCCCACTAGGACATCATACAAGCGATAAACACCCGATGACACAAAGTGCCACCATTGCTGATGAGGATCACCCGTGGAGAGGTCCCAGAAACCGCGTTCGGCCATTAGACCATATTTATGGCCGGGCTATATTGAGGCCCCTGACAAGAGCCAGAGTGGGGCTTCAAAATAACATAAATTTCACCCTCCAAGGGGATGACTAGTGGGAAAAGCCGGTAATAATGTTTGATACTAATGTAATCTAACAATACAGCCAATCATAGTGTTTGATACTAATATAATCTAACAATACAGCTAATCATAGTGTTTGATACTTGATTTATTAAACAACTAAGTCGGTCATAGTGTTTAGTACTTGATTTATTCAACAATTAAGCCACTCGTAATGTTTGGTGCTGTAATGATGAAGAAATATAACCAGTTATAATGTATGACACTTAATCTGCCTGGCTATATATATCCATTAACCAGAGCTTGACTTGTGTAGTTAAATAGAAGATAAACATTTTTGGAGACACAACGGCGGTACAATAGTTCCTCAGTCTACATCTTGGAATAAACAAATTGTGGAGTTATCTCTTCAAGGCACGATAGAAGAACAAATATAAACATATACTACGAAAAAGGATTTGCCATTTCGATAGAGTGACCCTTTTGTCTTGAAGTTGGAAATGCGATTAACTGATTGACAGATGGCTATTTTTAAATGTAGACAACAAGTTTTGTAGGCGTCCGTCTGAACTGTGCACTCAAACGCAAAGACAATCATTGTTTCTACATACAGTCCTAAAGAACACATCGAACCTTACCCAAACCACCTTGGAGTACAAGCGTTCGACCTCCAAAACAAAGGGAGCTCACGGGCACACGAACACTGCTCAGCTGGGGAAGTTCCACTCAAATTATCCCTAGGTATCTTTACAGCAGCTAATCGAGCAAAATGTTTGTGAAATATCACAGTGTGGTGGTGATTACATAGGAACGTCCAGAAACTAGACACGGACAAATGTGAATGGTGGATGGCACACAACTAAAAATAACACGCACGCATGCGCGCCAGCTACTCGTCTGCTGGAGTGTGGTTAGCAGACGAGTGCGTTTTAGGAGGGTTTCTCACCGTGTGGTCTCTCTGAACATGTACACGACACCTGGTTCCAGGGTGGGCCCAGACTGGCACAGTAGGTAGAACAAGTTTACTCGGATGTACATCAGTGTGTGTAGTACTGGCCACATCAGGCTTCCAGTCACGTTTGCTCAGGGGGAAAAAAAGGTCCTTAAGTCAGTCCCTTAATGCTGCAGATACGGTGACATGGAAACTAGGTGTCTGTCGCATCTTCTCTTTACGTGGGAAACCCTCTTGTGTATAACTCAGCCGCTCAGTTCAACTGAACTGTATAGTTTCATTGGTAGCAATACCATCTATAGTTAACACAGCCGCTCAGTTCAACTGAACTGTATAGTTTCATTGGTAGCAATATCATCTATAGTTAACTCAGCCGCTCAGTTCAACTGAACTGTATAGTTTCATTGGTAGCAATACCATCTATAGTTAACTCAGCCGCTCAGTTCAACTGAACTGTATAGTTTCATTGGTAGCAATATCATCTATAGTTAACTCAGCCGCTCAGTTCAACTGAACTGTATAGTTTCATTGGTAGCAATACCATCTATAGTTAACTCAGCCGCTCAGTTCAACTGAACTGTATAGTTTCATTGGTAGCAATACCATCTATAGTTAACTCAGCCGCTCAGTTCAACTGAACTGTATAGTTTCATTGGTAGCAATACCATCTATAGTTAACTCAGCCGCTCAGTTCAACTGAACTGTATAGTTTTATTGGTAGCAATATCATCTATAGTTAACTCAGCCGCTCAGTTCAACTGAACTGTATAGTTTCATTGGTAGCAATACCATCTATAGTTAACACAGCCGCTCAGTTCAACTGAACTGTATAGTTTCATTGGTAACAATACCATCTATAGTTAACACAGCCGCTCAGTTCAACTGAACTGTATAGTTTCATTGGTAGCAATACAGTGTATGTTAACACTGATCAGTTCTACTCAATAGTATGCTTGTCACGTTTAGCATACAGCGTATAGTTAATGCTTGTCACGGGTAGCATACAGAGTATAGTTAATGCTTGTCACGGGTAGCATACAGAGTATAGTTAATGCTTGTCGCGGGTAGCATACAGATAATAGATAATGCTTGTCGCTGGTAGCATAAAGAGTATAGTTAATGCTTGTCGCGGGTAGCATACAGAGTATAGTTAATGCTTGTCGCGGGTAGCATAAGATAATAGATAATGCTTGTCGCGGGTAGCATACAGAGTATAGTTAACTCAGCAGATAGGATGGGATATGTTTAGCCTGTTAATAATTTTGGTTTGGCTACACTTACGAACTAAAACTGACAGACTTGGAAATCAGAACTCTCCGAAGTGGTCAGTGGGCGAGGAAAGTTTATAAAAGGCTGGTGCAACAGAAAAGGCTCTCTTTGCTTGTTAGCCAGTCATCCTTACTGTGTGTTTTTTTTTTTTTTTTGCAGTTCAGCCTGAAACTACTCATTGTTTAAACCATATTCCTTTTCCTCGTCTATCTACTTATTACTCTGAAACATGCTAAGAATATTATATTAGATCCCACAGATATTATCACAGTCGAAGAATACAAAATACCTGATTCCGTTAGTGAATGTCAAATGAAACTGTCGTGGGTGTACGAGTGTACTTAGAAAGATATAAAACCGAAAATAAAGTAGGTCAGCGAGCTTCACAATATACCAAACACAAACGAAACGTGAACGCTCTGGCTATAGAATCTTCATCAGCGCATGCATAAATCAAACAAAACCGCACGAATACAGCACAAGTACATAAAAAGAATCTTCTCCCTGCACACTAGTGCCATGTCATTATGCTTCTGGCACGATAGTGAGTACACCAGTACTGTCATATAGTTATCACACTGTTCAGTTTGCACACCAGAACTTTGTGTTATTGTTATCTCACTCTACAATTTGTACACCTTCCAGTTTAAGGAATGTTTCTGACAGTACGGGATGTACAAAATCACATCTGAGGAGGGTTTCTCACCGTGTGGCAGGTACATAAAGTCGTTTAACGTAGTTTCACGCCGTGTGCGTGCGGATAAATTTGCGTGTTTTAGGGAGCTTTCTCGCCGTATAGTCTCCAGCTTGTGTGGGAAATGGGAAGAAGAATGTGGGGGGGGGGGGCGCATGGGCGATGGTAGTGACGTGATTTATGAGTTTCTCATTCTGGTTAAATTTCAAGGTGTTTCCTGACTGTATTGTCTGTTAAGTAACATGTTATATTTTAAATCTATCAAAAAGCGGTCACTTGATATGAAAAACAATTTAATCTACAAACACACAAGCCCACTTCCGGTAGTTTTTGTTTTATACACGTTTGTATCATCCTTTCGAACAGCGTAAAGGGACTAACAAATTTAATATTGTTTGTCCAAAAGCACAGTGAAGATCAAAATATGTTCTTGAATTAAAAGAAAACGAAAATAATTTCCACAGATAAAACTGGCTGCCATCCACACACACACATACAAAAAAACAATAAATAATGCAGAAATGGAAAATGTAACAAACTTCGAACATCTAGGCTCTATAATAAATAGCAAAGGAGGATGGCCATAACAATGCAAATGTAATAGGCCCTGTGCAACTGTTAAAAATGAGTTTGATTTACAAACTTTAAGCCAGGAAGTGATAAAACAGACGGGGGGTGGGGGGGGGGAGGTGTCAATTCGCACTCTTAGGCCTCTTTAGTTTGGACGAGTAACATGTAGTTCTGATTTTCCTGTTGCGTCCAGGGGTGTAGAGCAACACGGGTTGACGTGTGTAAGCAAAGATAGGTTACTGTTTTTTGTAGGGTATGTTTAAACACGTTGTGGATTTTAATGCATTATTATTTGGGGGAACTTAACTTATATTCAGCGAAATAAACATATGTTCAATGTGGTATTCATAGTTCCAGTTGTTTTGATTCAGATTAGGGCTTGTAGTTACTGTTCCTAGTTTATTTATCGTACTGCTATCTAGACTGGACACAGAAGATCTCATGTCTGGGCTAGAATATATCTGCTTCTCTTCCCCGCCTAACGAACTCTTTTTCTTTATTTTTCTTGGTACTCAGGGCTTTTCGTTCTAGTACACAACGATTAAACAGCCTTAAAAGTTTTTGGTTAAGCGCCAGCAAGGAGATCAAAATAAAAAAAGATTGAGAGCATGCATCTTCCCTGTAGCAACCTACAGATGTGAGTCGTGGACTATCTCCTAGTCCTTAAGAAGGAGAATAGGGGCTTTTGAGCTGAAATGCTATAGAAAGATTCTCATAATATCCTGTACGAAAAAGAGGAGAAATACTGGCATCTTTAAAGATCTAATCATCACGGAAGATTGGCTAATAAACAGCATCCTGTCTCGGAAGCTGAAATATTTTGGTCATATCAAGCGCTACGACAAATTGAAAAAAATTATAGCAGAAGGCATGGTCCCAGGGGCCAACCGACATGAAGATGGGCACAGGATATAAGTGACGCCTTGAGTGTGAAAGTACACGAGGCAGGAGAACTGGCGAGAGACCGAGTTTTTTTCAGGCAGACTGTGATGAGAGCGACGTTCTGCAAAGGACGTGCTTCATGATGATGATCATCGGTTTCATGAGGATGGGTGCCTGGTCTGAAGGTTCAGGCTGAAGAACAGGTAGGCCTCCAAGTCTCATATCCCACTTTCGAGTCTGCAAGTCTCCTAATCCATTCTATGACTTTCAAGTATCCTGGTCAACTCTAGGACCTTTAAGTATCCTGGTCAACTCTAGAACCTTTGAGTATCCTGGTCAACTCTAGGACCTTTAAGTATCCTGGTCAACTCTAGGACCTTTAAGTATCCTGGTCAACTCTAGGACCTTTAAGTATCCTGGTCAACTCTAGGACCTTTAAGTATCCTGGTCAACTCTAGGACCTTTAAGTATCCTGGTCAACTCTAGGACCTTTAAGTATCCTGGTCAACTCTAGGACCTTTAAGTATCCAAGTCAGCTCTAGGACCTTTAAGTATCCAAGTCAGCTCTAGGACCTTTAAGTATCCAAGTCAGCTCTAGGACCTTTAAGTATCCAAGTCAGCTCTAGGACCTTTAAGTATCCAAGTCAGCTCTAGGACCTTTAAGTATCCTGGTCAACTCTAGGACCTTTAAGTATCCAAGTCAGCTCTAGGACCTTTAAGTATCCAAGTCAGCTCTAGGACCTTTAAGTATCCAAGTCAGCTCTAGGACCTTTAAGTATCCAAGTCAGCTCTAGGACCTTTAAGTATCCAAGTCAGCTCTAGGACCTTTAAGTATCCAAGTCAGCTCTAGGACCTTTAAGTATCCTGGTCAACTCTAGGACCTTTAAGTATCCAAGTCAGCTCTAGGACCTTTAAGTATCCTGGTCAACTCTAGAACCTTTAAGTATCCTGGTCAACTCTAGGACCTTTAAGTATCCAAGTCAGCTCTAGGACCTTTAAGTATCCTGGTCAACTCTAGGACCTTTAAGTATCCTGGTCAACTCTAGGACCTTTAAGTATCCAAGTCAGCTCTAGGACCTTTAAGTATCCTGGTCAACTCTAGGACCTTTAAGTATCCTGGTCAACTCTAGGACCTTTAAGTAT
Organism: Candidula unifasciata; assembly: GCA_905116865.2. Lineage (NCBI taxonomy): Eukaryota > Metazoa > Mollusca > Gastropoda > Stylommatophora > Geomitridae > Candidula > Candidula unifasciata. The sequence continues at coordinate 30,730 of CAJHNH020000145.1, forward strand.
CCAAGTCAGCTCTAGGACCTTTAAGTATCCTGGTCAACTCTAGGACCTTTAAGTATCCTGGTCAACTCTAGGACCTTTAAGTATCCAAGTCAGCTCTAGGACCTTTAAGTATCCTGGTCAACTCTAGGACCTTTAAGTATCCAAGTCAGCTCTAGGACCTTTAAGTATCCTGGTCAACTCTAGGACCTTTAAGTATCCTGGTCAACTCTAGGACCTTTAAGTATCCAAGTCAGCTCTAGGACCTTTAAGTATCCTGGTCAACTCTAGGACCTTTAAGTATCCTGGTCAACTCTAGGACCTTTAAGTATCCTGGTCAACTCTAGGACCTTTAAGTATCCTGGTCAACTCTAGGACCTTTAAGTATCCTGGTCAACTCTAGGACCTTTAAGTATCCTGGTCAACTCTAGGACCTTTAAGTATCCAAGTTAGCTCTAGGACTTTCAAGTCTCCTGTTTCACTCTAGGACCTTCAAGTCTCCTGTTTCACTCTAGGACCTTCAAGTCTCCTGTTTCACTCTAGGACCTTCAAGTCTCCTGGTCAAATCTAGGACCTTCAAGTCTCCTGTTTCACTCTAGGACCTTCAAGTCTCTTGTTTCACTCTAGGACCTTCAAGTACCCTAGTCAACTCTAGGGCCTAAGGTGTCAAGTCCACCAAGTGCCTTATTTCACTCTACCACCTCCACGTCTCCTAGTCCATTGAAGAGTCTCCAGTTGTCAAGTTCACTCTAGGGCCTTCAAGTCTCCTCGTCCCCTCTAGGGCCGAAGGTGTCGTCCACTCTAGGGTCTCCGAGTCTCATAGTCCACTCTATGGCCTTCAGGTCTTCTAGTCCACTATTTGACCTCCGAGTCTTGTAGTCCATTATTGGACCTCCAAGTCTCCTCGTGCACTCTATGGCCTGCAAGTCTCCTAGTGCACTCTATGGCCTGCAAGTCTCTCAGTCCACTCTATGGTCTGCAAGTCTCCTAGTGCACTCTATGGCCTGCAAGTCTCTTAGTGCACTCTATGGTCTGCAAGTCTCTTAGTGCACTCTATGGCCTGCAAGTCTCTTAGTCCACTCTATGGCCTGCACGTCTCCTAGTGCACTCTATGGCCTGCAAGTCTCTTAGTGCACTCTATGGCCTGCAAGTCTCTTAGTGCACTCTATGGCCTGCAAGTCTCTTAGTGCACTCTATGGTCTGCAAGTCTCCTAGTGCACTCTATGGCCTGCAAGTCTCTTAGTGCACTCTATGGCCTGCAAGTCTCTTAGTCCACTCTATGGCCTGCAAGTCTCCTAGTGCACTCTATGGCCTGCAAGTCTCTTAGTGCACTCTATGGCCTGCAAGTCTCTCAGTCCACTCTATGGCCTGCAAGTCTCTTAGTGCACTCTATGGCCTGCAAGTCTCCTAGTGCACTCTATGGCCTGCAAGTCTCTTAGTGCACTCTATGGCCTGCAAGTCTCTTAGTGCACTCTATGGTCTGCAAGTCTCCTAGTGCACTCTATGGCCTGCAAGTCTCTTAGTGCACTCTATGGCCTGCAAGTCTCTTAGTGCACTCTATGGCCTGCAAGTCTCTTAGTGCACTCTATGGTCTGCAAGTCTCTTAGTGCACTCTATGGCCTGCAAGTCTCTTAGTGCACTCTATGGTCTGCAAGTCTCCTAGTCCACTCTATGGCCTCCAAGTTTCCGAGTCCACTCTACGGCCTAAAGTATCAAGTCCACTTTAGGGCCTCCGTGTCTCTGAGTCCTCCTTTTGTATTCACAAAATTGTATCTCAAAATACCCCAAACTACATTTTCCAGTTGAAGAAATCTAATCCTACGAACAGCAAGAGGCTAAATTTATTACATTTACCTGAACCTAGAATAGATTTATTTAAAACAAGTTTAGCATATTCTGCTGCTCATTTATGGAACAAATTACCACTTGATCTGAAAAATACAAAAAGTTCCTATTCATTTAACCGCAAACTTTTTTTCATTTCATGCTTACAAGTGATTATATGCCACTTTTAAATGTAATTAATAATCCATTTTGCATTATCAATTTATAATTTGACAAGGTGTGTACGATATGTATGTATGTGCGGCATGTAAATGTGTGGTATGTATGTGTGTATATGTAGGCGTGTTTAGGTATGTATGAGTGTGTGTATCGGTATTTATAAAGTTGTTGCTTGAATGTGTGTATGTGTGCCTGTATGTCTACATGTGCCTGTGACTGTGTGTGTGTGTGTGTGTGTGTCTGTGGAATTGTGTGTGATTATGTCTCTGTGTAGGCGTGTCTGTGTCTACGTGTCTGTGTGTGTATGCATGTGTTTGTTTGTGTATGCGTGCGCTTTGTTAAGTTTTTGTGTGTGTCTATGTGTGTGAGAGTGTCTGCATGCGTGTCTTCTGTGTGTATGTGTCTGTGTGTATATGTCTGTGAGCGATTATCTGTGTTTGTGTGTATGTATGCAAGTGTGTCTACGTGTGCATGACTACCTGTGCGTTTGCGTGTGCGTCTCTGTGTCTGTGTGTGTCTGCGTGTGTTAGTATTGGGTGTCTGTGGGTGTGTATCTATGTATGTGTGTTTGTGTGTATGTGTTTGTTTGTGGGTGTGTGTGTGTGTGTATTACTGTGTGTATGTGTCTACATGTGTATCTTTGTGTGTGTCTGCATGTGCCTGTGAATGTGTTTGTGTGTCTGTATGTTCTATGAGTATGTGACTGTATGTGTGTCTTTGTTGTGTTTGTGTGTGTGGGTGTGTGTTGGTATGTGCCTGTGTGTATGTGTGTTGGTATGTGGGTGTGTGTTGGTATGTGTATGTGCATGTGTGTTGGCGTGAATGCCTGTGTAGATGTGCGTCTCTGTGAAGAAGGATATTTGTATTGTGTGTCTGTGTGTGTTTGCGCGTGTGTATATGTGTGTTTGCGCGTGTAGGACTGTATGTATGTGTCTGTATGTGTATCTGTGTCTACATGTGTCTGTGCTTGTATATGTGTTCTACGTGTATGTAGCTGTGTGTTTGCCTGCGTGTGTGTTTGCCTGCGTGTGTGTATGTATGTGTGTGTTTTTGTTGTGTTTGTGTGTGTGTCTTTGTATGTGCCTGTGTGTGTATGTGTGTCTGCGTGAATGCCTGTGAAATGCGCGTCTCTGCTTTTATTTATCTGTGTATGTCTCTGTGTGTGTCTGTGTGTATATGTCTGTGTGGGTTTGTCTGTGTGTAGTGTCTTATTCTTCTTTCGTTCGACAGTGCAGTATCTATGGATGTGTCTTCATGTGTGTGTTTGTGTCTGCGAGTGTATCTGTGTGTGTTTGTGTCTGCGTGTATTTGTGCATATGTGTCCGTGGGTGTCTGCGTGTGTGTATGCCGGTTTGTGTGTGTGTGTGTGTGTGTCGCATGTGTGTGTCTGTGTGTGTGTATCAGCGTGTGTGATTGGGTATGTGCACGTATGTCTGTTTGTGTGTGTGTGTCTGCATTTGTTTCTATGAGTGTATCTGTGTGTGAATACCTTTATGTTTGTATGGGTGTAGAATGTGCGTGTCTGTGTGGGTATGTAGGTATGTATGTGGGTGACGGTATATGTGTGTTTTAAGAGAGTGAGTGGGTGTGTGTGTGTATGTGCATGCATTTTACCACCCATGTTTGTGTGCGGTTTTTCTCTATCTCGTTTTTGATATTCATAATATGTATATTATAATATGACTATAACATGCTTATTGATAAAATAAGCTGCAGTGTGAAAGACGTGTGTTTGGAAGGGCCGAATGTAAGACGGGCCTGGGTGCCCAATTTGTAACCCTTTGAAAAAAAATTTTGTTTGTTCGTTCTTTCGTGATTTTTTTAGTGACCCTCTGTTTCATGTCTTTTACTTTGCCAGCTCCCCCTCCCCTTTACCCCTCCCATTTACCCCCCCCCCCGCCCCCACTTGTTCTTAGTATAAAAAAAGCCCTTTTTGCGCCGGTGAATTTGAACATTGCAGCCTCTACATACATAGATATGTCTAGCGACCCTGGTGATGGCTACTGTGTCAGTGTAACTGCCTGGGAAAGTGTCAAAGCTCTCACTGTCCAAACAACAGGGACATAAATAACCAACTGGCTTCATGTAACAAATGGGACAATGTGGTTAGAGTTACAACCCTCAGGGTCGCTGGTTCGGGACCATTCTCAGCGTGTGAGCGTATGAGACCGTGGGTTTGTTTCAAGTCTGATCCCAGCAACTCGCATTGGTTGACTGTCTATGTCTCAGCATGTAGACATGTAGATCTACAAGACTGCAAATGTGGTTGGATGATGCGGCGACTGTCTATGTCTCAGCATGTAGACATGTAGCTCTACAAGACTGCAAATGTGGTTGGATGATGCGGCGACTGAGGATGTTGGAGTAGTTGCTAATGGTAGAAGTATTTACACTACTATCGTCCTGTTCAACCCATGCGGGCTATGATTGCGATAACAATGTTGTACAACAGCCGTTGTTTCATTTGTCCTGTGATTGTCATGACAAGTTAACACCAAGGAAAGGCGCCAGTTTCATTGTCTAGTGTGGTATGCTAACTGAGGCTACTCCAACAATGTTTGCCTTCTCAGAGTATTTCTACCTACCCCCCACCCCCGAGTTTCTATCTGTGTGACAGGTCTTTCCGAACCACACTTCCCCCCCCCCCCACCCCGAGTTTCTATCTGTGTGACAGGTCTTTCCAAACCACACTCCCCCCCCCCCCCTCCCAATAAAAACCTAACAGTTGTTTTACCGCGCTTCTCAGAAACAACGCTCCAGTCAGGCATATCAGAAACAACGCTCCAGTCAGGCATATCAGAAACAACGCTCCAGTCAGGCATATCAGAAAAAACGCTCCAGTCAGGCATATCAGAAACAACGCTCCAGTCAGGCATATCAGAAACAACGCTCCAGTCAGGCATATCTGAAACAACGCTCCAGTCAGGCATATCAGAAACAACGCTCCAGTCAGGCATATCAGAAACAACGCTCCAGTCAGGCATATCAGAAACAACGCTCCAGTCAGGCATATCAGAAACAACGCTCCAGTCAGGCATATCAGAAACAACGCTCCAGTCAGGCATATCAGAAACAACGCTCCAGTCAGGCATATCAGAAACAACGCTCCAGTCAGGCATATCAGAAAAAACGCTCCAGTCAGGCATATCAGAAACAACGCTCCAGTCAGGCATATCAGAAACAACGCTCCAGTCAGGCATATCAGAAACAACGCTCCAGTCAGGCATATCAGAAACAACGCTCCAGTCAGGCATATCAGAAACAACGCTCCAGTCAGGCATATCAGAAACAACGCTCCAGTCAGGCATATCAGAAACAACGCTCCAGTCAGGCATATTAGATTTTCTAACCTAAAAGGTGCAGTAGATATCGCATTAATTATGTTAATATATATGAACTCTTTGAGTCCCAGGTAGTGATTAATGAAACATTCTTTGCGAATGTTTTTATATTTTAGTGCAGGATTTTTTCCGTCGCATAGAGCTGGAAAATACACATTTGGGAGAGAAGGTGTTATAGCAGCAACTGGAAAATAAAGGGTTAACATAACAGAAGTTCATTAAAAATATATTGCTTGCGATAACCTACACTTATAAAAACGTATAAAATTAATATACAATTATACAAATAATACATAAGCTATGCGATATTTCCTAACCAAAAATAATTGGTAGACAAAACATAAATATACATGACAACCAGTTATAGCCCAGATAGGATAAACAGGCTATTTTTGTTTCAGTGACTTACATTAGGTAAAGCATTCACTGAACATGAACATTGTGTTACATCGTTTTTATGAAACAAACTACCGATGGTCAGCCTATGGATCATGCTGATATTATCAATGCCCTCAGAGAAATGGGAAGGATAGAGGACTTTGGTGGCAGTGAATCCACATCACTCGCCAGAATGGCAGACTTGGGAATTAAGATCGGCATAGCAAAAAAACGAGACTCACACCTGACACGTCAGAAGACTTCAACATAGAATTTGTACTATTAGCCATCGGACTTTGGGGTTCATACTGAGGGGAGAATCTGAGCACCTATAGACATGTCCGGAGTGCAATGATGATAACCCAACTAACTAACTTGTGTCTATGCTTGATTTTGTTTGTCTTTGCTTAGCTCCAGCCGATCATGGTTAGATGTCGGCTAAGTTGCGAAACAATGTCTCTATTTTAGATTTTGTTTCTGTCTTTGGTTAGCTGTTGTGTAGGTTGCGAAACAATGTCTCTATTTTAGATTTTGTTTCTGTCTTTGGTTAGCTGTTGTGTAGGTTGCGAAACAATGTCTCTATTTTAGATTTTGTTTCTGTCTTTGGTTAGCTGTTGTGTAGGTTGCGAAACAATGTCTCTATTTTAGATTTTGTTTCTGTCTTTGGTTAGCTGTCGAGTAGGTTGCGAAACAATGTCTCTATTTTAGATTTTGTTTCTGTCTTTGGTTAGCTGTCGGCTAGGTTGCGAAACAATGTCTCTATTTTAGATTTTGTTTCTGTCTTTGGTTAGCTGTCGGCTAGGTTGCGAAACAATGTCTCTATTTTAGATTTGTCTGCCTGTATGCGGTCAACGTAATACCGTCATCGCCATTTACACTAGCATACATGGACAACCAATAGCGCCAGAAACAGTTTCCAACCACAAGCCGCGGGAAAGGACAAAACAAGTGAGATTGCAGTCTGACTCTTGTAGAGACAAATGGCAAACATGAAATATGACGGATGAAACAACAGAAGGCAGGGCATGAACACAAAAGGCGAGAAATCGATCGTGGCGAGTCAACAACTGGCTTGCAGAAACGGTTGTTGTTAGGATTTCTGTTGGCCACACAGGACTGCAGGTGAGCACACAAGACTTCTTCCATGTAGAACTGTTGTAGCAAGTACAGATGTGCCTTGCCAGAGAAAGTGGGAGCACACAGGACTGCAGGTGACACCTGGTTGGTGTAGCCGATACGGGAGCTTTGATTATAACTTCCTTGACGATTGAACGGGATTTCTGGGATCTGTGTTGGTGATCTGCAGTCCAGCTTGAAATTCTTTAATCTCGGGAAGAGAAAGTAAGCCTTTAGGTAGCAGCCAGGACAGGATAGTAGACCTTTAGGTAGCAGCCAGGAGTGCATTTTAGACCTGTAGGTAGCAGCCAGGAGGGAATGGTAGGTCTTTTCGTAGCAGCCAGCAGGGGATTGTAGGTCTTTACGTAGCAGCCAGCAGGGGATGGTAGGTCTTTAGGTAGCAGCCAGGAGGGGATGGTAGGTCTTTAGGTAACAGCCAGGAGGGGATGGTTGACCTTTAGATAGCAGCCAGGAGGGGATGGTAGACCTTTAGGTAGCAGCCAGGAGGGGGTGGTAGACCTTTAGGTAACAGCCAGGAGGGGATAGTAGACCTTCAGGTAACAGCCAGGAGGGGATGGTATACGTTAAGGTAGCAGCCAGGAGGGGATAGTAGACCTTTAGGTAACAGCCAGGAGGGGATGGTAGACCTTTAGGTAGCAGCCAGGAGGGGATAGTAGACCTTTAGGTAGCAGCCAGGGAGGATGGTAGGTCTTAAGGTAGCAGCCAGGAGAGGATGGTAGACATGAAGATAACAGCCAGGAGGGGATGGTAGACCTTAAGGTAGCAGCCAGTAGGGGATGGTAGACCTTTAGGTAGCAGCCAGGAGGGGATGGTAGACGTTTAGGTAGCAGCCAGGAGGGGATGGTAGGTCTTTAGGTAGCAGCCAGTAGGGGATGGTAGACGTTTAGGTAGCAGCCAGGAGGGGATGGTAGACGTTTAGGTAGCAGCCAGGAGGGGATGGTAGGTCTTTAGGTAGCAGCCAGGAGGGGATGGTAGGTCTTTAGGTAGCAGCCAGGAGGGGATGGTAGGTCTTTAGGTAGCAGCCAGTAGGGGATGGTAGACGTTTAGGTAGCAGCCAGGAGGGGATAGTAGACCTTTAAGTAGCAGCCAGGAGGGGATGGTAGGTCTTTAGGTAGCAGCCAGTAGGGGATGGTAGACGTTTAGGTAGCAGCCAGGAGGGGATGGTAGGTCTTTAGGTAGCAGCCAGGAGGGGATGGTAGGTCTTTAGGTAGCAGCCAGTAGGGGATGGTAGACCTTTAGGTAGCAGCCAGGAGGGGATGGTAGGTCTTTAGGTAGCAGCCAGTAGGGGATGGTAGACGTTTAGGTAGCAGCCAGGAGGGGATAGTAGACCTTTAAGTAGCAGCCAGGAGGGGATGGTAGGTCTTTAGGTAGCAGCCAGTAGGGGATGGTAGACGTTTAGGTAGCAGCCAGGAGGGGATGGTAGGTCTTTAGGTAGCAGCCAGGAGGGGATGGTAGGTCTTTAGGTAGCAGCCAGGAGGGGATGGTAGGTCTTTAGGTAGCAGCCAGGAGGGGATGGTAGGTCTTTAGGTAGCAGCCAGGAGGGGATGGTAGACGTTTAGGTAGCAGCCAGGAGGGGATGGTAGGTCTTTAGGTAGCAGCCAGGAGGGGATGGTAGACGTTTAGGTAGCAGCCAGGAGGGGATTGTAGACGTTTAGGTAGCAGCCAGGAGGGGATGGTAGACGTTTAGGTAGCAGCCAGGAGGGGATGGTAGGTCTTTAGGTAGCAGCCAGTAGGGGATGGTAGACGTTTAGGTAGCAGCCAGGAGGGGATGGTAGACGTTTAGGTAGCAGCCAGGAGGGGATGGTAGGTCTTTAGGTAGCAGCCAGGAGGGGATGGTAGGTCTTTAGGTAGCAGCCAGGAGGGGATGGTAGGTCTTTAGGTAGCAGCCAGGAGGGGATGGTAGGTCTTTAGGTAGCAGCCAGTAGGGGATGGTAGACGTTTAGGTAGCAGCCAGGAGGGGATAGTAGACCTTTAAGTAGCAGCCAGGAGGGGATGGTAGACCTTTAGGTAGCAGCCAGGAGGGGATAGTAGACCTTTAAGTAGCAGCCAGGAGGGATAGTAGTTCTTTAGGTAGCAGCCATGAGGGGATGGTAGACGTTTAGGTAGCAGCCAGGAGGGGATAGTAGACCTTTAGGTAGCAGCCAGGCGGGGATGGTAGGTCTTTAAGTAGCAGCCAGGAGAGGATAGTAGACCTGAGGTAGCAGCCAGGAGGGGATGGTAGACCTTTAGGTAGCAGCCAGGAGGGGATGGTAGACCTGTAGGTAGCAGCTAGGAGGGAATGGTAGGTCTTTAGGTAGCAGCCAGGAGGCCGACAACCCGATATTTGATAGACAGCGGTAATCTGACCTTCCTGTCTGTATGAAAGGTCGGTCTTAGCTCATACAAATAACTCCAGTCTGCATTTTGCTGCTAACTTTTACTTCACCTTACTCGTGAAGCGCTGAGTTCGCACCTGATGTCCATCCGTTGAACATTTTCCTTTGTTGTCCATTTCTTCTTCATTGTTTTTGTTTATTTCTTGTATTATTTCTAGTGTCTGTTGTGCTGGCTCTTTATCAGCAATCAATGTTCATCTGTGTTTCTTATCGTTTCCTAGCTGTGTATCTAAGCTCTATGTTGATGATGGTCTCTTTTCCACTCTTGTTCTGCTCTGTATAAGTATTTCAAATGTGTTTAAAAAAGAACGTGTATACATGATGGCAAGGCGAGGAGGGGGAAGAGGGGGGGGGGGCCTCTAGTTGCCTATAATCTGGTTTTTCAACTGTTTGTAAGAGAGTGTAGGCCTAATTGAATGTTAAATTTCATATATTTTAATGTATTTTCAATACAATAGTTTTAAAAAAAATGGAAAAAAGGTGGGGGGGGGGGGGGAACAAGATAAACATAACGATGAGGATGACGATCGCGTGTATTTTGATCGGGGTATATTATATTGGCCGACACCGGTTGAGTGTTGACCTTAGAAACCAAGATGGCTTCTACCCTGAGTTGGCTGCAAGACTTTCAATTTCTACAACAATAGAAGGAAGAACCGACAACCCGCCCTGGACGGACTGACTGGCTGAAGGTAACTGGTCACTTCCCGCAGACAGGAGCTCGGCCTCAACGATACAGTGTTACTATAGTCTCAACTGTTTTGTGCACAGCTAGCAAGGGTGAATGTGTACTGATTGATGTACTACTACTTTAGTCAAATTTTTTAAATGTCCTCAACACCAATAAAACCAGCACAGTTAGATAGCTGTAAACAATCTCTTTCCAACGGTACCTCATTTAGGCTTGTATGTCATTTCTGAGCTGAGATATGTAGGTTTTTGTGGAGATGAGATGTAAAAAGCAGCTGCTAAAACTTGCGTCCCAGAAGTTTTCTCTGCCCAACCAAACTGCGCACTGTCGTTTTTGCTTTGTTTACATTGGACAAGATGGCAGACAATTTTTCTCAGACACAGCCACATAATAGCGATTGCATGAGAAATGTCACTGTAAAACGAAACAGCCACAGATAAGAAAGAAATTTTATACACAAATGTAAAATTGGACGCAGAATTCAATTATAACTAGCATTACCATGTCTGGTAATATTTAAGGCCTTAAAGCCAACCGTGAATACTTAGCGCTATTTTCATTCAAACTGATGCAACAGAAAAACAGAGGACGTCCGGCTGTCGTAGACATGCGCCGTTAATCGGGTTCGTTCCTGCCGTTTTCGGCTATTCATAGCTGGTGAAAATCACACCAATCACAAAATTTCATGAGAGATTAGGACCCATCCCGAAACCCTAGCTGACATTTCCCAAACAAGTTTCAAAAGGTTTCCATGGTAACGGAAATTGCCAAAAAGACCGCAAATTGTCGAAACTGTAGTTGCTAAGCTGATTTGATTGGCACCTTTCCGTCTGTCCAGATGATAGTGCTATACCACGCTATGAGGAGGCATGAGACTCACAGCCCATGGTGATGGCAAGTGTGACTAGCAAGACCCGCTCGTGTCAAGAAAAGTCTTCCACAATGATAGCATGGGATTTCAGGACCATTGTTAGCAACATTTGTGTTAAAACCGATTCTTTTCAGATGCTCAGCTCTCATCCTTTCTGCAATCATTTCTTCCTTCACTCTTATTCCCTTCCTGATATGCCCTTTCCACACAACGCGGCCCATGACATTTTGTTCCCATGAGTCCACCTCAGTACCTTGATAATTTATGTTTCACTTGCACACATCTTTATACTGTAGTAGAGGTCAGCCTCGACATCTTCTTCCTGTCTTTAATTTACCATAAAGGATGGCCTTAGGGACTCTGTCATCCTCCATTCTCCAGGTGTGACCCAGAAACCTGAGCCTTCGTAGACTGAGCATGGAAAAGACTGTTGTAGTACCTGCTCTTTCCAGTACCTCAGTGTTTGTGATTTTGTCCTGTCAGTTAATGCCAAGTATTCTTCTTAGGCATCGCATGTGAAAGCTATTTAGCCGTCACTCTTAATGCAAATAGGTTGACCTAGTTTCACTGCCATAAAGCAGAGTGCTGAGAACACAAGCCTGATAGACAAGGGTTTTTGTTTTATTGATGAGCTTTCTGTTCTCCCAAACTCTCTTTGTCAATCTGCTCATTGTTGTTGCTGCCTTACCTATCCTGATGTTGATTTCTTGGTCCAGTGATAGTTTACCATTCACTGTGGAACCCAGATAGGTAAAATGGTCAACTGTCTCAAGCTCTTCACCGTCAATGTAGATTAATATTAGTTATTACCCAAATACGGATTATGTTGCTAAACTAACTCAATTGTATCTGACTGACTGAATATCAGATAGTGATTTATTGTATCACTTTTGATAGAAGCCATTCCTGCAGGGAACATGTTGATGTAGTTGCAGCAAAATGTCTGTCGAAAAGGACTTAATGCTCTCAAGATTCTGACAGCAGATGACATGAAACAAAGGATGTTGTTTACAATGTTCCAGCAAGTGATCCTCTCGGTGATAGATTATGGACTTGGAATGCTTACCATATCAAAGAGTCAGCTGATGAAACTTGAAAGTATACATAATAAAGCCATGCGGGTAATTCTGGCATGTACAAGAGATACCACTGTAGTATGTATGTGATATATACTTGCACTGCCTAATATTGCAGATAGGCTCAAAGTTCTGTAGGCAAAGTCATATCTCAGAGTAACTGCGGACAAGAGGCACCTCCTGCATGAAGCCTTGGGTATAGCTAAGGGTCACAGACTGAAAAGAGGAAGGTCTTGAATGGTACAAGCTGAAGACACAGCTGGACTTGTGTATAGGCTTAATAAATGTGGACGAGGAGAAGAGTAGGTCAAAGTGTCCCAGCGTTTTAGATTTGTGTAGAGTTCTTATCGCTTTGAGTCACGAGTGCAGAGACTGGTCAGCTGGTGCTGCAGAATCAGAAGTTCAATAAATGATTCATAACAATTCCCATCCATGTGATGTGATTATCTAATCAAATATTGAGAGGCAGAAGAAGTGCATAGATGTTCATTACAAACATGAATGGACGTGACTTAATACAGCAAAGTCTGGCATATGATACGACATCTAGTTTGAGAATGGAGGTGGAGAAAATTAGTTGCCATGGAAATGAGAGGTCTGAGAAAGGCTGCACTAGTGATGAGAAAATTAGTTGCCATGGCAATGAGAGGTGTGAGAAAGGCTGCACTAGTGATGAGAAAATTAGTTGCCATGGAAATGAGAGGTCTGAGAAAGGCTGCACTAGTGATGAGAAAATTAGTTGCCATGGCAATGAGAGGCGTGAGAAAGGCTGCACTAGTGATGAGAAAATTAGTTGCCATGGCAATGAGAGGTCTGAGAAAGGCTGCACTAGTGATGAGAAAATTAGTTGCCATGGAAATGAGAGGTCTGAGAAAGGCTGCACTAGTGATGAGAAAATTAGTTGCCATGGAAATGAGAGGTCTGAGAAAGGCTGCACTAGTGATGAGAAAATTAGTTGCCATGGAAATGAGAGATCTGAGAAAGGCTGCACTAGTGATGAGAAAATTAGTTGCCATGGCAATGAGAGGTGTGAGAAAGGCTGCACTAGTGATGAGAAAATTAGTTGCCATGGCAATGAGAGGTGTGAGAAAGGCTGCACTAGTGATGAGAAAATTAGTTGCCATGGCAATGAGAGGTCTGGGAAAGGCTGCACTAGTGATGAGAAAATTAGTTGCCATGGCAATGAGAGGTGTGAGAAAGGCTGCACTAGTGATGAGAAAATTAGTTGCCATGGCAATGAGAGGTCTGAGAAAGGCTGCACTAGTGATGAGAAAATTAGTTGCCATGGAAATGAGAGGTCTGATAAAGGCTGCACTAGTGATGAGAAAATTAGTTACCATGGAAATGAGAGGTGTGAGAAAGGCTGCACTAGTGATGAGAAAATTAGTTGCCATGGAAATGAGAGGTCTGAGAAAGGCTGCAATAGTGATGAGAAAATTAGTTGCCATGGAAATGAGAGGTCTGAGAAAGGCTGCACTAGTGTTGAGAAAATTAGTTATCATGGAAATGAGAGGTCTGAGAAAGGCTGCACTAGTGATAAGAAAATTAGTTGCCATGGAAATGAGAGGTCTGAGAAAGGCTGCACTAGTGATGAGAAAATTAGTTGCCATGGAAATGAGAGGTCTGAGAAAGGCTGCACTAGTGATGAGAAAATTAGTTGCCATGGAAATGAGAGGTCTGAGAAAGGCTGCACTAGTGATGAGAAAATTAGTTGCCATAGAAATGAGAGGTCTGAGAAAGGCTGCACTAGTGATGAGAAAATTAGTTGCCATGGAAATGAGAGGTCTGAGAAAGGCTGCACTAGTGATGAGAAAATTAGTTGCCATGGAAATGAGAGGTCTGAGAAAGGCTGCACTAGTGATGAGAAAATTAGGTGCCATGGAAATGAGAGGTCTGAGAAAGGCTGCACTAGTGATGAGAAAATTAGTTGCCATGGAAATGAGAGGTCTGAGAAAGGCTGCACTAGTGATGAGAAAATTAGTTACCATAGAAATAAGAGGTCTGAGAAAGGCTGCACTAGTGATGAGAAAATTAGTTACCATGGAAATGAGAGGTGTGAGAAAGGCTGCACTAGTGATGAGAAAATTAGTTACCATGGAAATGAGAGGTCTGAGAAAGGCTGCACTAGTGATGAGAAAATTAGTTGCCATGGAAATGAGAGGTCTGAGAAAGGCTGCACTAGTGATGAGAAAATTAGTTGCCATGGAAATGAGAGGTCTGAGAAAGGCTGCACTAGTGATGAGAAAATTAGTTGCCATGGAAATGAGGAGGTCTGCACTAGTGATGAGAAAATTAGTTACCATGGAAATGAGAGGTCTGAGAAAGGCTGCACTAGTGATGAAAAATAGTTACCATGGAAATGAGAGGTCCTGAAAGGCTGCCTAGTGATGAGAAAATTAGTTGCCATGGAAAATGAGAGGTCTGAGAAAGGCTGCACTAGTGATGAGAAAATTAGTTACCATGGAAATGAGAGGTCTGAGAAAGGCTGCACTAGTGATGAGAGGTCTGAGAAAGGCTGCACTAGTGATGAGAAAATAATTTACCATGGAAATGAGAGGTCTGAGAAAGGCTGCACTAGTGATGAGAAAATTAGTTGCCATGGAAATGAGAGGTCTGAGAAAGACTGCACTAGTGATTGGAAAATTAGTTGCCATGGAAATGAGAGGTCTGAGAAAGGCTGCACTAGTGATGAGAAAATTAGTTGCCATGGAAATGAGAGGTCTGAGAAAGGCTGCACTAGTGATGAGAAAATTAGTTGCCATGGAAATGAGAGGTCTGAGAAAGGCTGCACTAGTGATGAGAAAATTAGTTGCCATGGAAATGAGAGGTCTGAGAAAGGCTGCACTAGTGATGAGAAAATTAGTTGCCATGAAAATGAGAGGTCTGAGAAAGGCTGCACTAGTGATGAGAAAATTAGGTGCCATGGAAATGAGAGGTCTGAGAAAGGCTGCACTAGTGATGAGAAAATTAGGTGCCATGGAAATGAGAGGTCTGAGAAAGGCTGCACTAGTGATGAGAAAATTAGTTACCATAGAAATAAGAGGTCTGAGAAAGGCTGCACTAGTGATGAGAAAATTAGTTACCATGGAAATGAGAGGTGTGAGAAAGGCTGCACTAGTGATGAGAAAATTAGTTACCATGGAAATGAAAGGTCTGAGAAAGGCTGCACTATTGATGAGAAAATTAGTTGCCATGGAAATGAGAGGTCTGAGAAAGGCTGCACTAGTGATGAGAAAATTAGTTGCCATGGAAATGAGAGGTCTGAGAAAGGCTGCACTAGTGATGAGAAAATTAGTTGCCATGGAAATGAGAGGTCTGAGAAAGGCTGCACTAGTGATGAGAAAATTAGTTGCCATGGAAATGAGAGGTCTGAGAAAGGCTGCACTAGTGATGAGAAAATTAGTTACCATGGAAATGAGAGGTCTGAGAAAGGCTGCACTAGTGATGAGAAAATTAGTTGCCATGAAAATGAGAGGTCTGAGAAAGGCTGCACTAGTGATGAGAAAATTAGTTACCATGGAAATGAGAGGTCTGAGAAAGGCTGCACTAGTGATGAGAGGTCTGAGAAAGGCTGCACTAGTGATGAGAAAATTAGTTACCATGGAAATGAGAGGTCTGAGAAAGGCTGCACTAGTGATGAGAAAATTAGTTGCCATGGAAATGAGAGGTCTGAGAAAGGCTGCACTAGTGATTGGAAAATTAGTTGCCATGGAAATGAGAGGTCTGAGAAAGGCTGCACTAGTGATGAGAAAATTAGTTGCCATGGAAATGAGAGGTCTGAGAAAGGCTGCACTAGTGATGAGACAAGAAATAATCAGACTTGAAGTCAATCAAGAACAAGACAGCACAGAACCAACACTACATTTATTATGGAGACAGCACAGAACCAACACTACATTTATTATGGAGACAGCACAGAACCAACACTACATTTATTATGGAGACAGCACAGAACCAACACTACATTTATTATGGAGACAGCACAGAACCAACACTACATTTATTATGGAGACAGCACAGAACCAACACTACATTATTATGGAGACAGCACAGAACCAACACTATATTTATTATGGAGTCAGCACAGAACCAACACTACATTTATTATGGAGTCAGCACAGAACCAACACTACATTTATTATGGAGACAGCACAGAACCAACACTACATTTATTATGGAGACAGCACAGAACCAACACTACATTTATTATGGAGACAGCACAGAACCAACACTACATTTATTATGGAGACAGCACAGAACCAACACTACATTTATTATGGAGACAGCACAGAACCAACACTACATTTATTATGGAGACAGCACAGAACCAACACTACATTTATTATGGAGACAGCACAGAACCAACAATACATTTATTATGGAGACAGCACAGAACCAACACTACATTTATTATGGAGAAAGCCCAGAACCAACACTACATTTATTATGGAGACAGCACAGAACCAACACTACATTTATTATGGAGACAGCACAGAACCAACACTACATTTATTATGGAGACAGCACAGAACCAACACTACATTTATTATGGAGACAGCACAGAACCAACAATACATTTATTATGGAGACAGCACAGAACCAACACTACATTTATTATGGAGTCAGCACAGAACCAACACTACATTTATTATGGAGACAGCACAGAACCAACACTACATTTATTATGGAGACAGCACAGAACCAACACTACATTTATTATGGAGACAGCACAGAACCAACACAACATTTATTATGGAGACAGCACAGAACCAACACTACATTTATTATGGAGACAGCACAGAACCAAGACTACATTTATTATGGAGTCAGCACAGAACCAACAATACATTTATTATGGAGACAGCACAGAACCAACAATACATTTATTATGGAGTCAGCACAGAACCAACACAACATTTATTATGGAGACAGCACAGAACCAACACAACATTTATTATGGAGACAGCACAGAACCAACACAACATTTATTATGGAGACAGCACAGAACCAACACAACATTTATTATGGAGACAGCACAGAACCAACACTACATTTATTATGGAGACAGCACAGAACCAACACAACATTTATTATGGAGACAGCACAGAACCAACACAACATTTTTTATGGAGACAGCACAGAACCAACACTACATTTATTATGGAGACAGCACAGAACCAACACAACATTTTTTATGGAGACAGCACAAAACGTAGTTCACCCACTTGGAAGGCATGCCCTGTGATTCCATACCATATGAAACGTACACCAAAAGAGGAAAAGGACGTAGAGCATGAGATAGACCAGGAACAATATGGAAAGATGACATCAGAGAAACTCTACAAGAACACTATATTTCTGTAAAAGAGATAGATGGTCAGGAGAACAAGAAGCAAAACCTTATACCTTCTGTAACACCTGCAGTGGTAAAAGAGGAAGTGAAGAAGCAGAAAACCATGTGCCTTGCCAGAGAAAGTGGGAGCACACAAGACTTCTTCCATGTACAGAAGTTGTAGCAAGTACAGATGTGCCTTTCCAGAGACAGTGAGAGCACACAAGACTTCTTCCATGTACAGAAGTTGTAGCAAGTACAGATGTGCCTTGCCAGAGAAAGTGGGAGCCCACAAAACTTCTTTCATGTACAAAAGTTGTAGCAAATACAGATGTGCCTTGCCAGAGAAAGTGGGAGCCCACAAAACTTCTTCCATGTACAGAAGTTGTAGCAAGTACAGATGTGCCTTGCCAGAGAAAGTGGGAGCACACAAAACTTCTTCCATGTAGAGAAGTTGTAGCAAGTACAGATGTGCCTTGCCAGAGAAAGTGGGAGCACACAAGACTTCTTCCATGTAGAACAGTTGTAGCAAGTACAGATGTGCCTTGCCAGAGAAAGTGGGAGCCCACAAAACTTCTTCCATGTAGAGAAGTTGTAGCAAGTACAGATGTGCCTTGCCAAAGAAAGTGGGAGCACACAAGACTTCTTCCATATAGAGAAGTTTTAGCAAGAACAGATGTGCCTTGCCAGAGAAAGTGGGAGCACACAAGACTTCTTCCATATAGAGAAGTTGTAGCAAGTATAGATGTGCCTTGCCAGAGAAAGTGGGAGCACACAAGACTTCTTCCATATAGAACAGTTGTAGCAAGTATAGATGTGCCTTGCCAGAGAAAGTGGGAGCACACAAGACTTCTTCCATATAGAACAGTTGTAGCAAGTACAGATGTGCCTTGCCAGAGAAAGTGGGAGCACACAAAACTTCTTCCATGTAGAGAAGTTGTAGCAAGTACAGATGTGCCTTGCCAAAGAAAGTGGGAGCTCACAAGACTTCTTCCATATAGAGAAGTTTTAGCAAGAACAGATGTGCCTTGCCAGAGAAAGTGGGAGCACACAAGACTTCTTCCATATAGAGAAGTTGTAGCAAGTATAGATGTGCCTTGCCAGAGAAAGTGGGAGCACACAAGACTTCTTCCATATAGAACAGTTGTAGCAAGTATAGATGTGCCTTGCCAGAGAAAGTGGGAGCACACAAGACTTCTTCCATATAGAACAGTTGTAGCAAGTACAGATGTGCCTTGCCAGAGAAAGTGGGAGCACACAAGACTTCTTCCATATAGAACTGTTGTAGCAAATACAGATGTTGCCTTGCCAGAGAAAGTGGGAGCACACAAAACTTCTTCCATGTAGAGAAGTTGTAGCCAGTACACAAACATTCATCTTCTGGACATTATTTATGTGCCATTCCTACTCTGTCTGTGTCACTTTTACTCAGCATGTGCCATTCCTACTCTATCTGTATCACTTTTACTCAGCATGTGCCATTCCTACTCTATCTGTGTCACTTTTACTCAGCATGTGCCATTCCTACTCTATCTGTGTCACTTTTACTCAGCATGTGCCATTCCTACTCTATCTGTGTCACTTTTACTCAGCATGTGCCATTCCTACTCTATCTGTGTCACTTTTACTCAGCATGTGCCATTCCTACTCTATCTGTGTCACTTTTACTCAGCATGTGCCATTCCTACTCTATCTGTGTCACTTTTACTCAGCATGTGCCATTCCTACTCTATCTGTGTCACTTTTACTCAGCATGTGCCATTCCTACTCTATCTGTGTCACTTTTACTCAGCATGTGCCATTCCTACTCTATCTGTGTCACTTTTACTCAACATGTGCCATTCCTACTCTGTCTGTGTCACTTTTACTCAGCAGGTGCCATTCCTACTCTGTCTGTGTCACTTTTACTCAACATGTGCCATTCCTACTCTGTCTGTGTCACTTTTACTCAGCATGTGCCATTCCTACTCTGTCTGTGTCACTTTTACTCAGCATGTGCCATTCCTACTCTGTCTGTGTCACTTTTACTCAGCATGTGCCATTCCTACTCTGTCTGTGTCACTTTTACTCAGCATGTGCCATTCCTACTCTATCTGTGTCACTTTTACTCAGCATGTGCCAATCTACTCTATTTATTTTAATTCTGCTCTATTTGTGCTATTTCTACTCTGTGTCAATTGCACTCTGTTTGTGTCATTCTACTCCAAACGTGATATATCTACCTTTTTTGTGTCACTTCTGTTTACATCATTTGCACTCTAGTTGCATCGTTTCTACTGTATTTTGTTTTATTTGTGCTTTGTGTCATTTCAGTAACAATGCTGGGTGGCCTTGCAGCCGGAGACCTCAGTTCGATCAGAGCACCATGGGCTTCTGCCTGCCACTCAAAGTCATTGAATACACTATCATATGCTAGATCTGTGAGTGCACTAGATGTCAGGGTCTCCAGCCAAGCCAGGTCTGTGAGTGCGCAAGACTCCAAGGACCCCAGGTCTGTGAGTGCGCAAGACTCCAAGGACCCCAGGTCTGTGAGTGCACTAGATGTCAGGGATCCCAGGTCTGTGAGTGCACTAGATGTCAGGGACCCAGTCCATGCTAGATGTGTGAGTCCACTAGATGTTAAGGATCCCAGGAGTGTGCCATGGGGACATCGACCAAAGTAAGTGTCTACAGGCTGTTAGTCATAGTTTCCTTAAATCTGCTTCTAGATATACTTTAAGTGTCCACATCCATATGTCAGCAGTCTCCACATCCACATATCTGGAATTTCCACATCCATATGTCTGGAATCTCCACATCCATATGTCTGGAATCTCCACATCCATATGTCTGCAGTCTCCACATCCACATATCTGGAATCTCCACATCCACATGTCTGGAATCTCCACATCCACATATCTGGAATCTCCACATCCACATGTCTGCAGTCTCCACATCCACATATCTGGAATCTCCACATCCACATGTCTGGAATCTCCACATCGACATGTATGGAATCTCCACATCCACATGTCTGGAATCTCCACATCCACATGGCTGGAATCTCCACATTGACATGTCTGCAATCTCCACATTGACATGTCTGGAATCTCCACATCCACATGTCTGGAATCTCCACATTGACCACATGTCTGGAATCTCCACATTGACATGGCTGGAATCTCCACATCCACATGTCTGGAATCTCAACATCCACATGTCTGGAGTCTCCACATTGACATGTCTGGAATCTCCACATTCACATGGCTGGAATCTCCACATCCACATGTCTGGAATCTCCACATCCACATTGACATGTCTGGAATCTCCTTGACCACATGTCTGGAATCTCCTTGACCACATGTCTTGAATCTCATTGACTACATGTCTGGAATCTCCTTGACCACATGTCTTGAATCTCATTGACTACATGTCTTGAATCTCCTTAACAACATGTCTGAAATTTCCTTGACCACATGTCTGGAATCTCCGCATTGACATGTCTGGAATCTCCACATCCACATTGACATGTCTGGAATCTCCACATCCACATTGACATGTCTGGAATCTCCACATCCACATTGACATGTCTGGAATCTCCACATCCAAATGTCTGGAATCTCCACATTGACCACATGTCTGGAATCTCCACATCCACATGTCTGGAATCTCCACATCCACATTGACATGTCTGGAATCTCCACATTGACATGGTTGGAATCTCCACATTGACCACATTTTTGGAAGCTCCACATTGACCACATGTCTGGAATCTCCACATTGACATGGCTGGAATCTCCACATCCAGATGTCTGGAATTCTCCACATCCACATGATTGGAATCTCCACATTGACCACATGTCTGGAATCTCCACATTGACCACATGTCTGGAATCTCCACATTGACCACATGTCTGGAATCTCCACATCCACATGTATGGAATCTCCACATTGACCTGGCTGGAATCTCCACATTGACATGTCTGGAATCTCCACATCCACATGGCTGGAATCTCAACATCCACATGTCTGGAATCTCCACATCCACATGTCTGGAATCTCCACATCCACATGTCTGGAATCTCCACATCCACATGTCTGGAATCTCCACATTGACATGTCTGGAATCTCCACATTGACATGTCTGGAATCTCCACATTGACATGTCTGGAATCTCTACATCCACATGTCTGGAATCTCCACATCCACATTGACATGTCTGGAATCTCCACATCCACATTGACATGTCTGGAATCTCCACATCCACATGTCTGGAATCCCCACATCCACATGTCTGGAATCTCCACATTGACATGTCTGGAATCTCCACATTGACATGTCTGAAATCTCCACATCCACATGTCTGGAATCTCCACATCCACATGTCTGGAATCTCCACATCCACATGTCTGGAATCTCCACATCCACATGTCTGGAATCTCCACAACGACATGTCTGGAATCTCCACATTGACATAGCTGAAATCTCCACATCCACATGGCTGGAATCTCCACATTGACCACATGTCTGGAATCTCCACATTGACATGTCTGGAATCTCCATATCCACATGTCTGGAATCTCCACATCCACATTGACATGTCTGGAATCTCCACATCCACATTGACATGTCTGGAATCTCCACATCCACATTGACATGTCTGGAATCTCCACATCCACATGTCTGGAATCTCTACATCCACATTGACATGTCTGGAATCTCCACATTGACATGGCTGGAATCGCCACATCCACATGGCTGAAATTTCCACATTGACATGTCTGGAATCTCAAAATTGACATGGCTGGAATCTCCACATCCACATTGACATGTATGGAATCTCCACATCCACATCCATGTGTCTGGAATCTCCACATCCACATTGACGTGTCTGGAATTACCACATCCACATTGACATGTCTGGAATCTCCACATCCACATGTCTGGAATCTCCACATCCACATTGACATGTCTGGAATCTCCACATCCACATGTCTGGAATCTCCACATCCACATTGACCACATGTCTGGAATCTCTACATCCACATTGACATGTCTGGAATCTCCACATTGACATGGCTGGAATCGCCACATCCACATGGCTGAAATTTCCACATTGACATGTCTGGAATCTCCAAATTGACATGGCTGGAATCTCCACATCCACATTGACATGTATGGAATCTCCACATCCACATGTCTGGAATCTCCACATCCACATTGACGTGTCTGGAATCATCACATCCACATTGACATGTCTGGAATCTCCACATCCACATGTCTGGAATCTCCACATCCACATTGACATGTATGGAATCTCCACATCCACATGTCTGGAATCTCCACATCCACATTGACGTGTCTGGAATCACCACATCCACATTGACATGTCTGGAATCTCCACATCCACATGTCTGGAATCTCCACATCCACATTGACATGTCTGGAATCTCCACATCCACATGTCTGGAATCTCCACATCCACATTGACCACATGTCTGGAATCTCCACATCCACATGTCTGGAATCTCCACATTGACCACATGTCTGGAATCTCCACATTGACCACATGTCTGGAATCTCCACATTGACCACATGTCTGGAATCTCCACATTGACCACATGTCTGGAATCCCCACATTGACCACATGGCTGGAATCTCCTTGACCACAGCCACGTTTTTAACATTTATAAAAATTATTTGTTTGGACTTACAGCAGCTGACGTTTTGTCTTTTACACATCTTATATGCCCCCCCCCCCCTACATATTTTATGTCCTCCCCACATCTTAAATGTTCCCCCACACATCGTGTATGTCCCCCTACACATCTTATATGTCCCCCCACACAACTTATATGTGTACATCTTATATGTCCCCCACACATTGTGTATGTCCTCCCACACATCTTATATGCCCCCCCCCACATCTTATATGCCCCCCCCCCCACATCTCATATGTCCCCCACACATCTTATATGTCCCCCCACACATCTTATATGTCCCCCCACACATCTTATATGTGTACTCGGGGGCTATGTACACCTGTTGGCTGCCAGACTGGACACTGACTCAGAGGCTGTGTACACCTGTTGGCTGCCAGACTGGACACTGACTCAGGGGCTATGTACACCTGCTGGCTGCCAGACTGGACACTGACTCAGGGGCTGTGTACACCTGTTGGCTGCCAGACTGGACACTGACTCAGGGGCTATGTATACCTGTTGGCTGCCAGACTAGACACTGACTCGGGGGCTGTGTACACCTGCTGGCTGCCAGACTGGACACTGACTCGGAGGCTACTGGCAAGTCTCTCAGGTTTGATACACTTACAACCTGGTCTTTTTCACATATATCCAGTACTCTAGAGTGTCGCAGCACTAGAGTTGCTAACTAAACCCAGTGCACTAAAGTTTGGCGGCACTAGAGCTGCTACCCACAAAATACACTTAGTGTTTTCACAAGTATATGTTTGTCCAGATCCACCCCAGTGACCAGGGATCCACGCCTCCAGACGATCCAGCAGTCCTCAAGGAAAGTTGGCAGACCCCAGACTGCCATGTTATCTGGGCACACAGGGTAGGTCACGCAGACTTAGGGCTTTAGTGGTTAGCGCTAAGAGTTTAAGGGATGCCTTAAGAAATATCTGCTGTTTTGGCTGGATTTAATGTAAGAGTGTCTCTGTCTGTAGGCTGGCTTTAATGTTAGAGTGTCTCGGTCTGTCGGCTGGCTTTAATGTTAGAGTGTCTCGGTCTGTCGGCTGGCTTTAATGTTAGAGTGTCTCGGTCTGTAGGCTGGCTTTAATGTTAGAGTGTCTCTGTCTGTAGGCTGGCTTTAATGTTAGAGTGTCTCTGTCTGTAGACTGGCTTTAATGTTAGAGTATCTCGGTATGTAGGCTGGCTAATGTTAGAGAGTCTCTGTCTGTAGGCTGGCTTTAATGTTAGAGTGTCTCTGCCTGTAGGCTGGCTTTAATGTTAGAGTGTCTCTGTCTGTAGGCTGGCTTTAATGTTAGAGTGTCTCTGTCTGTAGGCTGGCTAATGTTAGAGTGTCTCTGTCTGTAGGCTGGCTTTGATGTTAGAGTGTCTCTGTCTGTAGGCTGGCTTTAATGTTAGAGTGTCTCGATTTGTTTAGCTAGATGAAGTTATTAGAGTGTCTGGATTTATTACCCGCATAAAGTAGAGTGTTTGGACTTGTAAGCTGGATAAAGTAGTTAGACTGTGTGGATTTATTAGTTGGATAAAGTAGTTAAAGTGTTTGGACTTGTTGTAGAGTGACCGAATTTGTTGGCTGGATAAGTTACTTAGAGTGTCTGTACTAAGTAGCTAGTTTCTGGATTTTTTGGCTGCATAAAGTAGTTAGAATGTCTAAATTTATTAGCTGAATAATTTAGTAATTATGGTGTCTGGATTTTTTGGCTTAAAAAACTAGTTACGAGTGTCTGGATTTGTTAAGTGGATACAGTAGTGTCTGGATTTGTTGGTTGGATAAAGTAGTCTGATCGTCTGAATGTTTGACTGAAAAAAAATAGTCCACATAAATAGTTTTTAGCTCTTCAGCTAAACATTGTTCTAGAGATTTTAGTTTCTTTAGCAAAACATTATGTTGAGATTTTGGTTTCTTCAGCTAAACATTGTGTTTGAGATTTTAGTTTCTTCAGCTAAACATTGTGTTAGAGATTTTAGTTTCTTCAGCTAAACATTGTGTTAGAAATTTTAGTTTCTTCAGCTAAACATTGTGTTAGAGATTTTAGTTTCTTCAGCTAAACATTTTGTTAGAGATTTTAGTTTCTTCAGCTAAACACTGTGTTAGAGATTTTAGTTTCTTCAGCTAAACATTGTGTTAGAGATTTTAGTTTCTTCAGCTAAACATTGTGTTAGAGATTTTAGTTTCTTCAGCTAAACATTGTGTTAGAGATTTTAGTTTCTTCAGCTAAACATTTTGTTAGAGATTTTAGTTTCTTCAGCTAAACATTGTGTTAGCGATTTTAGTTTCTTCAGCTAAACATTGTGTTAGAGATTTTAGTTTCTTCAGCTAAACATTGTGTTAGAGATTTTAGTTTCTTCAGCTAAACATTGTGTTAGAGATTTTAGTTTCTTCAGCTAAACATTTTGTTAGAGATTTTAGTTTCTTCAGCTAAACACTGTGTTAGAGATTTTAGTTTCTTCAGCTAAACATTGTGTTAGAGATTTTAGTTTCTTCAGCTAAACATTGTGTTAGAGATTTTAGTTTCTTCAGCTAAACATTGTGTTAGAGATTTTAGTTTCTTCAGCTAAACATTTTGTTAGAGATTTTAGTTTCTTCAGCTAAACATTGTGTTAGAGATTTTAGTTTCTTCAGCTAAACATTTTGTTAGAGATTTTAGTTTCTTCAGCTAAACATTGTGTTAGAGATTTTAGTTTCTTCAGCTAAACATTGTGTTAGAGATTTTAGTAACTTCAGCTAAACATTGTGTTAGAGATTTTAGTTTCTTCAGCTAAACATTGTGTTAGAGATTTTAGTTTCTTCAGCTAAACATTGTGTTAGAGATTTTAGTAACTTCAGCTAAACATTGTGTTAGAGATTTTAGTAACTTCAGCTAAACATTGTGTTAGAGATTTTAGTTTCTTCAGCTAAACATTTTGTTAGAGATTTTAGTTTCTTCAGCTAAACATTGTGTTAGAGATTTTAGTTTCTTCAGCTAAACATTGTGTTAGAGATTTTAGTAACTTCAGCTAAACATTGTGTTAGAGATTTTAGTTTCTTCAGCTAGCTAATATGTTTAAGTACCTGGCTACCCTGATAACATCAGATGAAAGACATATTAAGGAATTTTAATGTTGATAGCTCAAGCAAAGGCAGTATTTTACAAAATGAAGAATAGTTTATGCAATCTTTCATGTTAGAGCTTGTTCCCCAGCTAAAGAATATGTTAGAATGTTTTTTCCTCAACTAAGCATTATGTACGAATATTTGTTTCCCCTCAGGTAAACATGACATTAGAGTATTTTTCCCCTCAACTAAACAATATGTTACAGTGTGTTTTCCTCAACTAAGCATTATGTACAAATATTTGTTTCCCCTCAGCTAAACAATATGTTAGAGTGTGTTTTCCTCAACTAAGCATTATGTACGAATATTTGTTTCCCCTCAGGTAAACATGACATTAGAGTATTTTTCCCCTCAACTAAACAATATGTTACAGTGTGTTTTCCTCAACTAAGCATTATGTACGAATATTTGTTTCCACTCAGGTAAACATGACATTAGAGTATTTTTCCCCTCAACTAAACAATATGTTACAGTGTGTTTTCCTCAACTAAGCATTCTGTACAAATATTTGTTTCCCCTCGGCTAAACAATATGTTAGAGTGTGTTTTCCTCAGCTAAGCATTATGTAAGAATATTTGTTTCCCCTCAGGTAAACATGAGAGTATTTTTCCCCTCAACTAAACAATATGTTACAGTGTGTTTTCCTCAACTAAGCATTATGTACAAATATTTGTTTCCCCTCGGCTAAACAATATGTTAGAGTGTGTTTTCCTCAGCTAAGCATTATGTACAAATATTTGTTTCCCCTCGGCTAAACAATATGTTAGAGTGTGTTTTCCTCAGCTAAGCATTATGTACAAATATTTGTTTCCCCTCGGCTAAACAATATGTTAGAGTGTGTTTTCCTCAGCTAAGCATTATGTAAGAATATTTGTTTCCCCTCGGCTAAACAATATGTTAGAGTGTGTTTTCCTCAGCTAAGCATTATGTACGAATATTTGTTTCCCCTCGGCTAAACAATATGTTAGAGTGTGTTTTCCTCAGCTAAGCATTATGTACGAATATTTGTTTCCCCTCGGCTAAACAATATGTTAGAGTGTGTTTTCCTCAGCTAAGCATTATGTAAGAATATTTGTTTCCCCTCGGCTAAACAATATGTTAGAGTGTGTTTTCCTCAGCTAAACATTATGTACGAATATTTGTTTCCCCTCGGCTAAACAATATGTTAGAGTGTGTTTTCCTCAGCTAAGCATTATGTACGAATATTTGTTTCCCCTCGGCTAAACATGACATTAGAGTATTTTTCCCCTTAGCTAAACATGACATTAGAGTATTTTTCCCCTCAGCTAAACATGACATTAGAGTATGGCATGAGCCAGAGTAGGGCTTTAAACAACGAAAAATTGCATCCTAAAAAGGACGTCAAGATAGACTGTTGGTTTTTTCCTGAATTAAACATTGTGCTGGAGTGTTTGAGTATTCTTTTATCCTTAATTAAATATTATAGTAGAGTGTTAGTTTTCTTCTATAAAATGTTATGTTAGTGGTTTGTTTTTCTTTAGCTAATCATTGTAATGTTTTAACAAGTCATAAAAGATATATTCAGGGTGTGTAGGGCCATAAAGAGAGAGAGAGAGAGAGAGAAAGAGAGAGAGAGAGAGAGCAAGTTAATTGTCAGTTAGAGATTGCAGAACTGAAGGTTAACTACCCTGTATTTTACCTGAATATTTGTGTATAGACTTACCATTCTATCTATGTTTTGATAGCTGATATAAGCACTCGCTTGTTTGTCAGGTGTGACAGAGTTCGACAACTGGAACTTGAATCAACACAACAATACAAACTAAGAAGTCATCTCCCCTTGAAACGGTCTAAACCACCTTCATGGCAGAAGAGTTCCAATGTCAGTAAAATCCTTTCAGACGAATTTGTGTTCAGTGAAGCATTTCATGTTGTATTCATACAGTGAGCATGCATGTCATTAGGTGTGTAGCAGAGCTTTAGAGCAACATCAGCCCAGCAGAAGCGGTATACATGAGGACGACAAGTGAGGCAGTGGTTTCACAGACAGTCAAACAAACAACAACTGCCAGTAGAAAATGAATAAAAGACAGTTATATCCAACTTCAAGAATGATAACTTGTGTGGGGGCCTTGTGTTGAGAAAAGAGGCCCTGGAGAATGTCTGGACACCTCTTTGGCTGTAGATGAAATATTATGTATGATAATTTCTTTGTCTTTTCTTCTTATTAGTGTTTACCAGCTGTCAACTCCTAATTGTTTGTTTATTGTAAAGCTTTCTGTGTCTCAGTTTGACTTTCTAATTGTTAGTTTATTGTCTAGGTTTCTGTGTCTTAGTTTGAAGTTTTAATTTTCTGTTAATTGTCCAGGTTTCTGTGTCTTTATTTGACTTTCTATTTGTTTGTTTATCATACTGGTTTATGTGTCTAAGTTTGACTTTCTAATTATTTGTTTTCTGTCCAGGTTTTTGTGTCTTAGTTTGATGTTATAATTGTTTGTTTATTGTCTAAGTTTCTGTCTTAGTTTGAATATGTGATTTTTGTTTATTGTCCAGGTTTGTGCACCATATAGTATATGGCATACACTGTTGTATGTGGGACTTGTTGCAGTATGTCATACACTGTTGTATTTGGGAATTGTTGCAGTATGTCATACACTGTTGCATGTGAAAATTGTTGCAGTCTGTAATACACTGTTGTATGTGGAAATTGTTGCAGTATGTCATACACTGTTCTATGTGGGACTTGTTGCAGTATGTCATACACTGTTGTATGTGAAAATTGTTGCAGTATGTCATACACTGTTGTATGTGAAAATTGTTGCAGTGTGTCATACACTGTTGTATGTGAAAATTGTTACAGTTTGTCATACACTGTTGTATGTGAAAATTGTTGCATCTGTAATACACTGTTGTATGTGGAAATTGTTGCAGTATGTCATACACTGTTTTATGTGGGACTTGTTGCAGTATGTCATACACTGTTGTGTGTAGGAATTGTTGCAGTATGTGATCTGCAACTGTAGCTCACTCAGGGGTATATCTTGTCATACACTGTTGAATGTTGCTCTACCAGTGATGGTGATGCAACTGTAGCTCACCCAGGGGTATATCTTGTCTTACACTGTTGAATGTTGCTCTACCAGTGATGGTGATGCAACTAACTCACTCAGGGGTATATCTTGTCTTACACTGTTGAATGTTGCTCTACCAGTGATGGTGATGCAACTGTAGCTCACCCAGGGGTATATCTTGTCTTACACTGTTGAATGTTGCTCTACCAGCACCGGTGACACAACTGCAAGTCACCCAGGGGTATATCTTGTCATACACTGTTAAATGTTGCTCTACAGGTTCCGGTGACACAACTGCTGCTCGGTCAGGGGTACATCTTGTCAAAAACTAAAACCAGTAGCCATGTCACTCTCAAAGATGAGTTCTTTGAGACTTCAGCACAGGAGAGTTCCAGGTGACTTGTGACTACATGCGTACATGCAACCCTTTCATGTCTATTCCTGTCAGTGATGAATGAGCTTTAGGAAAGTTTTGCAAACTGTCACACACAGTGAGTGAAAGGGGGTGAGAGAGTGAGAGTAGAAGGGGGTGAGAGAGTGAGAGTGAAAGGGGGTGAGAGAGTGAGAGTGAAAGGGGGTGAGAGAGTGAGAGTGAAAGGGGGTGAGAGAGTGAGAGTGAAATGGGGTGAGAGTGAGAGTGAAAGGGGGTGAGAGAGGGAGAGTGAAAGGGGGTGAGAGAGGGAGAGTGAAAGGGGGTGAGAGAGGGAGAGTGAAAGGGGGTGAGAGAGTGAGAGTGAAAGGGGGTGAGAGAGTGAGAGTGAAAAAGGGGGTGAGAGAGGGAGAGTGAAAGGGGGTGAGAGAGGGAGAGTGAAAGGGGGTGAGAGAGGGAGAGTGAAAGGGGGTGAGAGAGGGAGAGTGAAAGGGGGTGAGAGAGGGAGAGTGAAAGGGGGTGAGAGAGGGAGAGTGAAAGGGGGTGAGAGAGGGAGAGTGAAAGGGGGTGAGAGAGGGAGAGTGAAAGGGGGTGAGAGAGGGAGAGTGAAAGGGGGTGAGAGAGGGAGAGTGAAAGGGGGTGAGAGAGGGAGAGTGAAAGGGGGTGAGAGAGTGAGAGTGAAAGGGGGTGAGAGAGGGAGAGTGAAAGGGGGGGAGAGAGGGAGAGTGAAAGGGGGTGAGAGAGGGATAGTGAAATGGGGTGAGAGAGGGAGAGTGAAAGGGGGTGAGAGAGTGAGAGTGAAATGGGGTGAGAGAGTGAGAGTGAAAGGGGGTGAGAGAGGGAGAGTGAAAGGGGGTGAGAGAGGGAGAGTGAAAGGGGGTGAGAGAGAGGTGGAGTGGGAGGGTGAGTGGGAGAGGGGGTGAGAGCTAAAAGACATGAGAGGCAGAGTGTTTGCCAATAAGCAAATATTTTTGCTCTGACTGCTACTTCAACTCATTCAGTACCAGGCAGTTTATCACAGGAGGTTTGTAGGTTTCAGCTGACATGATCTACATTCCTGAACCCCCTGTGACCCACCCGGTAGTTACATTCATTGATTTGACCTTCATCTCACTTTCACTGTGACTGTGGCTCTTACTGATAATATTTAAACTCTCCAAACCCCCAAAGAGACTACTCAACACTTTCCACAACAAAGGAATGCATTGTCCATTGTTTATAACTCATGTAACTGTCCTGGATAACTGAATGAGTTTAGTAACAGCTTCTTGGAATAGAATGAGTGAGCAGAAAACTTGCCTGCTAGTGACAGAGTTTCATGTTCTGGGGTGGTAATGAGTGTGGACAGTTTCTGTCCAAAATATCAATTTCCTTCAAAGCCAGACAGCTCTTACTTGAACACACAAATCTATCACGCAATGGAATAATTAACAAAGACAACTAATGCTTGAGAAAATGAAATAATTAACAAAGACAACTAGTGCTTGAGAAAATTCAATGGTTGAGCACAATGTAAATGATGAAAATGTGATCTTTTACTAACAAATGTCTTCACTATCTCTCTCAGGAGAAAGATACACACAGATGATACCAGGTAAATATTTCCTACATTTTCATTTTTTATTGTTGTCTAATACTAAGGCTGTTGGTGTCACAATAATCAACTCACCTGAGATGTTTTGTTTCTTGGAAGTGTGTCACAGTAACCTGAGATGTTTTGTTTCTTGGAAGTGTGTCACAGTAACCTGAGATGTTTTGTTTCTTGGAGGTGTGTCACAGTAACCTGAGATGTTTTGTTTCTTGGAAGTGTGTCACAGTAACCTGAGATGTTTTGTTTCTTGGAAGTGTGTCACAGTAACCTGAGATGTTTTGTTTCTTGGAAGTGTGTCACAGTAACCTGAGATGTTTCGTTTCTTGGAAGTGTGTCACAGTAACCTGAGATGTTTTGTTTCTTGGAAGTGTGTCACAGTAACCTGAGATGTTTCGTTTCTTGGAAGTGTGTCACAGTAACCTGAGATGTTTTGTTTCTTGGAAGTGTGTCACAGTAACCTGAGATGTTTCGTTTCTTGGAAGTGTGTCACAGTAACCTGAGATGTTTGGTTTCTTGGAAGTGTGTCACAGTAACCTGAGATGTTTGGTTCTTTAAAGTGTGTCACAGTAACCTGAGATGTTTTGTTCTTTAAAGTGTGTCACAGTAACCTGAGATGTTTGGTTTCTTGGAAGTGTGTCACAGTAACCTGAGATGTTTTGTTTCTTGGAAGTGTGTCACAGTAACCTGAGATGTTTTGTTTCTTGGAAGTGTGTCACAGTAACCTGAGATGTTTTGTTTCTTGGAAGTGTGTCACAGTAACCTGAGATGTTTGGTTTCTTTAAAGTGTGTCACAGTAACCTGAGATGTTTCGTTTCTTGGAAGTGTGTCACAGTAACCTGAGATGTTTGGTTCTTTAAAGTGTGTCACAGTAACCTGAGATGTTTTGTTCTTTAAAGTGTGTCACAGTAACCTGAGATGTTTTGTTCTTTAAAGTGTGTCACAGTAACCTGAGATGTTTGGTTTCTTTAAAGTGTGTCACAGTAACCTGAGATGTTTTGTTCTTTAAAGTGTGTCACAGTAACCTGAGATGTTTTGTTCTTTAAAGTGTGTCACAATAACTAACTAACCTGAGATGTTTGGTTCTTTAAAGTGTGTCAAAAAAACCATCTCACCTGAGAGGTTTGATTTTATGGAAGTGTGTCACAGTAACCAACTTACCTGAGATGTGTGGTTTCTTTGAAATTTGTCACAATAACCAACTTACCTGAGATGTTTAGTTTCCTGGAAGTGTGTCACAGTAACCTGAGACTGTTGCATCCCTGTCTGTTTCTGAGACTGTTGCATCCCTATATGTTTCTGAGACTGTTGCATCCCTATATGTTTCTGAGACTGTTGCATCCCTATATGTTTCTGAGACTGTTGCATCCCTGTCTGTTTCTGAGACTGTTGCATCCTTGTCTGTTTCTGAGACTGTTGCATCACTGTCTGTTTCTGAGACTGTTGCATCCTTGTCTGTTTCTGAGACTGTTGCATCCCTGTCTGTTTCTGAGACTGTTGCATCCTTGTCTGTTTCTGAGACTGTTGCATCCTTGTCTGTTTCTGAGACTGTTGCATCCCTGTCTGTTTCTGAGACTGTTGCATCCCTGTCTGTTTCTGAGACTGTTGCATCCTTGTCTGTTTCTGAGACTGTTGCATTCTTGTCTGTTTCTGAGACTGTTGCATCCCTGTCTGTTTCTGAGACTGTTGCATCCCTGTCTTTGACACTGTTGCATCCCTGTCTGTTTCTGAGACTGTTGCATCCCTGTCTGTTTCTGAGACTGTTGCATCCCTGTCTGTTTCTGAGACTGTTGCATCCCTGTCTGTTTCTGAGACTGTTGCATCCTTGTCTGTTTCTGAGACTGTTGCATCCCTGTCTGTTTCTGAGAGTGTTGCATCCTTGTCTATTTCTGAGGCTGTTGCATCCTTGTCTGTTTCTGACACTGTTGCATCCCTGTCTATTTCTGAGACTGTTGCATCCCTGTCTTTGACACTTTTGCATCCCTGTCTGTTTCTGACACTGTTGCATCCCTGTCTGTTTCTGAGACTGTTGCATCCTTGTCTGTTTCTGAGACTGTTGCATCCCTGTCTATTTCTGAGGCTGTTGCATCTTTCCCAGAGACAAACTGATGGAGCAACTTCAGCAACAGATCACTGACCTTGCCCTCTATTTGGAGGAAGAAAGGCTCAGTCACAAGCAGACCAAACACAAGGTTAGTATGGTTGCCATAGTAACTAGGCTACAATCCAGCAAAAGCAGCAGCCTGTTGCCAGCAAAAGCACAATCACCAAACCTCTGGTTATATTTACTTTTGTTTCATTCATTATAAAAAACTACTTTCATACTGCAGAGGTAATATATCTAGCTGATACCAAACTAGTATGGAATGTCTCTGTGACCTAGACATATCTGATCAAGATTGTTCAAATGTATCTCCAGACCCAGAAGAACCCTTCTTCCAGATCCCTTGTCTTGTGTCTCATCCTCTACAATAACATCTCATTTCTCTTGTGTCTCATCCACTTCAATAACATTTCATTTCTCGTGTGTCTCATCCACTTCAATAATATCTCATTTATCTTGTGTCTCATCCACTTCAATAACATCTCATTTATCTTGTGACCCATTCTCTACAATAATATCTAATGTCTCTTGTGTCCCATCCTCTACAATAATATCTAATGTCTCTTGTGTCCCATCCTCTACAATAACATCTCATTTATCTTTTGTCTCATTCTCTACAAAAACATCTAATTTATCTTGTGACCCATTCTCTACAATAATATCTAATGTCTCTTGTGTCCCATCCTCTACAATAACATTTCATTTATCTTCTGTCTCATTCTCTACAAAACATCTAATTTATCTTGTGACCCATTCTCTACAATAATATCTAATGTCTCTTGTGTCCCATCCTCTACAATAACATCTAATTTATCTTTTAACCCATTCTCTACAATAACATCTAATGTCTCTTGTGTCCTATCCTCTACAATAACATCTTATTTATCTTGTATCCCATTCTCTACAATAATATCTAATTTATTTTTTATCCCATTCTCTACAATAATATCTAATTTATCTTGTATCCCATTCTCTACAATAACATCTAATTTATCTTGTATCCCATTCTCTACAATAATATCTAATTTATCTTGTATCCCATCCTCTACAATAACATCTAATTTATCTTATATCCCATTCTCTACAATAACATCTAATTTATCTTGTATCCCATCCTCTACAATAACATCTAATTTATCTTGTATCCCATTCTCTACAATAATATCTAATGTCTCTTGTGTCCCATTCTCTACAATAACATCTAATTTATCTTGTATCCCATTCTCTACAATAATATCTAATGTCTCTTGTATCCCATCCTCTACAATAACATCTAATTTATCTTGTATCCCATTCTCTACAATAATATCTAATGTCTCTTGTAACCCATTCTCTACAATAACATCTAATTTATTTTGTATCCCATTCTCTACACTAACATCTAATGTCTCTTGTGTCCTATTCTCTACAATAACATCTAATGTCTCTTGTATCCCATGCTCTACAATAACATCTAATTTATCTTGTAACCCATTCTCTACAATAACATCTAATTTATCTTGTATCCCATTCTCTACAATAATATCTAATTTATTTTTTATCCCATTCTCTACAATAATATCTAATTTATCTTGTATCCCATCCTCTACAATAACATCTAATTTATCTTGTATCCCATTCTCTACAATAATATCTAATTTATCTTGTATCCCATCCTCTACAATAACATATAATTTATCTTATATCCCATTCTCTACAATAACATCTAATTTATCTTGTATCCCATCCTCTACAATAACATCTAATGTCTCTTGTGTCCTATTCTCTACAATAACATCTAATTTATCTTGTATCCCATTCTCTACAATAATATCTAATGTCTCTTGTATCCCATACTCTACAATAACATCTAATTCATCTTGTAACCCATTCTCTACAATAACATCTAATTTATTTTGTAACCCATTCTCTACAATAACATCTAATTTATTTTGTAACCCATTCTCTACAATAACATCTAATTTATCTTGTAACCCATTCTCTACAATAACATCTAATTTATTTTGTAACCCATTCTCTACAATAACATCTAATGTCTCTTGTGTCCCATTCTCTACAATAACATCTAATTTATCTTGTATCCCATACTCTACAATAACATCTAATGTCTCTTGTGTCCTATTCTCTACAATAACATCTAATTTATCTTGTATCCCATTCTTTACAATAACATCTAATGTCTCTTGTGTCAAATTCTCTACAATAACATCTAATGTCTCTTGTATCCCATACTCTACAATAACATCTAATTTATTTTGTAACCCATTCTCTACAATAACATCTAATTTATCTTGTAACCCATTCTCTACAATAACATCTAATTTATTTTGTAACCCATTCTCTACAATAACATCTAATGTCTCTTGTGTCCAATTCTCTACAATAACATCTAATTTATCTTGTAACCCATTCTCTACAATAACATCTAATTTATTTTGTAACCCATTCTCTACAATAACATCTAATTTATCTTGTGTCCAATTCTCTACAATAACATCTAATTTATCTTGTAACCCATTCTCTACAATAACATCTAATTTATTTTGTAACCCATTCTCTACAATAACATCTAATTTATCTTGTAACCCATTCTCTACAACAACATCTAATGTCTCTTGTGTCCTATTCTCTACAATAACATCTAATTTATCTTGTATCCCATTCTTTACAATAACATCTAATGTCTCTTGTGTCAAATTCTCTACAATAACATCTAATGTCTCTTGTATCCCATGCTCTACAATAACATCTAATTTATCTTGTAACCCATTCTCTACAATAATATCTAATGTTTCTTGTGTCTCATCCTCTACAATAACATCTAATTTCCCATAAAGCAATCTTTATAATGTAGCTTAAACAACAGCTTGGTCTTCAGTTTTACCCTGCCTCTTTGAGATGGGAACTTTTCAAGCTTGGAACTGATTGTCACAGACCTTGGGGTAACCCTGATGGTCCGTGGCTCGTAACTGGGCCTATGACAGACAAACTAACCTTTAACACACACTGAACCGGAACGCACACAGGGCACATACGACAGTCTTTATTGCAAGTACAGGTAATACAACAGACATTTGACTTCCTGCTGTGTGGACACCTATTGCCTGGACCCTCTGGCCGAACAAGATTTACAGTCACCTCGCTCTCCAGTCCGTTCCACGGGCAATCTCTGGTGCACAAACCACAGCTAGGCAAGATACGCTCTTTCCTATTGACACACTGACCTACCAAGATGTCACAGCCTCGGTCTAGTGCAGGGTCCACGTGACAAGGTTAGACATTCTCTCACAGAACGTGTACCTAAATGATTTAACTGGTCAGAAGTAACTGGACACTACTTACTTATTGTGAAACAATACATTATACCAGTTAAATACACAGCACAAAAGACTATCCTATTCTAACAGAACACTGTAAATAATCTATGCAGTCACTAAAGAAATATCCTAACTCTTATATTCTATCACTGTCTCGCTAACACGTCTGCCTGGTCTCAACACTGCACACCCAATCTCCTGTGTTCTCTCACCTCGTGTCTTTTGACCCGTTCACCTGCTCAGTCCCTCATAGGGCAATCGTGTTGCAAACTTGTCTGTAACAGAGTTTACTCTCACTTGTTGTCTTCAAGTGGTCTCTAATGAGCAATAGCCTCACCGTGCAAACAGCACAGACTTGGCCAGTCACGCCACTGACCTTTGTATCAACTCTGGGGTCAACCCTGAACACGGTACACCTTTGTACATGATTGTGCACACAGGGTTGTGACACTGATCAGGAACTCTCTATGCCACAGTCCCTCTGGAGATGGAACATCTGTAACAGTTTAGAAGGAAAGTCCAGTCCTGGTAGTTGCAAGCCCTGTTCAGAGCTCAGTCAGAGTCATCTCAGAGCTGTGCACTCAAGAATTAGATTCCGTAGCTTTCTAGAAATCTGCCAACCAACAAATCTTCATTTTGTTCTTGTGAAGTCTCTAATTTGTATTTCTTCAAATAGTAGCCCATGGATTTTTAATATTTTTGATTTTCATATCACAGGCTGAGCAAATCCTGAAAGATAAAATAGATCAAATGACATCACAGTTTCAAGATCAAATCAGGTGAGTCCAGATATCATCAGGGTAGCAAAAAGTCTTGTACTAGTAAACCGCTT
Source organism: Candidula unifasciata (assembly GCA_905116865.2). NCBI lineage: Eukaryota > Metazoa > Mollusca > Gastropoda > Stylommatophora > Geomitridae > Candidula > Candidula unifasciata. The sequence continues at coordinate 67,938 of CAJHNH020000145.1, forward strand.
CACTTTTGTGAAAATGTTTTTATCCCAACCATATGGAAGCTAAATCTGGCCAGCTGGTACTGAAACAGCAGAGACTAGATGGTTTGTGTGTGATGTTTGTATGTGATATTTGTATGTGATGTTTGTGTGTGATGTTTGTCTGTGATGTTTGAGAAAAATGGTCAGACTATCACGGCCACAGGAGAGCTGCAGGATTGACTAGATCATTCTTCTAACCATCCATTGGGAAAAGGCAAATAACATTTCAGGGGAGCTCATCAACTTGAGATGTGGAATAAAGACATGATCATTATATGGGAATATACTGGACAACTGGGGCAGAGACAAACGTTTGTGGGGGAAACCAGCAACAAATAACGTTGTAAGCAGCACCTTGTCAATTGCTAGAGAAGAATGGTGACCGCCAATATCTACTCCAGGCTTGGCATCTCAAGAAAAATTATTTCTTTCATGTAAAACCAGCATTTCTGTATCTCTGTCCTTAGTAGATTTACTCTGGTGCAGGATATTCGTGTCATTAGACCTGTTCCACAGCCGTAGATTTTCTGTGATGTCTCTTTGTTCATACAAACATCATCATCATTTCCCAGTTGACTATTTCAGGTGCACACGGCCATTGTTGGAACAGACTGTGGCTGGAAGCAGTCGACACACCTTCTCGCATTGAGACTGAACAGGTTCATTGTTGTCTCACAGATTTATTGTCCAGTATTTGTTGACCCTTCAATCACAACATATAGTGTTGGTCACAGTTAACCTCTGACCCTTGACTTGTAAGTTCATCACAGTCAATCTTTAACCATGACCTGTGATAAACAGAGGATAGGGCTGATTAATTTCTGTGGGAGTGTCCAATCTTTTATGTTCATTGTCAGTGTTTTCTACATTGTCAGTGTTTTCCACTTTTCAGTGTTTTCCACTTGTCAGTGTTGTCCACATTGTCAGTGTTGTCCACATTGCCAGCAGTGTCTGTGTCTTCCACAGGGATCTGAAAACTGAGCACCAAGAGGAGTTGTTGCAGCAGAAGCAGAAGTTACAAGCGGAACACACCGAAGTGCGGAACACTTTGGAAAATCAGATCAGTCAGTTACTGTTAACATCGTTTGTTGTCCTGATGGTCTCCATCAATCATCATCATCTTTATCTTCATCTTCAGTGTGTGTGGCCAGCTGTCTGTTGCCAGTCTGTGTGTGGCCAGCTGTCTGTTGCCAGTCTGTGTGTGGCCAGCTGTCTGTTGCCAGTCTGTCTGTTGCCAGTCTGTCTGTTGCCAGTCTGTCTGTTGCCAGTCTGTCTGTTGCCAGTCTGTCTGTTGCCAGTCTGTCTGTTGCCAGTCTGTCTGTTGCCAGTCTGTCTGTTGCCAGTCTGTCTGTTGCCAGTCTGTCTGTTGCCAGTCTGTGTGTGGCCAGCTGTCTGTTGCCAGTCTGTGTGTGGCCAGCTGTCTGTTGCCAGTCTGTGTGTGGCCAGCTGTCTGTTGCCAGTCTGTCTGTTGCCAGTCTGTGTGTGGCCAGCTGTCTGTTGCCAGTCTGTGTGTGGCCAGCTGTCTGTTGCCAGTCTGTGTGTGGCCAGCTGTCTGTTGCCAGTCTGTGTGTGGCCAGCTGTCTGTTGCCAGTCTGTGTGTGGCCAGCTGTCTGTTGCCAGTCTGTCATTTCCTTATTGATTTAAATAATTTTAATTAGAACAGTGTTCTTACATAATTTACAAGTGTAGCTGGGTGGCATCATAGAAAACGGTGATTAGAACGCTGGTCAGACAAGGCCAAACAGATACGTCAGTGACCTTTGGGGGAGTGCGTAGGAACAGGTGCACTGTGACCAGGGTTGAACAGAGTACGTTAATCCAGATAATTCCGTGACATCTGACCTTGACGGATGAATACGTATGATAAGCGGACAACCCTAGAAACTAGATTAGAACGCTGGTCAGGAAAGACCACACGAAGATGCACTAGAGAGGCTGAGGTCGACAAGTGCTCAATGAGGAAAGACGAAGGTGTCAGATAGATAAGACAGACCACGAGAGCATCGAGGAATGCAGACGACCCCCTAAAGACGATAACATGGAACAGGATGAAGGGTGACAGACGCTGATTGATAACCCATGCCAGGAAGAGAGAAGAGGCGGGTGAGAAGAGGAGGCGAGCGAGGGGAGAGAAGGGACAGTGAGTGCCTAGACGCTTGAGAGGGTGGTTGACAAGAACTCTGCTACGCTAGAAGAAATATAGTAAACTTTGGTTTTGCTTTGCTGGAAAAGATTAAAGAACTTATCATCAGACATATGAATAGCCAGTAATAAGATACTAGAATGTTATTCTGTGGCTTAAATGAAATATATTCGTTCTGCATAGATTGAAATTATATTGTTGAATAAAAAAATCTTATAACCGTATACTGTTTTATCAACGGCTGTGTTGTTAAACACAATAATTCAACTTACAACCAGTATCTATCATATACTAAGTTCCGAATTAGGCACATCTATTCTTGGGGGATGTGAAAGACGCAACTGTGTCACAAGTATACTATGACATAATTTACAAGTGTAGTTGTACCATGACATAATGTACAAGTGTAGTTGTACCATGACATAATGTACCAGTGTAGTTGTACCGTGACATAATGTACCAGTGTAGTTGTACCATGACATAATGTACCAGTGTAGTTGTACCATGACATAATGTACCAGTGTAGTTGTACCGTGACATAATGTACAAGTGTAGTTGTACCATGACATAATGTACAAGTGTAGTTGTACTATGACATAATGTACAAGTGTAGTTGTACCGTGACATAATGTACCAGTGTAGTTGTACCGTGACATAATGTACCAGTGTAGTTGTACCATGACATAATGTACCAGTGTAGTTGTACCATGACATAATGTACCAGTGTAGTTGTTACATGACATAATGTACCAGTGTAGTTGTACCATGACATAATGTACCAGTGTAGTTGTACTGTGACATAATGTACCAGTGTAGTTGTACCATGACATAATGTACAAGTGTAGTTGTACCATGACATAATGTACAAGTGTAGTTGTACCATAACATAATGTACAAGTGTAGTTGTACCGTGACATAATGTACAAGTGTAGTTGTACCATGACATAATGTACCAGTGTAGTTGTACCGTGACATAATGTACAAGTGTAGTTGTACCGTGACATAATGTACAAGTGTAGTTGTACTGTGACATAATGTACAAGTGTAGTTGTACCATGACATAATTTACAAGTGTAGTTGTACCGTGACATAATGTACAAGTGTAGTTGTACCATGACATAATGTACCAGTGTAGTTGTACCATGACATAATGTACCAGTGTAGTTGTACCATGACATAATGTACAAGTGTAGTTGTACCGTGACATAATGTACAAGTGTAGTTGTACCATGACATAATGTACAAGTGTAGTTGTACCGTGACATAATGTACAAGTGTAGTTGTACCGTGACATATTGTACAAGTGTAGTTGTACCATAACATAATGTACCAGTGTGGTTGTACCATGACATAATGTACAAGTGTAGTTGTATAGTGACATAATGTACAAGTGTAGTTGTACCGTGACATAATGTACAAGTGTAGTTGTACCATGACATAATGTACAAGTGAAGCTGTGCCATGACATAATTTACAAGTGTAGTTGTACCATGACATAATGTACAAGTGTAGTTGTACCGTGACATAATGTACAAGTGTAGTTGTATCATGACATAATGTACAAGAGTAGTTGTACCATGACATATTGTACCAGTGTAGTTGTATCATGACATAATGTACAAGTGTAGCTGTGCCATGACATGCGTGGCAATCACAATCGGTGATTTCTGCTAGGAAATCTGGGCTGACATGGTGGCAGACGTGGCCTGAAGAACCACTTTCATCAGAGTTAAGATTCCTTTGGAAAGGGACCCGATTCATCATTTCAGTCTTTGTTTATGAGCCTGCCCGACTAGGACATTTGTTCTCAGATTATTATTTGAACCGGATTTTGAACAGGTGAATGCTTAGACTGGCTGAAGCTTTAACAGTAAAAAGCAATAAACTCCCTTTTATTTAAACAGAAGAATTTCATTGTCAGGTTTAAGTTACCCTGTGACATGACTATCAAAAACTTTGATGATTAGATGAAAATCATGCATTGACAGCGACCATTTGTGATCAGTGGAATTTATACAGTTTTCTTTGTGCTTCATTATTTGTTAATCTAACTCTGTTGTAACATACCTGGCAAGATACAGTGAAATGTGCCATGCATTAATTAGTAAACTGTTTGTGTCCACATGATTGTGTCCGTGTTCTCATGTTTCTCTCCGTGGTCCACATTTCTCACAGGTCACATGGCAAAGGAGATTGAGTTCTTACAAAGTGCTTTTGAGACTTATAAAGGCACCCTACAGACAGAAGCCAGCCAGAAGTCCAGCACCTCTGAAGAGAAGCGCAATTTCCATTCTGCTGAAGAAAAACAGCAGGCTATTCATGAAATCAGTAAGAGTTGTCTCAGAGGCCATAATGCCAGTTTGCCATTGTCTTTTTTCATTGCTCTTTTTTCTTTTAGTTGTTTCCAGATGACAATGTTCTGAAGTTTCATGATGAAAATGAAATCTGGCTGTTTCAGGAACCAGAAGTGTCACTGATTAATTTGCCGGTATCTGAACATTGGTGGCTTATTGCCAGATATACTCTCAGATGATATTATCAAATAAATTAGCAGACCAACAGAATAGTTTTCACATAAAATGTAAAGTATATCCTCACTCGTTTGCATGTCATTAACTGGAGTGTCTTCATGTGCACGTGTGAGTTTAAAAAGCTAAAGATGAGCACTTTCCGTGCATCCTTGATGCATCGGGTATATCATGCTAGGGACATATTTTAACATTCATGTTTGTATAGTCAGTGAGATCAGAGATGTCAGTACCGTGAAAGCCACCTTGACTTCTCGGGACATTTCTGGATACCTCTTTAAGTTGGGTGTTGTACGGAACAAATGCTTCAAACTGTATCTTTGATGGTTGATATAATACATGAATATTTAGTAGAGTTTACAAAATGAATTAATAATAAGTGTTGTTTAAGGATTTTAAAATATTTAGTATAGTTTATATAATTAGGTAATATTTAGTATAATTTATAAAATAAGTAACTGTTGGGTAAAGATTGCAAAAGACAGACTGTATCAATTATTCAGGCCCAGTTTCAGATATTATGGGGAAAAGGCACAGTGTGAAATTGACCTTGCCTCCCTTCACTTAAAAACATAAAACCCATCAGATCTTACTTTGTTTGTCATCAATCTTGCAGAAAGCAAACTCATCCAGGAGTGGAATCAAGAGAGAAGCAACCTTGCCAGAGAACACCAGAAAGCCATTGAAGCAATGCGTCAACAACACAAACAGGAAATGGATGTAATTTCTGTGTTATTTCACCTAAATTGATCAAGGATGTGAGATCAGATGTATGAGAAAAACTGAGTGATATCAAGTGTATGAGATCAGGTGTATGAGATTGAGTGTGTGAAGTAAAATGAGTGATATCAGGAGTGGAATATCAAGGGTGGGAGATTGAGTGTATGAGATAAACTCAGATAACACATGTGGGAGATTGAGTGTATGAGATAAACTCAGATAACACATGTGGGAGATTGAGTGTATGAGATAAACTCAGATAACACATGTGGGAGATAAAGTGTATGAGATCAGGTTTGTGAGATTGAGTGTATGAGATCAAATGAGCTATCGGGTGAGTGAGTTTTGGTTTGTATCGGGTGAGTGAGATATCAGAGATGACTGTACATCAGGTTTAACACGGGATACACTTAACTTTTTTTTTTTTCTTTTCAGATTTTAGTTTTAACAAATATATCCTTAAAATTAATCTATAAAGAAATGCAAAAGTCTGTGGCATAAAAGAACGTTGTCTATAAAGAGCTGCAAAAGTCGATCTTATTTAAAAAACTTTGTCTATAAAGAGCTGCAAAAGTCTATCTTATAAAAGAACTTTGTCTATAAAGAACTGCAAAAGCCTGTGTCATAAAAGAACTTAATCTATAAAGAAATGCAAAAGTCTGAGTCTTAAAAGAACTTAATCTATTACAAAATGCAAAAGCCTGTGTCATAAAAGAACTTAATCTATAAAGAAATACAAAAGTCTGTGTCATAAAAGAACTTAATCTATAAAGAACTGCAAAAGTTTTTAGCATAAAAGAACTGAAAAGCCATGACTGGTTTGAGTAAAATAATCAGACACAGCAACTTTTTGATTAACAGAGAAAAAAAAAGAACTTAATCTATAAAGAAATGCAAAAGTCTATGGCATAAAAACAGTGAACTGATGACTACTGGATCCAGTTATGTGAATAGTTAGTTAGTCGACAGATCATCTCATTGCACAGTGAAACACTCAATCCATAAGTGCGTGTATCTCATCCCAAGCAGCTGACACCACTTCTTGTTTGTTCTTCTTCTTTTTTTTTTTCTGGCTTCCTGCATAATGCTCTTGCCTTGCCACACCTCTTTTAACTTTCTGTTCTTGCAGTCTGGTCATGGTTGCAGATTTACAGTCATCACTTGATTCTCACAAACATCTTACTTCTCATCAAGTGTTCAGTATGTCAGTGTGATCAATTTGCTTGAACGCCTTCCACAGTAAACTTACGTATAGGCCTGTCATATTATCCATTTCCATGTATATCTGCATGTTCTAGTGGCATGAAAATTGATATTAGTCCGATGTTTCCGCCTCAGATACTCCAACCACTGTTTTCTGAGCACACTCGTAGAGAAAACATGCCAAGTCTGTGTCTCCAAGCAGGATCTTGCTTTAGTTACTGTCATAACCTCCAATAGTCACAACAAAAGCACCCGAATCTTCTAAGACCGTTCTCTCACTAACCTCAGCTATAAAAACCCATAAGCTTCTCATGTCTTAAACAACAGACCCAAATGTGTAAATGACAGCATGACTCTCACAAGAATTCTCAGTGATCAAAGCCTAAAATACTTCTTTGTTGGAATCTTTTCAGAGTCTGGTATATCGATTTTCTAATGCAGCAGCAGACCTGGAGAAGTTGAAGGAAACCACTGAACTGTTAGAGGTAGGTCAGTTACTGTGTCCAGCTACTGTTACATGTAGGTCAGTTACTGTGTCCAGCTACTGTTACATGTAGGTCAGTTACTGTGTCCAGCTACTGTTACATGTAGGTCAGTTACTGTGTCCAGCTACTGTTAGAGGTAGGTAATTTTTAATTTGATTGCTTCCTGTTACTCTGGCAGCTCTGCTAAGACCTTGTCTGTTGTGATTTTGCACTCATTAGTTTTAATCAGGGTCCATCTTTGACCCTGCTGGCATAGAGAGAGTTGGCCATTAGTAACAGTTGTTAGATTTGCTTTGATTTTTGACCCTGGTAGCATAGAGAGAGTTGGCCATTAGTAACAGTTGTTAGATTTGCTTTGACTGGCACAAGTATACATGTGTGTCTTTGTTGTCCCAGTTCCTGATTTGTGTTTGCCCATCATGTATGTTTTCTCTATTGATTCTTCAATCTGATGTGAACATTGACAGTAGATACTTAAATTTACTTGTTTGTTTTATGTCTCTGTTGTTTATTTATATTTATATCATCTCTGGTTGTCTACCTGTCACTTTTGTCGTTGTCTTCAAGTTTATTTTTGTATTGTAATTCTGGCCCTTGGTACTGACTTACTTGAGATGGTTCTTCCCTGTGTGGGTTCAAGGGCCCCAGTGTGGGTTCCAGGGCCCCAGTGTGGGTTCCAGGGCCCCAGTGTGGGTTCCAGGGCCCCAGTGTGGGTTCCAGGGCCCCATTGTGGGTTCCAGGGCCCCAGTGTGGGTTCCAGGGCCCCATTGTGGGTTCCAGGGCCCCATTGTGGGTTCCAGAGCCTCATTGTGGGTTCCAGGGCCCCATTGTGGGTTCCAGGGCCCCAGTGTGGGTTCCAGGGCCCCATTGTGGGTTCCAGGGCCCCATTGTGGGTTCCAGGGCCCCATTGTGGGTTCCAGGGCCCCATTGTGGGTTCCAGGGCCCCATTGTGGGTTCCAGAGCCTCATTGTGGGTTCCAGGGCCCCATTGTGGGTTCCAGGGCCCTATTGTGGGTTCCAGGGCCCCATTGTGGGTTCCAGGGCCCCATTGTGGGTTCCAGGGCCCTATTGTAGGAAACAAAGTGACAGACCCATTGCCGCTCCGACACACATGTCACAGGAGTCGACTAATTGGGGACTTCCTTCCCAGCGGCAATCAGTAACTAACTGCACACAAATAAGCCAGTAAAACAGATTTACAAGCAAAACTCAGGCCCTGGCACAAAGCCAAACTCCAGATGGACAAGCAACCAGGAATTTCCGAGGGAGCCTACAGTTGGTAAACAAAGAAGAAGAGATGGTTGTGCAGACTCTTTTCTATTTCTGCTATTGGTTCTTGGTCATCTGCAAATAACAATTCTGAAATAGCATCTCATCTTTGCTCCCTGCTTCTTTGCATATAATAGATTCCTGGACACCTACAGATAAACTGGTAAACTGGCATCAAATGTTTGTTCATAAACTACATGTCTTTATGTTGTGAAAGCATTTTCCTGAAATCCGAGCGGCGACCTGTAATGTTAGTCAAATCAGACTTCAGCCTGAGAGAGAGAGAACCCAGGCTTTATCAGGTAAATATAAACAGCAAACAAACAAATAGTAACTGTATAATCTACCATGCATGTCATAAGAACCAGCTATGGAGGACTGACATGAGACGACATCATCTGGTAGAAAACTGTTGGTTTAGAATCCAACTAATAGTTGACAAGTCTGAGATAAACTCATTTCAGGTGTTCTGCTCCATTGAGACGGAAATGACAGAAGAGGAAAAACTTTCAGATAGCAAGTGAATCAATTCATTTCATTCAGAAACTGAGTTATTGTACATTTGTGAGCAGGAAATTGTAAAACTATCATGTGACTTTGATTACTGCAGTCTTTCACCATCGTCATCAGTGACTTGAGTTGTGCAGGTCAGTAACTGTTATTTGTGTTGCCAGGAAACCAAGTCTGAGTTGCAGTCCTTGAAAGACAGTTACAGCACAGTCTGTCAGCAACTGGCCAGTGTAACTGACCAGCTCAGGGACGCGGTGAGTTTGTCAGTTGTAGCCAGAAATAAAGGACAAATTATAATGTAAATATTGCGACAGCCACAATTGATTGCACAGTTTCTAGCCCGCCATATTTCTGTGTATCTCAGCAGCTGCTTTTCTACAAAATGTAATCAACATATAATAAAGTAAGTGGCGTCTGCGGCTTAGGCGTTGCTAGTCCGACTCATAATTCAAACATACCGCAATCAAAACTCACTGCTGGCTGCGTGGATTTTTATCATGGTATAGGGGAATCGCAGGTGGAACCAGCCCAAAATGGGTAACAGGAAGGCTGTCCTGGGGAAGTAAAGGCAGCTGGCATAATGTTGACCACATTACCCACTGAGTGCTGATGGTCTGTAAAAAATCTGGCTGCTCTTCCCATGTGCCAGATAGGCATAAAGGCGGGAAAAGAGATCTTTACTTTTTACTTTTTTTTTTTTATAATGAAGTAAATCTTTTTCACTGAAATACACAAATGGTTTGTGCTTAAGCGTTGCAAATGTGCTTCATAATGCTGGGGTGCCAGGTTCGATCCCAGCTGCAGAAAGGTTTGTCTTGCATTGGTTTCTACAATAGTACCGAGAGCTGACCAATCAGTAAGCAATGGCAATCTACTGAATGCAAAGTTAGCCTAGAAAAACCACAACACTAATAAATACTGGGGTTGGTTCTGCAACGTCCTGTAAAGGATACACAACTAACTTTTAACACAAATCACATTATCTAATTGCACTTGTCATCTCTCTGCCAAAAATGTTATATTAGACATGTGATTAGCGATGTAGTTTCTAAAGTACCGTGATCTTTTTACACAGAGTGGAGCATTCATTTTTATTGTCATGGCTTCAGCTAGCTTTAGTAAGCACCTTTTTAATACATGGTAATTAATTCTGAAGGTAGTGTCCTTATCAACTATATGCCTGAGGTCACACTCATGACGTCCTACAAAGAATTTTTAGATGGTATTATTAGTGTATGCCTCTGCTCGGCCAATAATAACAAAAAAATGCCAGAAAAAAGATTGTTGACTGCATTGTTTGTGTCCGCATTATTTATATTTACACTAAGAAAATATTGTTGTGAAAAATGTTAATATATTCACGTCAACAGCTGAGCAACTTGCGGACACATTCAGTTTGTCTGCGTCACAAACAATAACTGACACAATTCAGATGACAGTACACCATTTTATCAACCAGACAACGGGAAACAATTCCCAGCAGACGTCAGCTGTACAACTTAACTTTACTATTTGCCGTCCATTTTAGGATGACGTTTTTCGTTATTTTCTCATCCTTGAAATGTTAATCCTACAGATAGCAACTCTGGAGGGGAACAACAACCACCATCTGTAAAGTAGTTATTCTGATATGTAACACTAAAAATATACTTTTAGTGTTAACAAATTCAACTTACTTTTTGTTAATGTTTTTTTTTTACATCCAAAGAAAGTACGGCTTGTGGATTTTGAGGAGAGATTTGAAGAAAAGGTGTCACAGATTGATGCCAAGTACACACAAAAACTGCAAGAGCTAATGACACAGAATACAGAGCTTAAGTAAGTAACAATGACACAGAATTCAGAGCTTAAGTAAGTAACAATGACACAGAATACAGAGCTTAAGTAAGTAACAATGACACAGAATACAGAGCTTAAGTAAGTAACAATGACACAGAATACAGAGCTTAAGTAAGTAACAATGACACAGAATACAGAGCTTAAGTAAGTAACAGTGACACAGAATACAGAGCTTAAGTAAGTAACAATGACACAGAATACAGAGCTTAAGTAAGTAACAATGACAAGAACTCAGTTTAAGAACTGCATTACAAATAGTGTGTCATGGCAATAGCATTCACTTGGCTACACCAGCTTGTATCCCATTCCATATTTCTATCTTTCTCTCTGTCTGCCTCTCTCTCTCTCTCTCTCTCTCTCTCTCTCTCTCTCTCTCTCTCTCTCTCTCTCTCTCTCTCTCTCTCTCTCTCTCTCTCTCGGCCTGAATTTATCTCTGTTCGCTCTCTCTCTCTCTCTATCTCTCTCTATATCTCTTTTTGCAGATTCTCTAATTAAATGCATCACAAATAACTTGCCTAACTTTTGATCTGTGTTCTGGGCCATGCAAGTGTTCACTGCAATAAGCGTGCAGATTATCTGGTTGACAAGGTGTTTGACCATGACCGGCACTAGAAGCATTGAAGGTGTCATTAATGACATGCCAGTTGCACATTGTGCAGTAGATCATGAGAAAAAAGCATGACTTGGTGTCCATGTCCAGGTGAGTGGACACAGCGGTGTTGTCCAGGTGAGTGGACACAGCTGTGTTGTCCAGGTGAGTGGACACAGCGGTGTTGTCCAGGTGAGTGGACACAGCTGTGTTGTCCAGGTTAGTGGACACAGCGGTGTTGTCCAGGTTAGTGGACACAGCGGTGTTGTCCAAGTTAGTGGACACAGCGGTGTTACCCAGGTTAGTGGACACAGCGGTGTTGTCCAGGTTAGTGGACACAGCGGTGTTGTCCAGGTTAGTGGACACAGCAGTGTTGTCCAGGTTAGTGGACACAGCGGTGTTGTCCAGGTTAGTGGACACAGCGGTGTTGTCCAGGTTAGTGGACACAGCGGTGTTGTCCAGGTTAGTGGACACAGCGGTGTTGTCCAGGTTAGTGGACACAGCGGTGCTACCTGGAGCAACCAAACATGAATATTTCACTAAGGGCACAAGGCGTCTAATTAATCAACAAAGAACATGCATGGTCAGTCATTTTACTCTTTTAGAGCTGTTAAAGAGGATATCGGAGCACCTATGGATCTGACCGGAGTGCTGTGATGATAATCCTTACTAGTCCCTAATCATTAATCTGTCTGCAGAGGGACTGTCCATTCCCTAGAGGGTTTTCACACAAAACACTTTCTCTCTCTCTGTCTCTCTTTCTTTCTTTCTGTCTGTTTGGTAGAAAGTGACACCGTGGGCCCTGTTCTTCTTTGTGATGTTGTACGGGACCAGTCGTGTGTTGTGTTGTGTTGTGCTGTGCTGTGTTGTGTTGTGCTGTGTTGTGTTGTGTTGTGTTGTGTTGGACAATAAAATCATTATGGGTACAAGTGGACACAAAATACTTTAATAGTCTTTCTTCATGAACTCTTGTGTTCTTGAACTCAGCTGTAGGTTCTTTCTCAAGATTGACTGAATAACTTGTGTCCTTTCTTAAGATCAGTGGAACTTGTGTCCTTTCTTAAGATCAGTGGAACTGTGTCCTTTCTCAACATCGGTGGAACTGTATCCTTTCTCAAGATCAGTGGAACTGTGTCCTTTCTCAAGATCAGTGGAACTGTGTCCTTTCTCAAGATCAGTGGAACTGTGTCCTTTCTCAAGATCAGTGGAACTGTGTCCTTTCTCAAGATCAGTGGAACTGTGTCCTTTCTCAAGATCAGTGGAACTGTGTCCTTTCTCAAGGTCAGTGTAACTGTGTCCTTTCTCAAGGTCAGTGTAACTGTATCCTTTCTCAAGATCAGTGGAACTGTGTCCTTTCTCAAGATCAGTGGAACTGTGTCCTTTCTCAAGATCAGTGGAACTGTGTCCTTTCTCAAGATCAGTGGAACTGTGTCCTTTCTCAAGGTCAGTGTAACTGTGTCCTTTCTCAAGGTCAGTGGAACTGTATCCTTTCTCAAGATCAGTGGAACTGTATACTTTCTCAAGATCAGTGGAACTGTGTCCTTTCTCAAGATCAGTGGAACTGTATCCTTTCTCAAGATCAGTGGAACTGTGTCCTTTCTCAAGATCAGTGGAACTGTGTCCTTTCTCAACATCAGTGGAACTGTATCCTTTCTCAAGATCAGTGGAACTGTGTCCTTTCTCAAGATCAGTGGAACTATGTCCTTTCTCAACATCAGTGGAACTGAATTCTTTCTTAAGATCAGTGGAACTGAATCCTTTCTTAAGATCAGTGTAACTGTGTCCTTTCTCAAGATGAGTGGAACTGTGTCCTTTCTCAAGATCAGTGGAACTGTGTCTTTTCTCAAGATCTATGGAACTGTGTCCTTTCTCAAGATCAGTGGAACTGTATCCTTTCTCAAGATCAGTGTAACTGTGTCCTTTCTCAAGGTCAGTGTAACTGTGTCCTTTCTCAAGGTCAGTGGAACTGTGTCCTTTCTAAAGATCAGTGGAACTGTCCTTTCTCAAGATCAGTGTAACTGTGTCCTTTCTCAAGGTCAGTGGAACTGTGTCCTTTCTAAAGATCAGTGGAACTGTGTCCTTTCTCAAGATCAGTGTAACTGTGTCCTTTCTCAAGGTCAGTGTAACTGTGTCCTTTCTCAAGGTCAGTGAAACTGTGTCCTTTCTAAAGATCAGTGGAACTGTGTCCTTTCTCAAGATCAGTGTAACTGTATCCTTTCTCAAGGTCAGTGGAACTGTGTCCTTTCTAAAGATCAGTGGAACTGTGTCCTTTCTAAAGATCAGTGGAACTGTGTCCTTTCTCAAGATCAGTGTAACTGTGTCCTTTCTCAAGGTCAGTGTAACTGTGTCCTTTCTCAAGGTCAGTGGAACTGTGTCCTTTCTAAAGATCAGTGGAACTGTGTCCTTTCTCAAGGTCAGTGGAACTGTGTCCTTTCTCAAGGTCAGTGGAACTGAATTCTTTCTCAAGATCAGTGGAACTGTGTCCTTTCTCAAGATCAGTGGAACTATGTCCTTTCTCAACATCAGTGGAACTGAATTCTTTCTTAAGATCAGTGGAACTGAATCCTTTCTTAAGATCAGTGTAACTGTGTCCTTTCTCAAGATCAGTGGAACTGTATCCTTTCTCAAGATCAGTAGAATTATATTCTTTTTTCATGGTCAGTGAACTACAAGTCTTTAGCTCAAGCTCGGCATGCTAGCTAAGTTGGTTAAACCAGCTGTGCAGCAATTGGCTGACAAAATCCTCGTCGTCCAAGTTCACGTTTGGGGGTAAGCAGAAAAGCCACATATTTCCTAGATTTGTAGTATCTGTCATGGAATCAAGGCCAAAGGATTGCAGTATCTATAGTATTGAGCCAAGGGGCTTACAACTCATGGTTTCTGAGAAAGAAAAAAATTCCTTAGCTCAAATAAACCGCATATTAAGACTTTTACAATAGAAGGTGCCAAGATTCTGTTTGATATTTTTGACTAATTTGTCTTGTTTGTTTGTAGACCTGTCATCTTGTGGAGTTCATCATTAGGTTGGTAAGCATCATCTGTCTACCTGCAGTTCTGATTGGCATTTCTTGTTTCTGGATACAATGTTGTTGTTGTGTTTTTTGGGGGCCAGAGTTTGACTTGGGTGCTGTTGCTGAAATTAAAGTGCTGAATGTAAGGGTTCCTATCCCAGATAATGTTTTCTCTGCTGCCTGTGTTGTATCACAAAATGTCTGTGGCCTTCTGTTTGGAATCAGTGAAAACATACAATTAAACAATAATTGTTGAAATAGTGAAAACATACAATTAAACAATAATTGTTGGAATAGCCAAACATTTCAGTGTTAATTCTAGAATAGACATCTAAAGTTGTTGTCAGAACCTTAGAAAACATGTAGAAAACACGGGCAGACAGGATAAATGAAAGAAAATGCAGCACCATTATAGACGGTGTATAGTAGTAAGGTGCATATAAAGAATATCCTGTTCAACTCTTTAGGTTAAAAGTGGTATAGACAATGCTTATTGCATGTTTGATGCATATGATTGCCATTTCATTTTCTATGTATCATATAGTCATTTCTTTCAAACTGTTGTAATATTATTGTTATTATTTGAGTTATTATTTTTTTTATTCTTTCTGAGTTATGTTAGAATTGGACAGTATGTAACGGTCATGAGTTGTTTCTTACCGTTTACTTTTAAGCTATCTGATTTATTGTTATTGAATTGTTATCCATTTTAGAATTGTAGAATAGTTATTGCATAAATCATCCTTTAAAGAATTGTCTAATTCATTAAATCAATGGTGCATATCAACCTTTATATGCCCACCAACATACCAAAACATATCAACCTTTATGTGCCCACCAACATACCAGAGCATATCAACCTTTATATGCCTACCAACATACCAGAACATATCAACCTTTATGTGCCTCCCAACATACCAGAACATATCAACCTTTATGTGTCTAACAACATACCAGAACATATCAAACTTTATGTGCCTACCAAAATACCAAAACATATCAACCTTTATGTGCCTACCAACATACCAGAGCATGTCAACTTTTATGTGCCAACCAACATACCAGAACATATCAACCCTTATGTGCCTACCAACATACCAGAGCATATCAACATTTATGTGCCCACCAACATACCAGAGCATATCAACATTTATGTGCCTACCAACATACCAGAACATATCAACCTTTATGTGCCCACCAACATACCAGAGCATATCAACCTTTATGTGCCCACCAACATACCAGAGCATATTAATGTTCATTTAAGTGCCCACCAACATACAAGAACATATCAACCTTTATGTGCCCACCAACATACCAGAACATATCAACCTTTATGTGCCCACCAACATACCAGAGCATATCAACCTTTGTGTGCCCACCAACATACCAGAGCATATTAATGTTAATTTAAGTGCCCACTAACATACAAGAACATATCACCCTTTATGTGCCCACCAACATACCAGAACATATCAACCTTTATGTGCCCACCAACATAACAGAACATATCAACCTTTATGTGCCCACAAACATACCAGAACATATCAACCTTTATGTGCCCACCAACATACCAGAGCATATCAACTTTTATGTGCCCACCAACATAACAGAACATATCAACCTTTATGTGCCCACCAACATACCAGAACATATCAACCTTTATGTGCCCACCAACATACCAGAGCATATCAACCTTTATGTGCCCACCAACATACCATAACATATCAACCTTTATGTGCCCACTAACATAACAGAACATATCAACCTTTATGTGCCCACCAACATACCAGAGCATATCAACCTTTATGTGCCCACCAACATACCAGAACATATCAACCTGTATGTGCCCACCAACATACCAGAACATATCAACCTTTATGTGCATACCAACATACCAGAACATATCAACCTTTATGTGCCCACCAACATACCAGAACATATCAACCTTTATGTGCCCACCAACATACCAGAACATATCAACCTTTATGTGCATACCAACATACCAGAACATATCAACCTTTATGTGCATACCAACATACCAGAACAGATCAATCTTTATGTGCCCACCAACATACCAGAGCATATCAACCTTTATGTGCATACCAACATACCAGAACATATCAACCTTTATGTGCATACCAACATACCAGAACAGATCAATCTTTATGTGCCCACCAACATACCAGAGCATATCAACCTTTATTTACCTACCAACATACCAGAGCATATCAACTTTTATATGCCACCAACATACCAGAACATATCAACCTTTATGTGCCCACCAACATACCAGAGCATATCAACCTTTATGTGCCCACCAACATAACAGAACATATCAACCTTTATGTGCCCATCAACATACCAGAGCATTATAACGCTTCTTTATGTGCCCACCAACATACCAAAGCATTATAACGCTCCTTTATGTGCCCACCAACATATCAGAGGATATTAATGTTCATTTTATGCCCACCAACATACCAGAGCATATCAACCTTTATGTGCATACCAACATAACAGAACATATCAACCTTTATGTGCCTACCAACATACCAGAACATATCAACCTTTATGTGCATACCAACATACCAGAACAGATCAATCTTTATGTGCCCACCAACATACCAGAGCATATCAACCTTTATGTACCTACCAACATACCAGAGCATATCAACTTTTATATGCCACCAACATACCAGAACATATCAACCTTTATGTGCCCACCAACATACCAGAGCATATCAACCTTTATGTGCCCACCAACATAACAGAACATATCAACCTTTATGTGCCCATCAACATACCAGAGCATTATAACGCTTCTTTATGTGCCCACCAACATACCAGAGCATTATAACGCTCCTTTATGTGCCCACCAACATATCAGAGGATATTAATGTTCATTTTATGCCCACCAACATACCAGAGCTATTTGTAGAGGATGATAATTGTGTGCTTGCTCATTTTTCCTCAGACGTTTGTTTGTCCAGAAATGTGGAGAACTTTTCGATGAGAAAGCCAACTCAGATTACAAGAGAGTTCAGCGAGTCAAGTCTGCCAGGGAAACCTTGCAGGTTTGTGTCTCCTGAGATTCTTAAACTTGCTGCGAACTGAGGAGTGAAACAGGAGGGCAAACAGTGTGGACCAGAGTAGTGATCAGATCAGGATGTGGAGGGAGGACAGAAATAGTGAACCAGGGTACTGATTTAGATCAGCAGAAAGAGTAGAGTATTGTATGGGTAAATAATAATTATATTCTGGCCTTTGCTCCATCAAAACGCTGGAGAAAAATGTAATATAAAATTTAAACTATGTTTATGTGTAAACACTCCTTATTCTGAGCAACTAAAAAAGTTGCCAGCTGCAGGAAGATAAAAGGGTTAACTCTTTGAGTCCCAGGGAACACATCACATGCTAATTTGTTTCAACTGCCCGGCCCAATCGACACGTGACAAGTGAATGTTTTTAATCTACCATTTGTGAGATGCGGACCGCTCAATTTCAACTTTCTTTCTTTCTAGTTCTTTGTGTCTAATATCAGGCATACTCATTTAGAAACGTGGGTTGAAAGTCGAAAATATAGTATATTTACAAGATTCGCCGAGTTACTAAGTGTTTGTTTGAAAAGAATATGGCCGCCAAGCACTATTCTACATGCATACCAACATGATTTACGGCTTTAAAAGCCTTAAATTGAAATCAAAGTACGTGTTTTTTTTTAATAGATTTATCCGACGTTAGATAGACAACGTTGCGAATTAGACGTGTTTCAGTTCTTTTATAGAGTCAAACTTTGATGAGGGATATGTCTAATGTGTACCTCACGCGAAGGGTACAACGATAGCAAAGTCAGCTGCCACAAATAGAATAAACATAAATTTTCTTCAGTGTCAATTAGTTCTAGTGCTATTCCACTTATTATCTAGGAACAAAGCTACAAAATTACAGGCAAATTGACCTTATTATCAAATGGATATCCAGTTGGATTTATTAAGCGCCACTGACCATGGACAGAATGGGCCTTAGTGGCACTCTGGGTTTATGTAACTTTAGGAGACCAAAGAGCTGAGGTATTTGTGAGCCTCTTAGCAGTAGCCTCGTTGATCAATTTTCCATCCAAAAGTGATTTAATTTCTGTTGTTATTTTTTGCTTCCATGTCGTTATTGTTGCTTCCGTGTCATTATTTTTGTTAACTTTAGAATCAAGCAGAAATTTAGACTGATCAGATCAGGTTTGTTTAATTTCAGTTTTGGTCTGCTAGTTTGACTTGTCCATCACAACTACGCCACTGCCTTTGTCTGGTTTTAGTTTGACCAATTGTTCGTTAGCTTTTAGTGTTTTCATGTCAGTTATGTGCTCTTTAGTGAAAGATCATGTCTGTTTTGATTGGCTGTTTGATATTGCTGTTCTGAATTCACTAATTTAGCTTTCAGACATCTGGCCCAATAGGTAGAAGATGGTATCAGTGTCAAAAGCTGGTCAAAAAACATTTCAAATTGAGCTTGCGACTGTCAGGATGATTGTGTGTGGTTGTATGCAAAACTTCAACCCGTAAGCAAGAGCCTCAGTTTGCAGTTTACTGATTGTTAAGGATGATAGTGATAGATGTATTACATGTTTCTTGGGATTTTTAATAAGAGAGACGGAGTCTGTCAAATTTGAACAATAGGCAGACAAGCTGGTACATACCTGGCATAAATCAGTAGCATGGACTCATTGAAAGAACAGCTGAGGCATTTAATCCAGAAGCAGATGAAGACAGGTAATTAATTAGAGAAACAAGATGGAGACAAAGAAGTTTCTTTGACTTGTTTCAGCATAAATTTGAAAACTTGGTGACAACCTCCAGGTTGTCGTTGATATGGATAGGTTACATCCAAGCACACCTAAAGACACTTGGAGTCACCAAGTGGAAAGAGAAAGGTAATCAGAGAGAAAAGTGGAATGGGGCGATTTCTGCAATAATGAACCTCAAAGATTCTGAAAGCTGAAGAAGGAGTGACAACTGAAAATCTTAATGGCATGCTGACAGGAATTAGCCAAATGGTATAGTTGGGGCAGACGTGAGCCTGGAACTGGTAATTGCATGTCATAGCATGTTTCCAACATGGCATATAATGAAGTGTAAGTTTTGGCACATACTCACTACAAAATCTGGATACATTTCCAACTGCTGTAAAAGCTTCACACAGAGACTTCGTTCTGCTTGGGTCTTCAAGCACAGAGCAGGTATTGTTCAAGTCACTATTTACCATTAAATATTTTGGCCTCACATTCATATGTGTATATTAACTTGGGTGTTTTTTTTCTACAGATGTTGGTAAAGTCAAAGCAGCGAGCAAATCTCAGCATCGCATTAGGCGCACCAGCACAGAAGATCAAATGTTATAAGAATCGGCCTCTCAGTGCACCTGGCACTAGAGAGGACACAAGAGCAGCATATGACAGTGCTGGCCAGGTGGAACTGCATCGCTAGGTGCTGGCCAGGTGGAACTGCGTCGCTAGGTGCTGGCCAGGTGGAACTGCATCGCTAGGTGCTGGCCAGGTGGAACTGCATCGCTAGGTGCTGGCCAGGTGGAACTGCGTCGCTAGGTGCTGGCCAGGTGGAACTGCATCGCTAGGTGCTGGCCAGGTGGAACTGTGTCGCTAGGTGCTGGCCAGGTGGAACTGCATCGCTAGGTGCTGGCCAGGTGGAACTGCATCGCTAGGTGCTGGCCAGGTGGAACTGTGTCGCTAGGTGCTGGCCAGG
Organism: Candidula unifasciata; assembly: GCA_905116865.2. Taxonomy (NCBI): domain Eukaryota; kingdom Metazoa; phylum Mollusca; class Gastropoda; order Stylommatophora; family Geomitridae; genus Candidula; species Candidula unifasciata. The sequence continues at coordinate 88,005 of CAJHNH020000145.1, forward strand.
TGGAACTGCGTCGCTAGGTGCTGGCCAGGTGGAACTGTGTCGCTAGGTGCTGGCCAGGTGGAACTGTGTCGCTAGGTGCTGGCCAGGTGGAACTGTGTCGCTAGGTGCTGGCCAGGTGGAACTGTGTCGCTAGGTGCTGGCCAGGTGGAACTGTGTCGCTAGGTGCTGGCCAGGTGGAACTGTGTCGCTAGGTGCTGGCCAGGTGGAACTGTGTCGCTAGGTGCTGGCCAGGTGGAACTGTGTCGCTAGGTGCTGGCCAGGTGGAACTGTGTCGCTAGGTGCTGGCCAGGTGGAACTGTGTCGCTAGGTGCTGGCCAGGTGGAACTGTGTCGCTAGGTGCTGGCCAGGTGGAACTGTGTCGCTAGGTGCTGGCCAGGTGGAACTGTGTCGCTAGGTGCTGGCCAGGTGGAACTGTGTCGCTAGGTGCTGGCCAGGTGGAACTGTGTCGCTAGGTGCTGGCCAGGTGGAACTGTGTCGCTAGGTGCTGGCCAGGTGGAACTGTGTCGCTAGGTGCTGGCCAGGTGGAACTGTGTCGCGCTAGGTGCTGGCCAGGTGGAACTGTGTCGCTAGGTGCTGGCCAGGTGGAACTGTGTCGCTAGGTGCTGGCCAGGTGGAACTGTGTCGCTAGGTGCTGGCCAGGGTGGAACTGTGTCGCTAGGTGCTGGCCAGGTGGAACTGTGTCGCTAGGTGCTGGCCAGGTGGAACTGTGTCGCTAGGTGCTGGCCAGGTGGAACTGTGTCGCTAGGTGCTGGCCAGGTGGAACTGTGTCGCTAGGTGCTGGCCAGGTGGAACTGTGTCGCTAGGTGCTGGCCAGGTGGAACTGTGTCGCTAGGTGCTGGCCAGGTGGAACTGTGTCGCTAGGTGCTGGCCAGGTGGAACTGTGTCGCTAGGTGCTGGCCAGGTGGAACTGTGTCGCTAGGTGCTGGCCAGGTGGAACTGTGTCGCTAGGTGCTGGCCAGGTGGAACTGTGTCGCTAGGTGCTGGCCAGGTGGAACTGTGTCGCTAGGTGCTGGCCAGGTGGAACTGTGTCGCTAGGTGCTGGCCAGGTGGAACTGTGTCGCTAGGTGCTGGCCAGGTGGAACTGTGTCGCTAGGTGCTGGCCAGGTGGAACTGTGTCGCTAGGTGCTGGCCAGGTGGAACTGTGTCGCTAGGTGCTGGCCAGGTGGAACTGTGTCGCTAGGTGCTGGCCAGGTGGAACTGTGTCGCCAGGCAGCAGCTTTTACTTGTGTCCTCTACTTTATCTGTCTGTCTGTCTGTCTGTGTATTCATCCATCTATCTATTTGTCCTTCTACTTTATCTGTCTGTCTGTTTATTCGTCCATCTATCTATTTGTCCTTCTGTCTGTCTATCCATCTGTCTGTCTGTCTGCTTTAAATATTGAAGTTCCAAATGGCTCTATTCATGGCTCCCTGTGTTATATGCCATTTACATAAATGATCTTTTCCTGTGTCTGTTGCTGTTGTGTGATTTATTCGCAGATGACTGTACCATCGATACAAATGCTCAAACTCGTAAAGTACTAGAGTTGTCTTTGCAATAAGAATTAAATAGTGTAGTTAGTTGGAGCTGTGCAAACATGCGAATCAACCTAAGTAAAACAAAATCCATATTAGTAGCAACAAGACAAAAACTGTACATTTTAAATTCATATTCTACATCACTAACATCCCATTGAAAAGTGTAACTGAGCACAAAGCTTTAGGCCTGATCATTGATGGAAATCTGACCTTCAACTCCTTTGTAGAAACACTCAGTAAACAAACAGGTATAAAAGTATACCAACTAGCAAAAATTGAAAACTTTCCGGATGAAAATAGGAAATTATTCTGTACTTCACAAAATCAGATCCCTATAAAATATTGCTCTACAATTTGGGATGAACATGCCCAAATGACTGGAGCACTCCAGCATATATAAAGGCCTTATGCTGTTACCACTCCTACATCGAAATTGCTTGTCAGCCCACTCTACAACAGCTCTTGTCGCCCGATCGCTAATGCTCCATTCATCGCCCGATTCTCGGTAACTAGATACTTGACAGCCCGTTTCTACACCATTACCAAAGTGTTAGCCTTGCACACGGTTGGGAAAGCACCCTTGGAGTCCTTCTCAGGATTCTCAACAAGGCTTGCGACTCTTCAGCAACCAAGTTATCGCTAGTGGCCTGATAGATACCACCTTGCTAGATATCTCTACAAGATGGGTAAATAACAAATTGTAAAAAAGTGAAAGCTGAAGAAGATACCGGAGCCTACCGTAGCAGAAGCCTTGCTACAGACAACCGGAACCAGGCGGTGATCACTAACAGAGACAGCATCAGAACCTACCAACGTTTCGATAGCCAAGAGCCTAAAAGGAGGCCAGCCATCAGTACCCAGTGCCGCCGACGCTCCGGAGGTCCATCTAGACACGAGGCCACCGACACCCACAAGCACGCACAAGAAGCAACAGCAACAGGTATCCAACGCACCAGGTATCCAACGCACCAGGTATACAGCAGTGCACACGATGCAATAGGGCGTGGCACACAGCTTCCACCTGACGAAGCAGCCGTATATGCCGATACTGCTCGGGGACCCACGATTTCAAAGAGTGCCCCTTGGCAAAAGATGACCAGGACTTGAGGAGAACGAACACAAAGAGAAAGTGCTCCAACTGTTCAGGAGCACACAGCGTGAGATACCTGGCCTGCCCCTACCTTAAAAAAGTGCAAACAACTGGCTGAACTATTAAGACGAGAGAGAAAAACTGAAAAGGCCGTCTCGGTCGCAAATAACACTTTAATAACTCAGGAAGTAGCAGAGCTCAGAAATAAAATCCAGAAGCAGACAGCAGACAGAGAAGAGGCCACCACTAACAGACTCGAGATGCTGGGACTGATCTCCGAAACGCTTGATGAAATCAATGCCCAGAAGAGGGACAGGCTAGCAAAAGCTGTGCAGAAAACCGGGTTGCTAGCAGAAGTCAATGAAGCAAGCCTAAAACTTCAGGCCTTTTGACACAGCTCAAGTCAGCCCAGGACCAGGAAGCAGCTTACCGGCAGGCAGAACAAGAAGAGAGAAACGACCAAACTAAAAAAAAAGTCAAAGAGTCCGCATACAAAGAGGTCACCCTGCTGGTCCAAATGAAAGCAGAAGCTGCAACACTAGCAGCCAAGAAAGAGAGGGAATCTCTGCAAATAGAAAGAAGCAAGAAACCAAACACCAGTAGGGTCGACAAATGCACAGCCACAGAAGTGAAAGCCGTGAGTCACAAGGTGAAGTCTACGGAATCAGCACGAACCGCGGATCAAAGCACTGAAACAGAAGCGATGCCAGATGCGGATGAGGCCACAATCAGTGAGGAAGGCAAAAAAGCGGAAGCATATAGTGAGATCAGCGAGACCGACATTCAAGCGATGCTTGAAAGATCTAACGACAGATGCACCCGCACTGGAATGGAATGCAAAAGGGCCGCTATGTGATCCTTTTCGACCAGGGGGAGTTCGCAAGAGACTGACTGACTGACTTTCTACCCCACTAGGATATCACACAAGCGATAAACACCCGATGACACAAAGTGCCATCATGTGGATGAGGATCACAGTGGAGAGGTCCCAGAAACCGCGTTCAGACAATTGGCCATATTTATGGCCTGCCTATATTGCGGCCCCTGGCAAAAGCCAGGATGGGGCTTCAAATAAAAAAAATTGCATCCTTGAAAGGACGTGGAACAATTTCTGAGTTCGCAAGAGAGGAGCTACTACCCAAAGAAGTATACGCCCCCATACGCATGAAATGTCGCAGACTTTGGGTAGAGATTAATGCAGCCCATATACAGATGTGCGAGACCAGAAAAAAAAAAAAAACACGAAATAGGGCACGCCTAACAGACGAGTTAGTCGCCAGTTTTGACATACCTGTTCGAGACGACCCGGACCAGCCAAAGCAGCAGACGACAGACAGCGTAGCCATTGAAGATAGCCCAATTCACTATGCCGCCATCTTTACAGACTTCCGGTCAAAATGGACGTTAGGCAGCGGCACTGTTCGAAACAGAGGCAAATTTTTTGCTTCTGCCGGACGGTGGCCGATGTAATTTTGCTCCATTTGTAGACTCGATATAGTTTCGTCGCCCAGGAGCCCCCTCTTGAACAACACACAGACAGCTCTTTAACAACACATAGCTCTTGAACAACACACAGACAGTTCTTTAACAACACATAGCTCTTGAACAACACATAGCTCTTTAACAACACATAGCTCTTGAACAACACACAGACAGTTCTTTAACAACACATAGCTCTTGAACAACACACAGACAGTTCTTTAACAACACATAGCTCTTGAACAACACACAGACAGTTCTTTAACAACACATAGCTCTTGAACAACACATAGACAGCTCTTTAACAACACACAGACAGTTCTTTAACAACACATAGCTCTTGAACAACACACAGACAGCTCTTTAACAACACAAAGCTCTTGAACAACACACAGACAGTTCTTTAACAACACATAGCTCTTGAACAACACACAGACAGCTCTTTAACAACACATAGCTCTTGAACAACACACAGACAGTTCTTTAACAACACATAGCTCTTGAACAACACACAGACAGTTCTTTAACAACACATAGCTCTTGAACAACACACAGACAGTTCTTTAACAACACATAGCTCTTGAACAACACACAGACAGTTCTTTAACAACACAAAGCTCTTGAACAACATACAGACAGTTCTTTAACAACACATAGCTCTTGAACAACACACAGACAGTTCTTTAACAACACATAGCTCTTGAACAACACACAGACAGTTCTTTAACAACACATAGACAGCTCTTTAACAACACACAGACAGTTCTTTAACAACACATAGCTCTTGAACAACACACAGACAGCTCTTTAACAACACATAGCTCTTGAACAACACACAGACAGTTCTTTAACAACACATAGCTCTTGAACAACACACTGATGACACAAAGAAAAAAATACTTCTATCCATCAAGTGAAATTGCAAATCCAGCAAGATGGGGACAGAACTGACGAACATAAAGATAGGCACTAGATATCAGTGAGTCTTTGAATGTGATAGTTCTTGAAGCGAGAGGGCTGACAAGAGACTATTTCTTTCAATCACACTGTGATGAGAGCGACGTTCTGCAAAACAAACGACTAATTGATGATGATTGAAAATCAGCAAATCAGAAGAAAATGTGGAACTACTTAATCGTAAGGAATGACAATAATTAATATTCACTGTTACTCTAATGTATTCTGTCCGGTATGCGTAAATATTTCAACTTATGTTGACGATGTGCTAAAGTTTAATGAGCCATTGCTTCAGATAACACCAGGGTAACGCTGAGTGCCCACTGGTCTACGCAAATCTGACAGTCTAGCAGCATTGACCCGATCCACTAGTGGTGTATGAAGTGTGACCAGCAACTCGACCAGCAAACCTCGCTAGTGCTGAGAGGGTTGAATTTCTCAGTCCGACAGCAACCAGACAAGCACAATTGTATATCATAAAACTGTTTTGATCGATGGTCAAACCGAGCATCTGTCACATCGCAGCTGACTATCGCTTGTTAGTCTCTTGCCGGCAGCTTGCCTTCTTTCTCTATTGATTAAGTGGATCGGTGGCGGTGTTATGTCTTACCTTAGCAATCTGCTGCGGCCAAACAATAAATAGACAGAGGGGGGACCTTTGAGGCCGTTAAACATTATGAATTAATCAAGTAACAGAAAGTGTATTGACGGCAGTCATAGAAAGAAGTAGAAAGATAGAAGAACACACTAGACAACATAAAAATCGAAAGCTATAGTTACCGTGCCGGGAATTGAACCTGTCACCTCTAGGCGGCGTGTGCGCCTCGCCATGGATACAAGTGCACTAAGAACATGGTCAACTAGATATACAACCGAAACCTGTTTAGACGTAATGACTCACGTTTATACAAAGTTCACAACAGGACGTCTAAGATCCCCTCACATCAGACTGGCGCCGTCTTCGCAGTGAGATTCAGCTGCAGTAGAAGTACATCATGGTTCCACTTGCTTTAATTGCTGTCCAAGGTGGAAGAGAATCGCCTTAGATAAACTAGGGGAAGTCAGTCACAGATTAACTTGTCTCCATGAGGGATGCAACTTGTTGTTACTTGAAGCCTCACCTGGCTTCCGCCGGGGGCCCTGAATATAGCAGAGCAATAAATATGGCCATAGCGGCTGAAAAGGGGGGAAAAAACTCTACAATGCATGAGAGGCACTCATAACCCAACAATGAACCATCACTACAACAATGAACCATAACTACAACAATGAACCATCCCTGCAACAATGAACCATCACTACAACAATGAAAACTCCCTACAACACATATCCCCTGATTTAGCCTTTCCTTAGGCTGATAAGCCAAATCGAACCGCCACTAATCCCACCAAGTTCTCTTTTGGTCACACTTTTCAGCTCTAACGGAATCGAAACGGATTAAAACCGTTGTGTAATTATTCCCCTGGTGGTGTGTCTGTTCTCCTGGTGGTGTGTCTGTCCTCCTGGTGGTGTGTCTGTTCTCCTGGTGGTGTGCCTGTCCTCCTGGTGGTGCGTCTGTCCTCCTGGTGGTGTGTCTGTTCTCCTGGTGGTGTGTCTGTTCTCCTGGTGGTGTGTCTGTCCTCCTGGTGGTGCGTCTGTCCCCCTGGTGGTGTGCCTGTCCCCCAGGTGGTGTGTCTGTCCTCCTGGTGGTGTGTCTGTCCCCCTGGTGGTGTGTCTGTCCCCCTGGTGGTGTGTCTGTCCCCCTGGTGGTGTGTCTGTCCCCCTGGTGGTGTGTCTGTCCCCCTGGTGGTGTGTCTGTTCTCCTGGTGGTGTGTCTGTTCTCCTGGTGGTGTGTCTGTTTTCCTGGGGGTGTGTCTATTCTCCTGGGGGTGTGTCTATTAGCCTGGTGGTGTGTCTGTCCCCCTGGTGGTGGTGGTGTCTGTTCTCCTGGTGGTGTGTCTGTTTTCCTGGTGGTGTGTCTATTCTCCTGGTGGTGTGTCTGTTTTCCTGGTGGTGTGTCTATCCCCCAGGTGGTGTGTCTATCCCCCAGGTGGTGTGTCTATCCCCCAGGTGGTGTGTCTATTCCCCAGGTGGTGTGTCTATCCCCCAGGTGGTGTGTCTATCCCCCAGGTGGTGTGTCTATCCCCCAGGTGGTGTGTCTATCCCCCAGGTGGTGTGTCTATCCCCCAGGTGGTGTGTCTATCCCCCAGGTGGTGTGTCTATCCCCCAGGTGGTGTGTCTATCCCCCAGGTGGTGTGTCTATCCCCCAGGTGGTGTGTCTATCCCCCAGGTGGTGTGTCTATTCCCCAGGTGGTGTGTCTATTCCCCAGGTGGTGTGTCTATCCCCCAGGTGGTGTGTCTATCCCCCAGGTGGTGTGTCTATTCCCCAGGTGGTGTGTCTATCCCCCAGGTGGTGTGCCTGTTCTCTGTGGACTGTGCCGGGCCGCACGTGCTGCAACATCTGGCCAGCCCGGAAAAATTCAAGCCAACAACTTTCCAGTGCTAAATCGACAAGAACTTGAGTGCGAATGTTCTTCCGACTTAAAGACGTCGACAAGTGTGCTTGGATGTCAGCTATATCGCCGACTCGTTGCCTTGGACACCTGATTTAATTAGCCCCAGAATCTTCCCTTGAAAAACGCAGAAGATAAACTTAACTCCATGGCCCTGGCGGAAAGTTAAATCTCTGCACCAAAATCAAATGTGCTGTAAATATCGTTTTGTTATCTCCCTGTACATGTCAGTCATCTCTTCAAGTGATCTCCCTGTACATGTCAGTCATCTTTACAAGTGATCTCCCTGCAAATAGCAGTCATCTTTACAAGTGATCTCCCTGCAAATAGCAGTCATCTCTACAAGTGATCTCCCTGTAAATGTCAGTCATCTCTAAAAGTGATCTCCCTGTAAATGTCAGTCATCTCTACAAGTGATCTCCCTGTTCATATAATTGTATTGTGGCGGTTTCTGTTTGCCGAGGTTATCGTTCAATGTTATTGAATACGGCTCGGCCATATATTGCCAGATAGGTGCCCCTGTTGCACTTTAGGCAGGGACATTCTTTCTTCCATACGTCAGCACTTTTACTCAGAGGTGTGTCAAGCAGGTGGGCCGAGTGCATGTGTGTGGCTAACACAGATAGTGGATAAAGGGAAGGTAGTTTGATTGTAAACGTGGCGATGGTTTGGGGACGTAAGAATGTCATGGTATGGTTGCTGGTTGTTGTATGAAGTAGGGACCGGACAGTACCAGGCTAGACGCTGGACACCAACACCAGGGCAGGGCAATTGGCAGGAGTTGAGTGTTTTTTCTGTGGCTCCAGATGAAAGCAACGTTCTACAGATGCAGCTTCTACGTGGTAATAATGACGAGGCTAGCAGAACTGGCATCCTGCTAACAGATATCAAACTGAACGAAAAGTATATCACTCAGCCAGCTTGACAATATAATACACACAAACAAAATGTGAGCGTTGCGGCTATGGAGCCTTCCTCAGCGCCCACAAATACACAAAATCAGTTAGCTTTGACCAAGGGAGTCTTTTTGATATTTGTTTTTTTCTTCGATGGAACTGGAACTGTGTCCTGAAATCTCATACTGTAGGAGAGTTTTCTTAACGCTGAGTCGTACTCGCCATCGCCATGGGTTGTGATCATCAACATCCTCATTATCACAAATCCCTTCTGCTGTTAAGCGGCGTGGTAAGGAATAATTGCGATGGCCAGCACAATATAATACTATCGTCTGTAAAGACGGAAATGTGTCAACAACAACAGCATATGTTGTCTGTCGTATATAAATGTCTTTATTGATGCCTTGCGACTTGTCAAATCTCAGGCTTTGTCAATTATAAATTAAATAGTCATAACCTTTTGTGAGACATCCAAGCAAACAATCACAAGCGGCAGCCGAAATTGCTCAGTTGGGAGAGCGTTAGACTGAAGATCTAAAGGTCCCTGGTTCAATCCCGGGTTTCGGCATTCCGGCAGCTGCCAAAATATTTTTTTTTAGGGTGGGGGGGGGGCGGGGGGAGTTCAGACATTTTTTTATTTAGAAATATACATGGACATGGTACAGTGACTATGTTGAGTGTATATGCTTCATTAGGGACATGGTACAGTGACTATGTTGAGTGTCTATGCTTCATTAGAGACATGGTACAGTGACTATGTTGAGTGTCTATGCTTCATTAGGGACATGGTACAGTGACTATGTTGAGTGTCTATGCTTCATTAGGGACATGGTACAATGACTATGTTGAGTGTCTATGCTTTATTAGGGACATGGTACAGTGACTATGTTGAGTGTCTATGCTTCATTAGGGACATGGTACAGTGACTATGTTGAGTGTCTATGCTTCATTAGGGACATGGTACAGTGACTATGTTGAGTGTCTATGCTTCATTAGGGACATGGTACAGTGACTATGTTGAGTGTCTATGCTTCGTTAGGGACATGGTACAGTGACTATGTTGAGTGTCTATGCTTCATTAGGGACATGGTACAGTGACTATGTTGAGTGTCTATGCTTCGTTAGGGACATGGTACAGTGACTATGTTGAGTGTCTATGCTTCATTAGGGACATGGTACAGTGACTATGTTGAGTGTCTATGCTTCATTAGGGACATGGTACAGTGACTATGTTGAGTGTCTATGCTTCATTAGGGACATGGTACAGTGACTATGTTGAGTGTCTATGCTTCATTAGGGACATGGTACAGTGACTATGTTGAGTGTCTATGCTTCATTAGGGACATGGTACAGTGACTATGTTGAGTATCTATGCTTCGTTATTAGAATGTTTGTTTTTTTAATGTATTTTTCTGTAATTGTTTCTTTCAACCTGTGTGGTGCCTAAACATCCCCTCACCCTAAATTTCTTTCATTAGTCAAATTCACACAGCTATAACGGTATTCTACCAGATATCACAGAGTGATGTGTTGGCAGGAAAATACATTTAGCAATATACTTAAAATAATTTTAAAACTCTTTAAAACTCTTAACAGAGAACTTACATACACGCTTTTTTTTATTGGGGGGGGGGGGGGAAGGGGGGGCGAGGGTTAAGTTTATTACAAATTGTACGGGAAGATTATCAGTTCCTACACTGTTTTCAGATTGTTTGTGTGTGTGTCTGTGAGGGTGGGGGTGGGGGAACAGCATTAAGGAGAACTACCTATGATTTCCCTACCAAATCTCGCAGCCGACGTGATGGGGTGGAAAAGCTTAGAATTACCGTAAATTCGCTAGGGGTGTAAACATGGTTAGTGAACTAAATTAACATCATCATCGTGTGCAATGTCGGAAATTGTGAGCGCTGAGCCTGACTTCCCCTACGTTATAAAGATGCTTGCATGTGGGACATCAATGATATAGACATTGAGGTAGATTCACGGAGGGGGAAAGCAGAAAGGGAAAGATGAAAATACCGGAGAAAAACTCGCAGATAGTAAAGGGGTGGGGGGGGGGGGGGGGAATACATAACAATAAGCACAATATTTCACCATGGTCCATAGAAAACCTGTCTGTACCTTTATTACCGTATATAATTATACTGTTTGAATTTAACAATAGAAACTTGTCTGAGGTTTCGGTTCAGGTTTAAACAACGGATCAACATCATGGCACAACGATAGTAACAAGTGCTCCTTTCTACTTCTAACTCAAGCCTGCGTCCGAAAAATCTCAGCGCACTACACGAACTCCCTAGCACCAACGAGGTTCTTGAAATACTTTGGGTAGATTTTTTAACTCTACATTTTGACCAGACAGAGCTGTTAGGATACTCTTTTCCATTTCCAAATGCCAAGGGAAATCTATTTTATGTGCACAACAATACACACAGGCGTCTGACCTTACAAAGTCACATAGCTTAGTATCTAGAAGCGGCCAGGTCGATGTCAGTAGACTGGCGAGACACGTGGGACCGGAAAATAAATACCTCCGAGGAATTCCATGGGCCATAACTGGAGGGTTTCAGATAAAATTGTGTGGGCATTTCAATCCCCTAGGATTTAGATGAAACTGTGTTGGCAGTTCAATCCTATATGTGTTAACGTGCTTAAAGTAAAAATTGAAAATAAAGCGATTCTCAAGAGACTTGCGGACTCTGTCGCTGGAGTGGCTAGATTTGATGGCTGTCACCTCCATGTCGTGGATACCTTGGTGATCCTGAGAATTGAAATGCAGTGGTACTGGTTTCATTGCACCGTTCTGCACATCAACAAAAAAATTTTCATCTGAACCTGTTAGTCAGTCATAGACCCGTTTTACCGATGTATTTCATTCCACATCTCTTGCCGTTGATGGCGTTAATGATATTGCTGCTCGTGCAGTAGAATGCTTCATGTATGTGGAAGGTGGCATTCAGGAAATTTACACATTTTCCCTGAACATATGGGCAGGTCCTGCAGACAGGTCGGGGTCTGAGACCGTGCCGAAGTGTGACTCTGACGTAGGCCGTAACCGGTTGTTGAGTAAGATGTCCTTGAGGTAGCGGTTCTGTCTGTCTGCTGTGTATGTATGAGCGCACGCGTGCAGGCTAAAATCTCCCGGCGTGGCCCACTCTCAGATTAGACATTAGCCACGCCGCTGAGTCAGTCACACCACGTGTTTAGATTTACAATAGAACTGACACAAATGCTTGCAACGCGGTTTTAATCTCAACCATTGGGACATGAGTTGCAGATTTTGACTGTGGGTCAGCTTGCGAATCTGGTTCTGTCACAAACACAACAACAACAACAACAACAACATCAACAAGGACAGCTTCAGCAACTGAGGCCAGGGTTTGTTGTTTTACAGAGAACTGTCTGGATCTATCGCTTGTGGTGAGAATGGCTTCTCTTGTCTTTCGTATTTTACTATGATCATTCTAAATCAACATTATACAAGTCTTCATTACAATTACCATTCGGCCTCTATCTTCTCTACCATAATTACCATATTGTGTATGTTGCTATAGGAACATAACTTGTGTGATAGGATAGATATTTAAGATATTTGGAAGGGCTGGATGACAAAACAGTGCCCGATGTGTAATCCTTTAGAAAAAAAGTAACGTTTGTTCGTTAGTTCTCCGTTGTTTGTTTCTTTCGTGCGAAACGTTAGTTCTCCGCTGTTTGTTTCTTTCGTGCGAAACGTTAGTTCTCCGCTGTTTTTTTCTTTCGTGCGAAACGTTAGTTCTCCGCTGTTTGTTTCTTTCGTGCGAAACGTTAGTTCTCCGTTGTTTGTTTCTTTCGTGCGGAACGTTAGTTCTACGTTGTTTGTTTCTTTCGTGCGGAACGTTAGTTCTACGTTGTTTGTTTCTTTCGTGCGGAACGTTAGTTCTCCGCTGTTTGTTTCTTTCGTGCGGAACGTTAGTTCTCCGCTGTTTGTTTCTTTCGTGCGGAACGTTAGTTCTCCGTTGTTTGTTTCTTTCGTGCGGAACGTTAGTTCTCCGCTGTTTGTTTCTTTCGTGCGGAACGTTAGTTCTCCGTTGTTTGTTTCTTTCGTGCGGAACGTTAGTTCTCCGCTGTTTGTTTCTTTCGTGCGGAACGTGGCTCCGGTAACAAGTATGGGCCAGGCATAAGTGTGTTGCCGTGTGTCAGGTTGTGTGTGTGTGTGTGTGTGTGTGTGTGTGTGTGTGTGTGTGTGTGTGTGTGATCTTGTTCCAGGTACAGTTGGTGAGTGACTCTTTACTGATTTAAGAACATCATAGCACACCGGGCATACCCATAGGTGCTCCGTCTCCCGCAGCAAATGTCTTAAGGTGTAGATGCTAACTGTTCCCGTAGCTCACACGGATTATACACACGCCGTCCTCTTCCTCGCATACGTTCCTTCTTGCCAGATCCACTCCTGATTCTTCGCTCACACATGCTTGCACATGTTATTTCAGCTAATCTCCTGTCTTCTGTCAACATTCCTTTATATATGGTCTTCTGAGTATCTTCATTGTCCAGTACGAGTGTTCTTGTAGCTTTCGGCTTTGTAGCCAGAAAATCATCTCCTCATTCCCTCGCACTCCTGTATGCCTCAGTGTTTGATAAAGTAGAGTGACATCTAGCAGAGACAGCGTGCTTCAGTGTTTGATAGAGTGGAGTGACATCTAGCAGAGACAGCGTGCTTCAGTGTTTGATAGAGTAGAGTGACATCTAGCAGAGACAGCGAGCTTCAGTGTTTGATAGAGTAGAGTCACATATAGCAGAGACAGCGTGCTTCAGTGTTTGATAGAGTAAAGTGACATCTAGCAGAGACAGCGTGCTTCAGTGTTTGATAGAGTAAAGTGACATCTAGCAGAGACAGCGTGCTTCAGTGTTTGATAGAGTAGAGTCACATATAGCAGAGACAGCGTGCTTCAGTGTTTGATAGAGTAGAGTCACATATAGCAGAGACAGCGTGCTTCAGTGTTTGATAGAGTAGAGTGACATCTAGCAGAGACAGCGTGCTTCAGTGTTTGATAGAGTAGAGTGACATCTAGCAGAGACAGCGTGCTTCAGTGTTTGATAGAGTAGAGTCACATATAGCAGAGACAGCGTGCTTCAGTGTTTGATAGAGTAGAGTCACATCTAGCAGAGACAGCGTGCTTCAGTGTTTGATAGAGTAGAGTGACATCTAGCAGAGACAGCGTGCTTCAGTTGTTGACGGGGTAGTGTTACATCTAACAGACAGCGTGCTTCAGTGTTTGATAGAGTAGAGTGACAGCTAGCAGAGACAGCGTGCTTCAGTGTTTGATAGAGTGGAGTAACATCTAGCAGAGACAGCGTGCTTCAGTGTTTGACAGAGTAGAGTGACATCTAGCAGAGACAGCGTGCTTCAGTGTTTGATAGAGTAGAGTGACAGCTAGCAGAGACGGTGTGCTTCAGTGTTTGATAGAGTGGAGTAACATCTAGCAGAGGCAGCGTGCTTCAGTGTTTGACAGAGTAGAGTGACATCTAGCAGAGACAGCGTGCTTCAGTGTTTGACAGAGTAGAGTGACAGCTAGCAGAGACAGCGTGCTTCGGTGTGTTTGTTTGTACGGGCTTTTGCCTGGACAGAAATAGACGTGAACAGGACACTCTGACCCACTCTAATGTAGACTGTAGACCAGTGGTTTTCGACCTTGTTCTTTCAATATATGGCAAGACCCCACGCCGCCATTTCCACCTTCTTCCTCCCAACTAAAAAAAATGTAATTCAAAATAGGAGGACAAACTAATTTAGAGAACAAAATCCACATCATCAGCTTAAACCATGATTCCCCCCCCCCCCCCCCCCCCCCCCCCTCCAAAAAAAAACACTAGAGAAGCAGCTTTGCTTTACAGAAAAAAAAAATTCAAGCTGATAGAAGAAAGAAGAAATGGAAAACAAACAGGAACAGAAACAAATAGCCATGCTAGGAACTACACGACAGAAATCATAAGATCTAACACAGAAGATGAGAAACACATTATAAGAGTACCTGTAATAGAATAGAACAACTCCAGATGTATGGAAAGGATAGAGATATGTTAAACAATATTAGAACATTAAAAAGCTAATTAAGGCTATAATTACATGTAATGAATAATAAAAACGGTAACACGCTAACGTGAACCAAACACATATTAGAAAGATGGAAATAATACTGTCGAGAAATGTATAAGGTTGTTACAAGTAATTCACATACAACTTACGTAACTAACGATAAAAACCAGAGCCCTTACTAGATGAGGTACGATCAGAAATACAGTATGAATAAAGGAAAGTTACCAGGTTGTGAAGAAATATCCTCATCAATTCTTTTTATGCCTAGTGGCACATAGGGCTTCAGACATGACTTTCCATGCTTTCCTGCCCTGTGCAATCTTCAGTGCAGTTTTCCATGTGAGAGATGCCGCATTCAGGCCACACTCCATCGTTCTTCTCCGTGTTGTTTTTGGGTGTCCCTTCTTTCTCTTTCCCTCTGGTGTCCATGTGAGAGCTGTTTTGGCGGGTATATCAGGATTCATTCTCATAACGTGGCCAAGCCATTTCCAGCTTCTCTTGGTTATCATACTGTCTAGAGTTTCTTGGTTTGAGACTTGAAGTAGTTTAGTGTTTGAGATTGTATCTGGCCAGAAAATTTTGATAATTCTACGTAGACGGTGAAGAAATATCAGCAGAACTAATTCAGACCGGAGGAGAAACCAGAGTCCTGAATCTACCACGAAGATCTGGAACAGCGCCATTAGGCATAAAGCGTGGGGAAGAACAATCTATATCCCTCTGCCAAAGAAAGGAAATTGAAGCTATGCTCCAACTACCGTACCATCGCATGAATAAGTCATGCAAGCAAAATTCTTTTGCGAATGATTGTTACATAAGGCTGATGCCAAGTCATGGTTAGGGTGTCCCCTTATGAACCAAAAGACAATCTGAAGTAGTTTCTTCTTCGTCTTCTTCTTTGCGTTCGGTTTCGTATGCTCAGATCAGACCATCAGGTGGGTCGCCTCTTTGAACTCTCATGTCAGTAGCAGGCCCTTCATGGTTCCCCATAGCTTGCTCTGCACACTTTGCTCTTGAGGCCAAGTGTATTTTCGAAGTTGCATGTAGAGAGGGAAGGTCTGCAGAATGTGCTCAGGTGTTTGTGCTCCTGTTTGACAGGCACGCTGTGGGGACTGTAAACATTTGTTATATGCGTGTGGTAGTTGACCCTGCTAGTTTTAGCAAGAGCCCTTTCTTCCAGACCTTATCGAAGGCTCTGGTCAGGTCGAAAAAAAAAATTGGCTAGTAGTTTTTTTTTTTTTTTTTGAAAGCATCTCCAATTTCCTGTGCGAGATAAGAGGTTTAGTTATCAATGCTTCTGTATCTCTTGAAGCCTGATTGGCTGTCATCCAATATTTTGTTTTCTTCCAGGAAATTAAGTAATCTGTTGTTCACTAATCTTTCCATGGTCTTTTCAAGGCAGCTTAGGAGGCTTATAGGGCTGTAACTAGATTTGTTTTCCTTGGCTTTCCTTTCTTGGCTATGGGGACTATTTTGTGCCTCCTTCCATTGCTTAGGAAGTGGTCCCTGGGCCCAGGATTGGTTTATAAGGTCTAAGAGTCGTTGCCTACCAGCTGGTCCCAAGTGTACTATCATTTCATTTATTATTCGATCAGGTCCCGGTGCCTTCCTTTTCTTAAGGTTTCTTAATGCGCATTCAATTTCTTGGGGACTGAAGAGTTTATTCATTATATCTTGGCTATCTTCCTGATTTTTTATTTATTTTCCTTAATTCTCTCTTCACTTCTTCTCTCACTCTAGACATGAAGATTCTGCTTTCCTCTGCAAAACTATCAGCCAGCAGGTTTGCTGCTTGTTTACCAATGAAAGTTTTCCCACCATCTTCAATGACAGTGTTGGCACGGCTGGTATTATTCTCCTCATTGAGACTCTTTACTAGATACCATAGCTTTTTTCCATCTTTCTCCATGTTGAGAACTGCTGTCTTGTCCGGATCCTTGTGAGATGTTCTCTTCTATAAATAGACTGATGTTTATAGTTTTCTGTTACGTTGAGGTCAGAGAGATCTTGTTCCATTTTTACTTTTGCTTCAGTGATTCTTTGGCGCAGTTGTTGCAGTTCTTGGGTCCAGAACGGTTCAAAGTTTGCCTCCGACCTTGGGGGATTGATTTTTGTGTTGCTTCGAGTATGATACTGGTAAGAATTGGGGTGTTTTTTCTAACCTCTTTAGTGGGAAAGGGCTCGGATAGCTTCTTTTCTTTTCAGTTTTTGTAGCGGTCCCAGTATGCTTTATTTTAATTACAACTGGTTATCTTCTTCCTGTTGTCTGGTTTATGATCACTTCCTCCCAGTTGTTTCATCACTTCTCTGTCTGCCCTTCGCTGGATGTTTTCTGTAACTATTGCTAGGTCTAGTGTACTTTGTGTTCGCCATCGTCTAGAGTAGAAGGTTGGTTTAGAGTCAGGTTTATTGGTTAGTATCAGCAGGTTTTATTTCTTCCATTCCTCTACCTCTTCTCTTGTGTCCATAGAAGCATAGCCCCAATAAGGGAAATGACGGTTAAAGTCATCGAGAATTAGATGGCTTTTATCAGCTCCTGGGATGTCCTCTAGTTCCAATTTCTTGTTGTTGGAACAATAGAAGTTAGTAACGTACAGCGGCTCTGGAAGGATATGTAGTTTTACAGTCAGATGTTCAGACTCACTGATGCTTCTAGAAGTTTCTGTGGCTGCAATAGTATTTTCAACTAATGTAATGATGCCTTCTCTGTCTAGCCTGTATGTTTTATAACCTATGACATAAAAGCGAGAGCCTGTATTTAAATGGGTTTCCCGAATGCAGACAACATCAGTCGTGTGTTCACATGAAGTAGTTTAGTTGTTGAGATGTTGGCTCGCCATGGTCTAGGCGGTATCCTGCAGCTCCAAAGAACACCCAACCTACTTCAAGGGTGAGGCGACTTAAATTACAGCACTACAGAATTCATAAATATTCATAGGCGCAACTTAGAATGACTTCTCCACTACTTTTAAGCTCCAGACTATATAGTAATCCTATGCTAGTCAAATTAACACAGTACAGAATGAACTACACAATACAACATACATCCCAAACAAATTGAGAACTGTGAAGGATGGAAACTAACCACAGAATGTAAAATAAGAAAACATTATGTGATCAGTGCAACACAATTTGAATGTAAAGAAATGAATCTAGCAAGACAAAGTAAACCAGATAGGGAAGCCAAGAATTCTCTACTCCAGATGAACACCTGGTTTGTCTCTAGAAGCAGAAAGTCTCACCAGTGCCAAACTGTGACATATCTGGACCTAGTAACTGGCACTTGGTGTTAAGAGTGACTGCAATTACTGGCGACCACAACTTTTCTGGCTAGGACGTTCTGTTCATCTTTTGGTTCTCCCATCAGTGGACCTTAAGTCGGTACACAGTCTTGCGTATTTCATAACAAAACAAATGTCCATCAATCACTGGAGTTGGCAAAACTTCAAATTATCGCGTTTAGCACAATATAATGTTTATGGTATGGACTTGTATGTTTACGGAAGAAGGTTGCGTGTTATTGTAGCTGTTCTAGACCAGACTCTAGGCCACCCTCTGGTTGTGGCAGTTGTTGGCAGCTTGACCACATAAAAACTCCTGAGTTGGGGATACAAGCTAATGGTGATTATCAAAGAACAGCAAACAGTTGTCGTCTCGTGGAGCCACTGACATAGGTTCCTGGACCTGAGTGAGGTTCATTGAGGATGCCCCATACTGCAGTTGTATGCTGGTTTGAGGATGCCTCATACTGCAGTTGTATGCTGGTTACACTTGATGTGTTTTAGGATACTTATCGTTGACCTGTTACCCAGATATGAGTATTATCTTGTGACAAAGAGGAAAACCAGAGTTACCAATCACCAAACTCTATACCATGTTCACCACCCATCCGTCTTTCCACAGTATTTAACTCAGATGTCTGTGCTAGGCTTCTATAGACCGATAAGGTCTGTAGCAACCCCAGGATCACCAGTGGTAGCAGTGAGGTTAGAAAGAACTATGTTCTGTCTAATGCCATCCCGAGTGACAGTCTGCATATGACAACCTACAGAGGGATAACACCATTTCCTTCCTATAATAGGGTTCCTATACTCACACAAGTAAACCACGAAGGCAAGCACACACACACACACACACACACACACACACACACACACACACCACATATATATATATATATATATATATATATATATATATATATATATATATATATATGGAACGCGTTATAGCATGAGAAACACGAGACAACGTTTTTACTCTCCCGCAAACATGCCATGTTTATATTTTGGGCAGGGCGTCACACCTGTACTGAAATTAGCATGACATTAGCTGATAACTAATCAATACGGTCTGACGTGCCCTGCCCGATTGTCTCCAGGTAAAGGGTGAATATATATAACAAATGTGACCAGTCATATTGTAAAAATGGATACGTCATATCCCAGCTGTCTGGAACACATTGAGAAAGTATGAGGAGAGAATTTTCCTCGACTTGTGGGTGAACGCTATGGTTTCGCACTCTTCCGTAGTTTGAATGGTTTGAAAAGTAAGTCCCGTTGCTTCACATAGCCACCTCTGTCCTACACTCAGCAGCAGGGCCGAATACTCTAGCACTATTAATCCACTATGTACTTATCCATGCTCATGGACGTTCCCGGGAGAGTCGGGGATTCAAACGGAGGTAAGCTGATAGACAGATATGACAGCAAGCCGTCTGCTCATTCTGGAAGCTCAGTCAAAAATGAGTCCCAAATCTAAGCGTCTCTCCAGCTATAGGCGGGCATGGATTCATCCGCGTCCAAAGCGGTAGTAAGACCAATGGAATTTGGCTTCACTATCAGTAATACTCCAACATATATATTGTTGAATTTAAATATATGTCATTCCCAAAAGAATTAGGATAGAACTGAGTACTTAACCCGATAACTAGACACATAAGTACAAAAGAAGAACTATTTACCTATGGAGGAAAGCCCAAGTTTTGAATTTATCTCATTTACATAGAGTTGTACTAGATGTGGCCATGTTCAAGTCTCAAGGGGTGTGGGCTGTCATGCGACAGTTATCATGGAGTGGCCATGTTCATGACTCAAGGAGTGTGTGGGATGTCATGCGACAGTTATCATGGAGTGGCCATGTTCAGGACTCAAGGAGTGTGTGGGATGTCATGCGACAGTTATCATGGAGTGGCCATGTTCAAGCCTCAAGGGGTGTGTGGGATGTCATGCGACAGTTATCATGGAGTGGCCATGTTCAAGACTCAAGGGGTGTGGGATGTCATGTGACAGTTGTCATGGAGTGGCCATGTTCAAGTCTCAAGGGGTGTGGGATGTCATGCGACAATTATCATGGAGAGGATTGACAGGAAACTAGATTTTGAGCTGCATGAAGCACGGGCGGATTTTAGTCAGGGTAGAGAAACTAGGGATCAAATCTTGAATATGGTCACAATCTTTGAAAAATGTAGCTAATACAACGTATATCATGCTAATTTCATTGATTATGATAGCCCCGCCCCCGCCAGCATGGCACTTAATGTTGATGATTCACCCAAAACCACCCCGAGACCCAGCTGACACCCGCGCCTATAATCACTTGTACACATTTTACTTAAAAAACATATAAACTTTCTCACCCCTTCAACGAAGCCAATTAAAACCCCTATCTTTCTATGGATGTGAATCCTGGATAATCGGTAGGCAGGCCAAACAATTTTTAGAGGCCTCAGAGATGTGTTTTACAGAAGAATGCTTAGAATACCTTGGAGAGCCAAAAAGAGCAACCAAGAGGTTTTGAAAGAGGCGGGAGCCCGAAGACAACTTATCACAGACATCAGAAGGAGACAGTCATCATTTTTCGGCCATGTTATGAGAAGAGGGAAAATAGAACATGTTGTGACCACTGGAAAGATCTGTGGAAAAAGGGATAGAGGAAGACAACGAGAGAAGATGCTTGACAGTCTTGTTGCACGTCATGGAGGTGTGTCGGCGCACGAACTGATATATGCTGCAGGAGATCGCAGATTATGGAGAGGCATGATCGCCCACGCCAGTCGGCAAGGCATCTGATGATGATGATGATCTTTCTCTATTCTTCTATGTAACTCATATACGTTTAGTGTCACATCGCTCTATTCTTATTTTATTTCTACTTTAAAACATTTATACTTTCTACATACAAATAAAAACCAAGAATATCAAATAACTGGTGGGGTTTGTCTGTGATGTGATGAAAGACATACAACACACAAGCGCGCGCGCGTACACACACACACACATACACACACACACACACATCCCGAACACAGTGATATTTAAGTATATCAGAAAACTGGTCTAATCTCCCGTACATCCACCGATTGTCGACTATTTACTTTAGTGGGTTTGTCTAGTAGTTGTGGGACTTGAGACACTAGTGGGATAGTCAAGTAGTTGTGGGACTTGAGGCACTAGTGGTTTTGTCAAGTAGTTGTGGGACTTGAGACTCTAGTGGAATAGTCAAGTAGTTGTGGGACTTGAGACACTAGTGGGATAGTCAAGTAGTTGTGGGACTTGAGACACTAGTGGGTTCGTCAAGTAGTTGTCGGACTTGAGACACTAGTGGGTTAGTCTAGTAGTTGTGGGACTTGAGACACTAGTGGGTTAGTCAAGTAGTTGTGGGACTTGAGACATTAGTGGGTTTGTCAAGTAGTTGTGGGACTTGAGACACTAGTGGGTTAGTTAAGTAGTTTTGGAACTTGAGACACTAGTGGGATAGTCAAGTAGTTGTGGGACTTAAGACACTAGTGGGTTTGTCAAGTAGTTGTGGGACTTGAGACACTAGTGGGATAGTCAAGTAGTTGTGGGACTTGAGACACTAGTGGGATAGTCAAGTAGTTGTGGGACTTGAGACACTAGTGGGTTCGTCAAGTAGTTGTGGGACTTGAGACACTAGTGGGATAGTCAAGTAGTTGTGGGACTTGAGACACTAGTGGGTTTGTCAAGTAGTTGTGGGACTTGAGACACTAGTGGGTTTGTCAAGTAGTTGTGGGACTTGAGACACTAGTGGGTTAGTCTAGTAGTTGTGGGACTTGAGACACTAGTGGGTTTGTCAAGTAGTTTTGGGACATGAGACACTAGTGGGTTTGTCTAGTAGTTTTGGAACTTGAGACACTAGTGGGTTTGTCAAGTAGTTTTGGGACTTGAGACACTAGTGGGTTTGTCTAGTAGTTGTGGGACTTGAGACACTAGTGGGATAGTCAAGTAGTTGTGGGACTTGAGGCACTAGTGGTTTTGTCAAGTAGTTGTGGGACTTGAGACTCTAGTGGGATAGTCAAGTAGTTGTGGGACTTGAGACACTAGTGGGATAGTCAAGTAGTTGTGGGACTTGAGACACTAGTGGGTTCGTCAAGTAGTTGTGGGACTTGAGACACTAGTGGGTTAGTCTAGTAGTTGTGGGACTTGGGACACTAGTGGGTTTGTCAAGTAGTTGTTGACTTGGGACACTAGCGGGTTTTTCAAGTAGGTTTGGGACTTGAGACACTAGTCTGCTTGGATCAGATCCCAGGCTTTTGTGTGTGTGTGTGTGTGTGTGTGTTAACATGTGCGTTTGTCTGAATGAAGAAATACATGAATGAGAATCACCATATAGTGTCAGGGGCCTTTGTGCTACTGTAAGCGTTGATAAAAGAAGTAGACGAAGAGAAGAAGAAGAAGAAGAAGAAGAAGAAGAAGAAGAAGAAGAAGAAGAAGAAGAAGA
This sequence comes from Candidula unifasciata, assembly GCA_905116865.2. Classification (NCBI taxonomy): domain Eukaryota; kingdom Metazoa; phylum Mollusca; class Gastropoda; order Stylommatophora; family Geomitridae; genus Candidula; species Candidula unifasciata. The sequence goes on from CAJHNH020000145.1 coordinate 110,253, forward strand.
AGAAGAAGAAGAAGAAGAAGAAGAAGAAGAAGAAGAAGAAGAAGAAGAAGAAGAAGAAGAAGAAGAAGAAGAAGAAGAAGAAGAAGAAGAAGAAGAAGGAAGAAGAAGAAGAAGAAGAAGAAGAAGAAGAAGAAGAAGAAGAAGAAGAAGAAGAAGAAGAAGAAGAAGAAAGCAATTGTAACTGGCACACCGTCCAAAAAAATTAAAAACAAAAACATTTGTGATATGGGGCACTTAGCGCCCTTAAATATTCTAAGGACGGGGCGAGGCTCGAAAGCCTAAGTATTGTGTTGGTGTGCAATAATAATAAAAAGGAAAATGCTCTCAAAGTGGACAGAAGAAAGGACAGCCTCAAAACCTCACTGAGAGACTTCTGTATTGATCCTCAAACCTGGGAAGTCGCTGCATGTGACCGCTCATCTTGGCACCCCTCTCTCCATCGAGCTGCTGTGACCCATGAAGCTGCTAGAACTGCAGCATGGTGAAAATACGGGGGTGACTGCCGTCAAGCTAATACAAGGAATTAAAGAGAAATTTGACTAAAAAGCTCAACAAAGTGTGGAAGCAGAAAAACGTGCACAAAACAACACGACGTAACGTTCCGACCGTACGGCCTTTTTTAAACATAAGTGAAACTACACAAACGTAAGTGCGCTCCAGCTTCTGTGATCGTAACGGAATGCTATAGCATGATGATGATGAAGTTTGTGGACCGAGCGAGCAGTCCGGCAATGTTCGGCAGTTTCCGCCTCCTTGAGACGTAAACATCGGCGACTTCCGGTGGTAGCTGAAGACAAGAAAGCCAACAATGGCACGGAAAACTAACCCACGAACAGGTAAACTCACTCAAACACGCTCTAGCTGCCTTTACTGGTGCATCGCTGCTCTCTGGTTGACGTAGTAAACATCTGTGCTTGTGGGCAGCCACTTGTCCAAGTTTGACACCTCTTATCTGATGTCGCTGGGACGGTAAACTTAACTGGACGGCCGGACAGGACTGGAGACTGGACATCTGCTGAGTTGTAGTCGTCGACTTGACTGATTGAGAGACTGGACATCTGCTGGGTCGTAGTCGTCGACTTGACTGATTGAGAGACTGGACATCTGCTGGGTCGTAGTTGTCGACTTGACTGATTGAGAGACTGGACATCTGCTGGGTCGTAGTTGTCGACTTGACTGATTGAGAGACTAGACATCTGTTGGGTCGTAGTTGTCGACTTGACTGATTGAGAGACTGGACATCTGCTGCTTCGTAGTTGTCGACTTGACTGATTGAGAGACTGGACATCTGCTGGGTTGTATTTGTCGACTTGACTGATTGAGAGACTGGACATCTGCTGGGTCGTAGTTGTCGACTTGACTGATTGGGAGACTGGACATCTGCTGGGTTGTTGTCGTCGACTTGACTGATTGAGAGACTGGACATTTGCTTGGTTGTTGACTTGACTGATTGAGAGACTGGACATCTGCTGGGTCGTAGTTGTCGACCTGACTGATTGAGAGACTGGACATCTGCTGGGTCGTAGTTGTCGACTTGACTGATTGAGAGACTTGAAATTTGCTGGGTTGTAGTCGTGGACATGTTTGATTGAGAACGATTGATTGAGAACCTGGACATTTGCTGGGTCGTAGTTGTTGACTTGACTTTTTGAGAGCCTGCGCTCTGAATCTCCTTTACATATACTTAATGTGTGTTCACCTTTCATGTCTGAGGTGGCGGCATGCAGACATTGGGAAAATCCTAATCGACCACATCCCGTAGAGTTTGAAGCAGACAGATCTTCAAATATCTTGTTTTGGGTTTTTATGTACTAAATAAAAAAGTAGATAATTTAATGATTGGCACGCATAAAAAGAAGTAGAAAGATGGACACACTAGATAATACAAAAATCGAAAGCTTGAGTAACCATGCTAGGAATCGAACATGTCACCTCCAAACAGCACCTTGCTATGGAAACAAGTATACTAAGAATATGGCAAACTAGGTACCCCCCACAAAAACCTACTATTCTGTTGCAGCTGGACTAACAGTAATGGCACTTACATCTGATACTCACTGTAAGAAAGATAAGTCACTTTCAATATGGCTCGTTTACTCTGGAACAAATACAGCTTTTTACAATTGACAACACTGGAACACTGATCAAATTCCAGTGTACATTTTGCCAGTTTATTTCTTCTGTCCCAATCATTTTTGTTCACTTCCACAACAATGCCACAATAATCATTTACTCAGCGTTGACTACACTTAATTAAAACTACATTGACGACATAACGACTATCTTCTTCCAACTCTGGTACACAACTGACCATGACATCCTGGGACTTCCCCTCGTTTACGTTTCCAACCCCAAGTATCTCGTGCGGTCGTTTGTCGCACAGATTTTCTGCTTGATTTGCTGTGAGCATGGAGACCAGCTTCATCACACTCACACATTGTATGTAAGTAGCTAGGCTCTACCATCTCTACCCCCTGGCCTCCACTGTTTCTCCTGAGTTTCTGATCGCATCCTCCCACCCACCCCTCCCCAGGATCCATGCACGATCCAGGGGGGGGGGGGGCATTGCTATCTTAGCTTGAATTCTGTTTATTTATTGCGAAAGAAATTTTGTATGGGTTTTTGTTTCAACATGTTGGCGGGGTCTGGCTTGGTGGGTTTTTGGCTTTTGATCATTCTGTTATCTGCGTTTTGAAAGTGGATTGATGGTACTGTCTGTTTTGCCTGGGGCGGCTGGAACTCCTGTGGGTCTGGTGCTGGCTTGTTGGGTTTTGGCAGCTTTCGATTTGGCTTTGGTGGTTTTTGGGCTGACTGTATTGGGTGCTGTTGATTGGGCTGTTTTCTGTATCTTATGGAGGGGGGAAGGGGGGGGGGGGTTTCCGTTAGCCCTGAGAAGGACTATCAGTTTTTGCCTGTTGCAGCCTGCATCACGTAGGGGTAGGGTCTCTTGAGGTCTGATGCTGGCTGTTGTGTGGGTTGATTCTGTTGGGTTTAGTGCTTACGGTGGCGGCGCCACTGTTTGCTGTTGGCTTTGTTCCATTCAGTGCTGCCTGCCTTGTTTTCCTTGAGAATTTTGTGAGCTCTTTCCAATTCTGTATACCTTGTTGTCCATGTAGTGTTTTTATTCTACATCTGATTCTAAACCTTTTATGTTTTATGCCAGTGTCATTCTCCCACACACCCGTGTTGGAGTAAATTGCTTTCTTCAGGTGTCGGACCACACATTTGACATAGGCATCATTTATATCTTTGTCTGTGATCTTTTTCTAGGTGCATTGTGTATTCTTCTTTTGTGGCTACAGATTCTGACAGTTCAGGTCTGTCTTCAACCTCGTAGAATTGATCTTCTTGGTCCGTTTCAGTGTCTTCTTGTGTTTTTTCATCTTCTGATGCTGCATCCGTTTCTGTGTGCGGAGTGGTTTCTTCTGCATCAAAGATTGTTTCAATTTTAGTGCTTTGATCAGTTGTTCTTGCTGGCTCCGTAGACTACACCTTATGAGTCATAACTTTCCTTTCAGTAGCTCTACACTTGTCAGCCCTGGTAATCTGGTAATCCTAGTTTCAGCTTCATAGCAAACAGGTCACCCCATAGTTGCTCCGCTCCTGTGCCAACGAAAAACACACGTAGCTCACAGTTTCACGCTATGCACTTAACTCAGAAGCTGGGCGACGAAACTATTGCTTCCAGTCTACAAATGGAGCAAAAATGCAACGGCCACCATCTGGCAGGGAAAAAAAAAGGTGGCTGTGCCTAGCGTCCTTTTTGACCTGAAGCATTATATGAGGGTTAATAAATGATCACCCCAGCAGTACCCTCATTATTAGCTGGGGAAGGGACTTAGGACATTACATCCACCAGCAGGTGATGCCCCTACAAAGACACCTTGAACTTGGGTTTCGGACTGCCGACTCCCTACAAGATGTTATTTTATGTTTTGTTATCACACTTGATGTCACTGCACATTGGGCATACCCATGCGTGCTCAGTTCTCCGAAGCAGCAGCCACTCCAAAGTACTTCTACTAGTTGTCCCCATGAGAAGCTGGTTATGTCGTCTCCTTTCTCGGCCCCGAAGACGGCAAAGACTTGCATCACCAGGCTTAACTCCCATGTCACGCAATCGTGTTAGTGTCAGGGATTCCTCCTTCTCCACTAGCCCAGTCCGTACAGCATTGACGATATCTGCTCTGTCTATGCTTTTTCCCGCAATCATTGGTGCAGTGTTTGCCAGTTGGTCCGCTCACTCATTTCCCTTTACGCCCGCATGACTCGGTGTGTAGATCCAGGTTACGGAGGTTAAGTGCGATTTCCGAATGCTTTCTATCCATTCAGAGCGCATACTGCCTGTTGCTATCTTCTGAAGCATATTCATTGAGTCTGAGACAATTGCTGCCTGTGTGGCGGTTTGCTCGGATACCCATGCTAAAGCTCTAGAAGCAGCGGCTATTTCCATTGTCATGCTTGACGTGGTTGTCTGGTAAGGGCCGCTGACCTCATGTATTGTTTTCCTTATTCTTTGCGCTGTGTATGCCCATGCTGACCTTGATCCGCTCTTCACGCCAGTTGGTGTGGGTGCTCCTGTGTCCTGCCAGTTGGTGTGGGTGCTCATGTGGCTTGCCAGTTGGCGTGGGTGCTCATGTGACTTGCCAGTTGGCGTGGGTTCTCATGTGACCTGCCAGTTGGCGTGGGTGCTCATGTGACCTGCCAGTTGGCGTGGGTTCTCATGTGACCTGCCAGTTGGTGTGGGTGCTCATGTGACTTGCCAGTTGGCGTGGGTGCTTATGTGACTTGCCAGTTGGCGTGGGTTCTTATGTGACTTGCCAGTTGGCGTGGGTGCTCATGTGACTTGCCAGTTGACGTGGGTGCTTATGTGACCTGCCAGTTGACGTGGGTGCTTATGTGACCTGCCAGTTGGCGTGGGTGCTCATGTGAGTTGACAGTTGGCTGAGTGCTCATGTGTCTCCACAGAATACGATCCCTCTTTGCCTAGAACAGCTTTGATGATATCCCTCCATGCCATTGCTTTAGCCCATCCAGCATCATCTCGCTTGGTCTGCCTCTACCCCTTTTTTCCACGGATCTTTCCTGTTGTCACGATGCTCTTCAATGTCTTTTCTCATTATGTGGCCAAAGAACAGTGTTTGTCTCTTTTTTATTGTTGTTTATTAGGGCTGTACTTAATATCCGCTTCGTATTCGCTTCGGGCTGAATAGTGGAGCTATTGACTATTCGGTATTTGGCCGAATAGTTGTGGTCGGGCCGAATAGTTGTGGTCGGGCCGAATATGAATAGTAGTTACCTTACACCCGCTTCTGCATACACAGCCTTAATACTGACAACATGGAACGATTGGTTTTGTTTTAAGCTAATGCAGCTTTCATGCATTAACTAAGCTGTCAGTGACAATTTCCAAGTTAGTTACTTGTTATAATACTTAGGATTCTTTCATTCCTAGTTATTAGTTACCACAGACTGACTGAAGGATGCAAAACATAACATGTTTTTAAGTGTTTACTATTTTGTACGAATACTAACTAGGCATGGAAAGAATTTAAACTTCGGCCACATCCAAGTCGATAATATGAAAATCAAACAAACAGAAACATATAAATACTCGGGTGCAAACTTCAACTGCTCCAACATGCTGAGAGAAAAAATACAATATAGAAATAGTCTGGAAATAAAGTATACTATGCCCTTCAACATCTGCTAAAGTCAAAGTGTCTGTCTCGCAACACCAAGATCAAAAAATAAAAAGTTGATAAGACCAGTTGTTTTATATGGCTCTGAAACTTGAAGCACAGCTAAAAGAGATGAGGGCTGATTACCGGTTTTCGAAAGCAGTCTTATGACGAATCTTTGGACCCATCAAAGATGCTAACAGCGGTGAATGAAGAGTGAGAAGCAACAACGTAACTCACAATCTGTTTAACTCACCACTGATTACTGGCATCATGAGAGCTAACAGACTAAAATGGTTAGGGTATAATGAAAGAGTGTCAGATGACAGAGAAGTAAAACTGTACCTGAGAGAGGAATGGGCGTAGCCCACGAGGCAGACAAAAATGAGGTTCAAGAGATAATGTCCAGCCAGACCATCAAACAACTGGTGTAGCCCACAAGGCAGACAAAAAAGAGGTTCAAGAGATAATGTCCAGCCAGACCATCAAACAACTGGTGTCACAAATTGTGTAGAGAAGGCCAGCCAGAGAGATGAATGGAAAAGAGTGATATCTGCAGCAGTAAACTTCAAGGGCTCAGAATGCTAAAGAAGAAGATGACTATTCTGTGCTACTTTATGTGAAGTAAAAGTTCAGCGTACATTTGACATTATAAATATGTTTTTTATTTTTATTTTAGATATATTTTATGCACTATAAACTATTCGTATTCGGCCGAAAAGTTGGTCCAGTTATTCTTATTCGGCCGAATAGTGAAAATCACTATTCAGTACAGCCCTATTGCATATAGAGTTCTACTTTCATGAGCTTCTTTCAAGCAGTCGTTGTTAGTTACTCTGGCCGTCCAAGGTATTTGTAACATTTGTCTCAGAAACCACATCTCTGTTGCTTCCATATTCTTCGAAATTTATTCATTGACATTCCATGATTCACTGCCATACAGAAGAACAGGCTCTATGTAGCATTTTAGCACCCTCTTTCTGATATTAAATGAGATCGATTTATTGCATTTAAATTTTCTGAAATGCGGCTTTTGCTTAACCTTTTCTGCTTTTAATCTATGTTACACATTTTCCATCTGATGATATGATTGTTTCCAGATATTTTAATTTATTGAGCTGACTTGAGTTGTTTAAAAAAATATAGGGGAAAGGGAGGGGGGAGGGGTGTGTGTGCTGAGATGGACTGAGCCTCTGCCTAAATTTTCCCCAGGTGGTAAGGAAGGCATAGGTTGGCAGACTGTTAACTATAAAATTGTAAAATTGTAAGGGGGGGGGGGGGGTTGTAAGGCCCCTACTTCATATGTTTTGTGGAGGCACACCACCTTCTCCTCTCACCCATCTCCTTCTGGCCCCTCCTCCATATGTTAACTTTGTGGAGGCACACCACCTTCTCCTCTCACCCATCTCCTTCTGGCCCCTCCTCCATATGTTAACTTTGTGGAGGCACACCACCTTGTCCTCTCACCCATCTCCTTCTGGCCCCTCCTCCATATGTTAACTTTTTGGGGGGCACACCACCTTCTCCTCTCACCCATCTCCTTCTGGCCCCTCCTCCATATGGTAACTTTGTGGAGGCACACCACCTTCTCCTCTCACCCATCTCCTTCTGGCCCCTCCTCCATATGTTAACTTTGTGAAGGCACACCACCTTCTCCTCTCACCCATCTCCTTCTGGCCCCTCCTCCATTTGTTAACTTTGTGGAGGCACACTACCTTGTCCTCTCACCCATCTCCTTCTGGCCCCTCCTCCATATGTTAACTTTGTGGAGGCACACCACCTTCTCTTCTCACCCATCTCCTTCTGGCCCCTCCTCCATATGTTAACTTTGTGGAGGCACACCACCTTCTCTTCTCACCCATCTCCTTCTGGCACCTCCTCCATATGTTAACTTTGTGGAGGCACACCACTTTCTCATCTCAACCATCTCCTTCTATCCCCTCCTCCATATGTTAACTTTGTGAAGGCACACCACCTTCTCCTCTCACCCATCTCCTTCCGGCCCCTCCTCCATATGTTAACTTTGTGGAGGCACACCACCTTCTCCTCTCACCCATCTCCTTCTGGCCCCTCCTCCATATGTTAACTTTGTGGGGGCACACCACCTTCTCTTCTCACCCATCTCCTTCCTGCCCCTCCTCCATATGTTAACTTTGTGGAGGCACACCACCTTGTCCTCTCACCCATCTCCTTCTGGCCCCTCCTCCATATGTTAACTTTGTGGAGGCACACCACTTTCTTATCTCACCCATCTCCTTCTGGCCCCTCCTCCATATGTTAACTTTGTGGAGGCACACCACCTTCTCTTCTCACCCATCTCCTTCCGGCCCTCCTCCATATGTTAACTTTGTGGAGGCACACTACCTTCTCCTCTCACCCATCTCCTTCCGGCCCCTCCTCCATATGTTAACTTCGTGGGGGCACACCACCTTCTCCTCTCACCCATCTCCTTCCGGCCCCTCCTCCATATGTTAACTTTGTGGGAGGCACACCACCTTCTCCTGTCACCCATCTCCTTCCGGCCCCTCCTCCATATGTTAACTTTGTGGGGGCACACCACCTTCTCCTCTCACCCATCTCCTTCCGGCCCCTCCTCCATCATTGTCTTCTTGTCTACTGACCACAGAGAAATGATTTCCCTGGCCTTGTTCTCTCCCACAGAGGTTTCCGGCTCTATCCGCTTTGACTCCAGAACAAACACAGTGATGGCAGAAGCCACCCATGACAACATCAAGGAGAAGGTTTGTGTCTTTCTTCTTCTGGAATACATATAATTAGCACCAGTTTTTCTTCTTCTATTTCTTCTTCTTCTTCTGGAATACACATGATTAGCACCAGTTTTTCTTCTTCTATTTCTTCTTCTTCTTCGTAATCATCATCATCATCATCTTCTTATTCTTCTTCAAGACTATCATCATCATCATTGTCTTCTTCTTTTCATAATTTTTTTTGTCTTCTTCTTCTTCTTCATGATCATCATCATCGTCTTCTTTTTCTTCTTCTTCTCCTTCTTCATCTCCTTTTCCTTCTTCTTCTTCTTCTTCTTCTTCTTCTTTTTCTTCTTCTTTTTCTCCTTTTCCTTCTTCTTCTTCTTCTTCTTCTTCTTCTTCTTTTTCTTCTTCTTCTTCTTCTTCTTCTTCTTCTTCTTCTTCTTCTCCTTCTTCTTCTTCTTTTTCTTCTTCTTCTTCTTCTTCTTCTGCTACAGGAAAACAAGGCTTATGTTAGAGACCCAGCTGCTATAGTACAAGATTCCAGTAGACGTATTCTTTAAGATGCAAAAGAAACAATCCCCAGAAGTTATCCATACAACTACAGACTATGCTGGTCCAGCACACTGCAGAAATGTCAGGAAACAGTGAATCAGGCTAGAAAGGACATAAAATCCCAACCTTCACCTGAAAACCATGCCATGGGAATAATGCTGTAGTGTCCCAGAAAACTAAACTAGAAGAAAATGGAAAAGCTGGAGAAATAAAACAGCAGCTCTAAACTTTGAGAAAGATGGCAAGAAAACTCTGAAGATTGGCTAAGTCACTCAGTGAAGAGAGTTTCTTTCCTAGACAGTCAGTCACACTGAGTGATAGAGACAAAATCTTCAGAGGAAAACAATATTTGTCTGTACAATGTTGAAAGCAGCCTAATACTGGAGAGTAATAAGGAAAGAATTACAAACAAATAAGAGACAGACAAATACTCCTGCCTCTATGATAGAACCCTTCACCCTGGGTCAAGTTCGGAATGCCAATTTTATTCTTAAGTTTGTGGGGGGGGGAGGAGGAGTCTGCAGGTCCAGATGAAATTAGCAATGAAATTCTGATCCATCTGCGCTCAGCTGCTGAAGTAAAGCTACTGGAAATTGTCTCTGTCCGCTGGGAGAAAGGATTGGTGCCTCAAGTATGAATACTAAAAACAAAAAGGGAAAAATTAAGACCCAGACTTCCAGCTATCGGGACAGACCACAAGCTGTGTGGGACAGACCACAAGCTGTGTGGGACAGACCACAAGCTGTGTGGGACAGACCACAAACTGTGTGGGACAGACCACAAGCTGTGTGGGACAGACCACAAGCTGTGTGGGACAGACATTGGAGATAATTATTAATTCAAGACTAACATGGCAGAATCTGAGCAGATCTTGGTGTCAGAGCGAGCTAGATTTAGAGAATATTACAGCATAGAAGACCAAGTCACCTGCTGCACAAGCTGTAGAAGATGCCTTCCAAGAGAACAAGGTACTGGCAGAGTAAGTCGACTTCAATCAAGTTTTCGACAAAGTATGGAAAGATGACCTCATTGCAAAACTGAAGAATAATGGAATCCAAGGAAACATGCTAAGATGGATCCAATCCTTCTTACACAACAGTAGAACTAGAGTCACTCATGATGGATACAATCCTTCTGACACAACAGAAGAACTAGAGTCACTCATGATGAATCCAATCCTTCAGACACGACAGGAGAACTAGTCACTCATGATGAATTCATTCCTTCTGACACAACAGGAAAACTAGAGTCACTCATGATGGATACAATCCTTCTTACACAACAGGAGAACTAGAGTCACTCATGATGGATCCAATACTTCTGACACAACAGGAGAACTAGAGTCACTCATGATGAATCCAATTCTTCTGACACAGCAGGAGAACTAGAGTCACTCATGATGGATACAATCCTTCTTACACAACAGGAGAACTAGAGTCACTCATGATAAATCCAATCTTTCTTACACAGCAGGAGAACTAGAGTCACTCATGATGGATCCAATCCTTCTGACACAACAGTAGAACTAGAGTCACTCATGATGATCCAATCCGAGCAGAAAAGGGTTGCTTTATCAAAGGGTACCACAGGAGGGAGTTATCTCTCCCTTCTCTTTCTTGTTTAAATCAGTGATGGTAAAAGACCTCCCTACAGGAGCGAAGGCTGCCCTGTATGCAGATGATCTGGCACTCTGGTGTACCGATGAACACACCACAGTGGCAATTCTAAGAAGGCAGTGAGCAGCAGATCTCTTGATGACATGGGCAGAAAAGTAGCATGTTGCCATCAACACAGACAAAACATCCATAAAGCTTTTCTCTCTTTCCCGCGGGCACAAAGCTGCTTGTATTCACCTAGGAAGATCATTGATAAAGGAAGAAAGCTTTCCCGCTCATTCTGGAGTAACATTTGATAAAAGGCTCACCTGGGGTAAACATATAGAAAATGTAGAAGTCAAGACCAGGAGACGACTGGCAGATACAAGCTGGGAAGTGAAAGTAAATACCCTCCTCCCCCATGAGGTCAGGTCTTGGTCAGATATGACTGAGCTACCGTATAACGGTCTGTTATGCCAAATGTTGGGCGACCAAACCTGACATCCCATATTGTGCCAATGGCTTCGGGCGGAGGAGCACATTGCGAAGGATACTAGCCTTATCCTAGGAAGAGGAAATGCAACCTGAAAACTTTATGTTATGGCAGGGCAGACTAGGCCCTTCGCCTTGGCTGGCAGCTGGTCTAGGAGGGAAGCTCCGATAGGCAGACAGATAGAGCACTGCTCTTCTGATCCAGCAGCTTCTTCAGCCTGCTTTGTTTTAAACCTACTGGTGTTACCTTTCCTTTGGAGTAAACAAGGCAGGTCGAAGAGGGATCATGATGCATGGGCAACATATGGTCTCTACAATACTGCCCTGGCTTGTGGAGAGGAAGAACTTTATCTCTGGTCGTAACCGGTTTCGGAAACAAATGGAGAGGTAGCAGTTACGGGTTATAAGTGCTTGTCAGTTGGTGTAGACAAGGGCGCTGTGGGTTGCCTTTGATGGTGCGAGACATATTCGAATGTCACTGATCAACTACTGCCTGCCCCAAACTGGGCAGCCCCCAGCCAATAAGATGTTGATCCGCCACAGCTTGTATGCTTCAGTGGGTGTTTGGAGCTAGGACAAAAGCCAAACTGCATGCTATAAAAACCAATGCACCAGGCAGTTAAAAAGATTATAACCTCAAACTTCAACTTAACTCTTGTAACGTGAGAACCATGACCTAGAAAACATTAATGATGTTAGAAAAATAGCTATCATTGATGCCAAACTCAACAAACTTGACATAGAAATTGCTGACCTACAGGAAACCTGTCTGCCAGAGAGAATAATTATACCTTCTTCTGGAAAGGCAGAGGTCTGGAAGAAATCTGAATGTATGGAGTGGGATTTGCAGTAAAGAATTCAAAAAATTAATATTGGCCACAAGAATGAAAATGGGCAGAGACTATTAGAATTCTGCACTAGAAGTGATTTGTGCATCACAAACTCCTTTTTAAAAAATTATTTGTCATGAAAGCATCTAAGATCTGGCCACTAGCACCAGCTAGACCTTATTCTCACAAGGAGGCAGCACTTGAACTGTGTATCACTCGCAGCTATCACAGTGCTGACCATTTCCTAGTTGCTGCAAGAGTTCCAATGAAACTAAAGAGAATTTTCACTTCCAAAACAACAAATTTATCTCTAGGTTGAATATTTCCAAAACTAAAGACCCTGAAAAGTGTTTTAAGTTTCAACAACAACTTGAAGATGCTTTCACTGATATCCAGGATAACTCTACAGCAAGTTTTAAATGGGACTGCAGGGGAAATCACTGCTGTGTACTGTTGGAAAAGTGAGAATTGTTCAGCAATGATTCCAGATCCTGGGGAACTGGGTTTTCCCAGAGTCCCAGTGTGGCTTTAGTAGAAACCGGGTTTTCCCAGTCCCAGTGTGGCTTTAGTAGGAACCGGGTTTTCCCAGAGTCCCAGTGTGGCTTTAGTAGGAACCGGGTTTTCCCAGAGTCCCAGTGTGGCTTTAGTAGGAACCGGGTTTTCCCAGAGTCCCAGTGTGGCTTTAGTAGGAACCGGGTTTTCCCAGAGTCCCAGTGTGGCTTTAGTAGGAACCGGGTTTTCCCAGAGTCCCAGTGTGGCTTTAGTAGGAACCGGGTTTTCCCAGAGTCCCAGTGTGGCTTTAGTAGGAACCGGTCTACCACTGATATGATATTTTCATTATGACAGTTGCAGGAAAAATGCAGTGAACAAAACAAAACCAACCATTGAATGTTGCTTTTATTAATCTTAACCAGGGCATTTGATTTGGTTAGTTGAAAAGTTAGGTGTAACACACTGAAGAAGATGGGGTGTCCACCTACCCTACTGAGCATTATTGAGTCGTTCCACACAGGTATGAAAGATACAATCAACTTTCAGGGTATAACATCGGAGGAGTTTGTAATTAACAATGGAGGGAAGCGGGGGTGTGTACTTGGTCCTACCCTCTTTTGATTATACTTCTCAGTTTGTTTGGAACATGCCTTTCGAGGTCAGAATAGTGGTATATTCATTCATTCTCGACCTGATGACAGCCTTTACAATGCTGGCAGGCTGAAGGCCAAAACCAGGATAAGAAAGGTACTTATCAGAGAGCTGCTGTTTGCAGATGATGCCACAATAACCACCTGCTCAGAGAAGGAGCTGCAATGTTTACTGTCTGCCTTTGCTGATGAGTTCTATGAATTTGGACTCACAGTCAGCAAAACGAAGACAAAATTGTCCAAATTGTCAATGACAGACCTACAGTCTACATTGACGGTGAAGAGCTTGAGACAGTAGACCATTTTACCTATCTGGGTTCCACAGTGAATAGTAAACTATCGCTGGACCAAGAAATCAACATCAGGATAGGTCAGGAGCAACAACAATGAGCAGATTGACAAAGAGAGTCTGGGAGAACAGAAAGCTTACAATTAAAACAAAAACCCTTGTCTATCAGACCTGTGTTCTCAGCACTGCTTTATGGCAGTGAAACTTGGTCATCTTATTTGCACCAAGAGTGACGGCTAAATAGCTTTCACATGCGATGCCTAAGAAGAATACTTGGCATTAAGTGGCAGGACAAAATCACAAACACTGAGGTACTGGAAAGAGCAGGTACTACAACAGTCTTTTCCATACACAGTCTACGAAGGCTCAGGTGGTTCGGTCACACCTGGAGAATGGAGGATGGCAGAGAACCCAAGGACATCCTTTATGGGAAGAAGATGTTGAGGCCAACCTCTACTACGGTATAAATATGTGTGTAAGTGGGACGTGAATGGTACAGGTATTAAGGTAGAATCATGGGAACAAAATGCCATGGACCATGTAGTGTAGGAAGGGCATATCAGGAAGGGAATGAGAGTGAGGCCAGAAATTACTGCAGAAAGGATGAGAGCTGAGCGTCTGAGAAGAAACTGATTAAACACAAATTAATGTTGACAACAATGGTCCTGAAATCCCATCCTATCATTGTGGAAGACTTCTCTTGACCCAGGCGGGTCTTGCTAGTCAAACTCGCCATCGCCATGGGCTGTGAGTCTCATGCCTCCTCATAGCCCAATATAACACATCGTCTGGAAAGACGGAAAGGTGCCAATGAATAAATGATTGCTTCCTATAAAGTCATTTTGTTAACAGAATGGTTTTTGATGAGCTGTTTGATACTTGCAGGTGCAGGCTGTGAGGGAAGTGGTCCCTGGCAAAAGTAACAATGAAGTGGTACTGGTCCTGCAGTATTATGACTACAATGTGGAGCGAGCTATCCAGGCTTACTTAGAGGGTAACCTAGTCTATGTATGAATGCATCAATCAATCAATCAATCCAGAATTGACATCAGTGCACTTGGGACATTCCCATAAGTGCTCCTTCTCCTTCCTCAGTAGCCCAAAAAGAGTCAACATGCTAACAGCACCAGTTGGCACCCAGTTAAAAGTCTGCCTATGTTTCCTCCTCAATGTTGAATACCTTCCAGAATCTCTACTGCTCTACCCCGGTTAAATTAGTATTTACAAATGTGCATTCAGTGTTCTGTTGGACTCTTCATTTCTTTTTCTGCGTTCATCTGAAAATGTAATTGCGTTGTGTCCGTTTACAGCATGGCTGCGATATTTGCACCTTTCGGCCAACACATCCGACTTCTGCGGGCATTTGTTGACCGGGTTAGCCTTCCCGGTGAACTCTTCAATTGATCCCAGAGAGCTTTCACCACGTCCACCTTATTATAAAAAAGCTCACCACCAGTTGGAGCAGCAGCAGCAGCCAACCTATCAGCCTGCTTATTACCCCGCACACCCGTATGTCCTGGACAGAAAATCTGATATGCTCCTGATCTGAGTCTTTATCAAGTGATGCAAGCCACTCTGTGCAAACAGAACACAAGTTTCAATGTTTTTGTGTCCGTTACAATTACATGTCAAGCTGTTCTTTCTCCAACTATCAGAGAGCTGCCGTTACACCTCCATTCTTATCAGATATCGTAACGCTATAAATAAGGCTGTCTGTTTTCAAACAGTGTCCATTTCCCTCTGCAGTAAAACTTTATCTACTCCTTTCAGATCCCTGTGTATTTAATTGTCACCTGGTCATGAATTGTCATTGATCAGCTCTTGCACAGCTGTCTTTGTTTCATTATATGTGTCTGCGTGTGTATTTCTATGTGTTTGCATGTGTATGCACTTCTGCGTGTTTGTCTCTGTGGGCGTCAGTATGGGTTTGTCTGCCTGTTTGTCTGTGTGTGTGTGTGTGTTTGACTGCGTGTGTGTCTATGTGGCTGTATGTATGTGTCTGCATGTTTGTCTGCATATGTGTGGTGTGTGTGTGTCAGTGTGTGAGCATGAATGTAAATATGTGTGCTGTGTGTTTCCCTGTGTGTGTTTATATGTAAGTGTCTGTGTGTGTGTCTGTATTTTTGTCTGAGTGTGTGTGTCTCTGTGGGAGTGTCCGTGTGTGCATGTGTGTGTCTCCATGCATGACTGTATTTATGACTGTATGTTTGTATGCCTGTATTATGTATGTATGAATGTATGTATGTATGCCTGTATGTTTGTATCTTTGTATATATGTTTGTGTGTATGTATGCCTGTGTGTATGTGTGTATGCATGTTTGTATGTATGTGTGTATGTATGTATGCCTGTATGTGTGTATGTATGCAATATATGCATGTATGTGTGTGTAAGTGAGTGGGTGAGCGTGTGTATGTGGGTGTATGTATACACGCGCGGGTTTTTGCATGCACTTTACAACTCATGCTTTTGTGTTCTTTTATAATATTCATAATATGCATATCATCATATGATCGTAACATGCTTTATTAGTAAAATACAATTGCTGTGTGAAAAATGGTTGACTGGAAGGGCCGAATGTAAGACGGGCCTGCGTGCCCAATTTGTGACACTTTGAAAATAAAGTTTGTTTGTTTGTTCGTTCGTTCGTTCACCAACTATCCATTCATTCTTAACCAAAATTAGCAGCAATAAAGAACAGCCAGATGAGAAACATAAAACCCAGATCAAAGCAGCATTTGGAACACATTGGAACACTTCACATCTAGAACACATTGGAACACTTCACATCTAGAACAAATTCCGTCTCCTCGTATAAAAGCAAGAGACCACCAGATTTATGTGATCTGGACACAACAGACTCTGCAGCCGTTTGTACAAGTCTGGACACAAGAGACTCTGCAGCTGTTTGTACAAGTCTGGACACAACAGACTCTGCAGTCGCATGTACAAGTCTGGACACAACAGACTCTGCAGCCTTTTGTACAAGTCTGGACACAACAGACTCTGCAGCCTTTTGTACAAATCTGGACGCAACAGACTCTGCAGCCGTTTGTACAAGTCTGGACACAACAGACTCTGCAGCCGTTTGTACAAGTCTGGACACAACAGACTCTGCAGCCGTTTGTACAAGGTTTTGGAGATTGAGGACTCAGAACTTTGCCCATGTGGACAAGCACCACCAAATATTGAACAAGTGCCCCCTACATACAGTCGGGTGATTCAGGGTCTGGGTAATAAAGTAAAGGTCCACGGATCGGTGATGGACATGTGCCACACCACAACCTTCACAGTGAAGGACATGTGCCGCACCACAACCTTCACAGTGAAGGACATATGCTGCACCACAACCTTCACAGTGAAGGACATATGCTGCACCACAACCTTCACAGTGAAGGACATGTGCAGCACCACAACCTTTATAGTGATGGACATGTGCCACACCACAACCTTCACAGTGAAGGACATGTGCCGCACCACAACCTTCACAGTAAAGGACATGTGCCGCACCAAAACCTTTATAGTGAAGGACATGTGCCGCACCACAACCTTTATAGTGAAGGACATGTGCCGCACCACAACCTTTATAGTGAAGGACATGTGCCGCACCACAACCTTTATAGTGAAGGACATGTGCCGCACCACAACCTTCACAGTGAAGGACATGTGCCGCACCACAACCTTTATAGTGATGGACAACATGTGCCACACCACAACCTTTATAGTGAAGGACATGTGCCACACCACAACCTTTATAGTGAAGGACATGTGCCGCACCACAACCTTTATAGTGAAGGACATGTGCCACACCACAACCTTCACAGTGAAGGACATGTGCCACACCACAACCTTTATAGTGATGGACATGTGCCACACCACAACCTTTATAGTGAATGACATGTGCCGCACCACAACCTTTATAGTGATGGACATGTGCCACACCACAACCTTTTTAGTGATGGACATGTGCCGCACCACAACCTTTATAGTGAAGGACATGTGCCACACCACAACCTTTATAGTGAAGGACATGTGCCACACCACAACCTTTATAGTGAAGGACAAGTGCCACACCACAACCTTTATAGTGAAGGACATGTGCCACACCACAACCTTTATAGTGAAGGGTATGTGCCACACCACAACCTTTATAGTGAAGGACATGTGCCACACCACAACCTTTATAGTGAAGGACATGTGCCACACCACAACCTTTATAGTGAAGGACATGTGCCACACCACAACCTTTATAGTGAAGGACATGTGCCACACCACAACCTTTATAGTGAAGGACATGTGCCACACCACAACCTTTATAGTGAAGGACATGTGCCACACCACAACCTTTATAGTGAAGGACATGTGCCACACCACAACCTTTATAGTGAAGGACATGTGCCACACCACAACCTTTATAGTGAAGGACATGTGCCACACCACAACCTTTATAGTGAAGGACATGTGCCGCACCACAACCTTCACAGTGAAGGACATGTGCCGCACCACAACCTTTACAGTGAAGGACATGTGCCGCACCACAACCTTCACAGTAAAGGACATGTGCCGCACCACAACCTTCACAGTGAAGGACATGTGCCGCACCACAACCTTCACAGTGAAGGACATGTGCCGCACCACAACCTTCACAGTGAAGGACATGTGCCGCACCACAACCTTTATAGTGAAGGACATGTGCCGCACCACAACCTTCACAGTGAAGGACATGTGCCACACCACAACCTTTATAGTGAAGGACATGTGCCACACCACAACCTTTATAGTGATAGACATGTGCCGCACCACAACCTTTAAAGTGAAGGACATGTGCCACACCACAACCTTCACAGTGATAGACATGTGCCGCACCACAACCTTTAAAGTGAAGGACATGTGCCACACCACAACCTTTATAGTCAAGGACATGTGCCACACCACAACCTTCACAGTGAAGGACATGTGCCGCACCACAACCTTCACAGTAATGGACATGTGCCGCACTACAACCTTCACAGTGATGGACATGTGCCGGAAAACCACTGGCAGGAAAAATGACAAAAAAAGTTTTTGTTGCCAAGTGCATCTGTAACATTCAGGCTGGCTTTAGAATGTTTGTTTTTGTTGCCAGGTGCATCTGTAACTTTCAGGTTGGCTTAAGAATGTTGTTTTTGTTGCCAAGTGCATCTGTAACATTCAGGTTGGCTTTAGAATGTTGTTTTTTTTGCCAAGTGCATCTGTAACATTCAGGTTTGCTTTAGAATGTTGTTTTTATTGCCAAGTACATCTGTATTTTTCAGTTTGGCTTTAGAATGTTGTTTTTATTGCCAAGTGCATCTGTAACATTCAGGTTGGCTTTAGAATGTTGTTTTTATTGCTAAGTGCATCTGTAACATTCGGGTTGGCTTTAGAATGTTTGTTTTTGTTGCCAAGTGCATCTGTAACATTTAGGTTGGCTTTAGAATGTTGTTTTTGTTGCCAAGTGCATCTGTAACATTCAGGTTGCCTTTAGAATGTTTTTTTTTATTGCCAAGTGCATCTGTAACATTCAGGTTGGCTTTAGAATGTTGTTTTTATTGCCACGTGCATCTGTAACATTCAGGTTGGCTTTAGAATGTTGTTTCTATTGCCAAGTGCATCTGTAACATTCTTGTTGGCTTTAGAATGTTGTTTTTATTGCCAAGTGCATCTGTAACATTCAGGCTGGCTTTAGAATGTTGTTTTTGTTGCCAAGTGCATCTGTAACTTTCAGGTTGACTTTAGAATGTTGTTTTTGTTGCCATGTGCATCTGTAACATTCAGGTTAGCTTTAGAATGTTGTTTTTGTTGCCAGGTGCATCTGTAACATTCAGGTTGGCTTTAGAATGTTGTTTTTGTAGCCAAGTGCATCTGTAACATTCAAGTTGGCTTTAGAATGTTGTTTTTGTTGCCAAGTGCATCTGTAACATTCAAGTTGTCTTTAGAAAGTTTGTTTTTGTTTGGCAGATGCTTCTGTAACATTTAGGCTGGCTTTAGAATGTTTGTTTTTGTTGCCAAGTGCATCTGTAACATTCAGGCTGGCTTTAGAATGTTGCTTTTATTGCCAAGTGCATCTGTAACATTCAGGCTGGCTTTAAAATGTTGTTTTTATTGCCAAGTGCATCTGTAACATTAAGGCTGGCTTTAGAATGTTGTTTTTGTTGCCAAGTGCATCTGTAATTTTCAGGTTGGCTTTAGAATGTTTGTTTTCGTTGCCAAGTGCATCTGTAACATTCAGGCTAGTCTTAAAATATTTGTGTTACCATATGCATCTCCAACTTTCAGCCTGACTTTAGAATGTTGTTTTTGTTAGCAGATGCTTCTGTAACATTCAGGCTGGCTTTAGAATGTTGTTTTTGTTAGCAGATGCTTCTGTAACATTCAGGCTGGCTTTAGAATGTTGTTTTTGTTAGCAGATGCTTCTGTAACATTCAGGCTGGCTTTAGAATGTTGTTTTTGTTAGCAGATGCTTCTGTAATATTCAGGCTGGCTTTAGAATGTTGTTTTTGTTGCCAAGTGCATCTGTAACATTCAGGCTGGCTTTAGAATGTTGTTTTTGTTGCCAAGTGCATCTGTAACATTAAGGCTGGCTATAGAATGTTGTTTTTGTTGCCTGGTGCATCTGTAACATTCAGGCTGGCTTTAGAATGTTGTTTTTGTTGCCAAGTGCATCTGTAACATTCAGGCTTGCTTTAGAATGTTGTTTTTGTTGCCAAGTGCATCTGTAACATTCTGGCTGGCTTTAGAATGTTGTTTTTGTTAGCAGATGCTTCTGTAACATTCAGCCTGGCTTTAGAATGTTGTTTTTGTTAGCAGATGCTTCTGTAACATTCAGGCTGGCTTTTGAATGTTGTTTTTGTTAGCAGATGCTTCTGAAACATTCAGGCTGGCTTTAGAATGTTGTTTTTTTTAGCAGATGCTTCTGTAACATTCAGGCTGGCTTTAGAATGTTGTTTTTGTTGCCAGGTGCATCTGTAACTTTCAGGCTGGTCTTAAAATATGTATGTTACCATATGCATCTGTAACTTTTAGACAGGCTTTAGAATGTTTTTTTTTGTCTGTTTTTGGGCCATGTTTATCTGTAACTTTTATAATGTCTAGAATTTTTTTTTTTTTGGAGGTCAGATACATCTGTAACTTTAAAGGGTACATTTATTGTGTTGTCTGTGATGCCAGGTTGTAGTGGCTTGAACATTGCTATCTTTGGAACTCTCCTACTTACTGATGTGAATGTCTGAGGTTGATTCCCACTTCAGATGCCACACTAATATTTGTTGACAAACTTTGACAGTTAATGTGTGTCTGACAGACTGTGACAGTTAATGTGTGTCAGACAGACTGTTACAGCATTCGTGTGTGGATGGTTCAAGTACAAGACAGTGCAGTCCTAATGTCAGAATTTATCAGTGGTTTGTCAATATGTGGCATTTATTTCAGATGGAGCTAAAGCAGCTTTACAAGAGTGGAACTTTACAGGATCCAAGGTGGGTTGTATGCGGAGGTTTCATCATGCAACGGTCATTTGTGGGTGGTTTATAATTCATAGTTGTGTGTGGATGGTTCATAATTCATTGTTGTGTGTGAAAGGCTCAGCAGGCCATTTCTTGTGTGGATGGTTCATAATTTATAACTGTGTGAAGGGTTCAGGGTGTCATGGTCATGTGTGGATGGTTCATAATTTATAACTGTGTGTGTGAAGGGTTCAGCGTGTCATGGTCATATGTGGATGGTTCATAATTTATAACTGTGTGTGTGAAGGGTTCAGCGTGTCATGGTCATATGTGGATGGTTCATAATTTATAACTGTGTGTGAAGGGTTCAGGGTGTCATGGTCATATGTGGATGGTTCATAATTTATAACTGTGTGTGTGAAGGGTTCAGTGTGTCATGGTCATGTGTGGATGGTTCATAATTTATAACTGTGTGTGTGAAGGGTTCAGTGTGTCATGGTCATGTGTGGATGGTTCATAATTTATAACTGTGTGTGTGAAGGGTTCAGTGTGTCATGGTCATGTGTGGATAGTTCATAATTTATAACTGTGTGTGAAGGGTTCAGCGTGTCATGGTCATGTGTGGATGGTTTAAAATTTATAACTGTGTGTGTGAAGGGTTCAGTGGATGGTTCATAATTTATAACTGTGTGTGAAGGGTTCAGTGTGTCATGGTCATGTGTGGATAGTTCATAATTTATAACTGTGTGTGTGAAGGGTTCAGCGTGTCATGGTCATGTGTGGATGGTTTATAATTTATAACTGTGTGAAGGGTTCAGTGTGTCATGGTCATGTGTGGATAGTTCATAATTTATAACTGTGTGAAGGGTTCAGTGTGTCATGGTCATGTGTGGATAGTTCATAATTTATAACTGTGTCAAGGGTTCAGCGTGTCATGGTTATGTGTAGATGTTTCATAATTTATAACTGTAACAGACAGTAGCAGTTTGATGGTGATTGTACTTGACATCACAGACAGTAATAGTTTGATGGTGATTGTACTTCATATCACTGACAGTAACAGATTGATGGTGATTGTACTTGACATCACAGACAGTAACAGTTTGATGGTGATTCTACTTGACATCACAGCTGTCACAGAAAGTAACAGTTTGATGGTGATTGTACTTGACATAACAGCTGTCACAGACAGTGTTTGATAGTGATTGTATTTGATGTCACAGACAGTAACAGTTTGATGGTGATTGTACTTGACATCACAGACAGTAACAGTTTGATGGTGATTGTACTTGACATTACAGACAGTAACAGTTTGATGGTGATTGTACTTGACACCACAGACAGTAACAGATTGATGGTGATTGTACTTGACATCACAGACAGTAACAGTTTGATGGTGATTATACTTGACATCACAGACAGTAACAGTTTGATGGTGATTGTACTTGACATTACAGAAACAGTTTGATAGTGATTGTACTTGACATCACAGACAATAACAGTTTGATGGTGATTGTACTTGACATCACAGACAGTAACAGTTTGATGGTGATTGTACTTGACATCACAGACAGTAACAGTTTGATGGTGATTGTACTTGACATCACAGACAGTAACAGTTTGATGGTGATTGCACTTGACATCACAGACAGTAACAGTTTGATGGTGATTGTACTTGACATCACAGACAATAACAGTTTGATGGTGATTGTACTTGACATCACAGACAATAACAGTTTGATGGTGATTGTACTTGACATCACAGACAGTAACCGTTTGATGGTGATTGTACTTGACATCACAGACAATAACAGTTTGATGGTGATTGTACTTGACATCACAGACAATAACAGTTTGATGGTGATTGTACTTGACATCACAGACAGTAACAGTTTGATGGTGATTGTACTTGACATCACAGACAATAACAGTTTGATGGTGATTGTACTTGACATCACAGACAGTAACAGTTTGATGGTGATTATACTTGACATCACAGACAGTAACAGTTTGATGGTGATTGTACTTGACATTACAGAAACAGTTTGATAGTGATTGTACTTGACATCACAGACAATAACAGTTTGATGGTGATTGTACTTGACATCACAGACAGTAACAATTTGATGGTGATTGTACTTGACATCACAGCTGTCACAGACAGTAACAGTTTGATGGTGATTGTACTTGACATCACAGACAGTAACAGTTTGATGGTGATTGTACTTGACATCACAGACAATAACAGTTTGATGGTGATTATACTTGACATCACAGACAATAACAGTTTGATGGTGATTGTACTTGACATTACAGAAACAGTTTGATAGTGATTGTACTTGACATCACAGACAGTAACAGTTTGATGGTGATTGTACTTGACATCACATACAGTAACAGTTTGATGGTGATTGTACTTGACATCAAAGACAGTAACAGTTTGATGGTGATTGTACTTGACATCACAGACAGTAACAGTTTGATAGTGATTGTACTTGACATCACAGACAGTAACAGTTTGATGGTGATTGTACTTGACATTACAGAAACAGTTTGATAGTGATTGTACTTGACATCACAGACAATAACAGTTTGATGGTGATTGTACTTGACATCACAGACAGTAACAGTTTGATGGTGATTATACTTGACATCACAGACAATAACAGTTTGATGGTGATTGTACTTGACATTACAGAAACAGTTTGATAGTGATTGTACTTGACATCACAGACAGTAACAGTTTGATGGTAATTGTACTTGACATAACAGACAGTAACAGATTGATGGTTATTGTACTTGACATCACAGACAATAACAGTTTGATGGTGATTGTACTTGACATCACAGACAGTAACAGTTTGATGGTAATTGTACTTGACATCACAGACAGTAACAGTTTGATGGTAATTGTACTTGACATCACAGACAGTAACAGATTGATGGTTATTGTACTTGACATCACAGACAGTAACAGATTGGTGGTTATTCTTCTTCTTCTTCTTCGCGTTCACCAGCTGTAAACTCTGGCGGAAAGTTCTGGTTGCTCGTCCACTACTGAACTGCAGTTCTGCTCCACAACCTGAGTGTTGCGTGTGCATCAGTTTTACAGATCTTATTCTCTTGAATACAGACTGTTGGTTCCTTGCCTCTCCGGCAGATGCACTCCGACTTTAAAGGAAGCTCCCCAATTAGCCGACTCTTACGACATGCTTTTGGGGAGGCAGTGGGTCTATTCTTGTTTTCCCCACAATGGGGCCCCGGAACCCACACGGGGGTGGTGGTTATTCTACTTGACATCACAGCTGTCACAGACAGTAACAGATTAGTGGTGATTGTACTTGACATCACAGATAGTAGCAGATTGGTGGTGATTGTACTTGACATCACAGACAGTAACAGTTTGATAGTGATTGTACTTGACATCACAGACAGTAACAGTTTGATGGTGATTGTACTTGACATAACAGCTGTCACAGACAATAACAGTTTAATGGTGATTCTACTTGACATCACAGCTGTCACAGACAGTGACTCATTGGTGGTGATTATATGTGACATCACAGCTGTCATAGAAAGTGACAGATTGGTTGGTGATTAAGTTTGACATCACAGCTGTCTTAGAAAGTGACAGATTGGTTGGTGATTGTGTTTGATATCACAGCTGTCATAGAAAGTGACAGATTGGTTGGTGATTGTGTTTGACATCACAGCTGTCATAGAAAGTGACAGATTGGTTGGTGATTGTGTTTGACATCACAGCTGTCATAGAAAGTGCAGATTGGTTGGTGATTGTGTTTGACATCACAGCTGTCATAGAAAGTGACTAATTAGTTGTTTTTGGTTTCCAATTACAGCAGCCCAACAAGAAACGGAAGAACAAAAAGAAGGGAAGTGGGGAGAAAGTCGGTGACAAGCCGGACTCTGCAACTGTGCCCTCGTTGTCTCTAAACCTGCAGGAGAAGACAGCCGTCAATGGGAAGACAGGCCTGCTACCTGAAAACAGTGTCCATGGTAACTGACATTGTCACTGTACATGGTGTGTCCATGGTAACACATTGTTACTGTACCTGGTGTGTCCATGGTAACTGATATTGTCACTGTACCTGGTGTGTAGTATATGGTAACTGACATTGTTACTGTACCTGGTGTGTAGTACATGGTAACTGATATTGTCACTGTACCTGGTGTGTAGTACATGGTAACTGACATTGTCACTGTACCTGGTGTGTTCATGGTAACTGACATTGTCACTGTACCTGGTGTGTAGTACATGGTAACTGATATTGTCACTCTACCTGGTGTGTAGTACATGGAAACTGACATTGTCACTGTACCTGGTGTGTAGTATATGGTAACTGACATTGTCACTGTACCTGGTGTGTTCATGGTAACTGACATTGTCACTGTACCTGGTGTGTAGTACATGGATTCCTGACATTGTCACTCTACCTGGTGTGTAGTACATGGTAACTGACATTGTCACTGTACCTGGTGTGTAGTACATGGTAACTGACATTGTCACTGTACCTGGTGTGTAGTACATCGTAACTGACATTGTCACTCTACCTGGTGTGTTCATGGTAACTGACATTGTCACTCTACCTGGTGTGTAGTATATGGTAACTGACATTGTCACTGTACCTGGTGTGTTCATGGTAACTGACATTGTCACTGTACCTGGTGTGTAGTACATGGTAACTGACATTGTCACTGTACCTGGTGTGTAGTACATGGTAACTGACATTGTCACTGTACCTGGTGTGTAGTACATGGTAACTGACATTGTCACTGTACCTGGTGTGTAGTACATGGTGACATTGTCACTGTACCTGGTGTGTAGTACATGGTAACTGACATTGTCACTGTACCTGGTGTGTAGTACATGGTAACTGACATTGTCACTGTACCTGGTGTGTAGTACATGGTAACTGACATTGTCACTGTACCTGGTGTGTAGTACATGGTAACTGACATTGTCACTGTACCTGGTGTGTTCATGGTAACTGACATTGTCACTGTACCTGGTGTGTCCATGGTAACTGACATTGTCACTGTACCTGGTGTGTTCATGGTAACTGACATTGTCACTGTACCTGGTGGTGTATTGTCACTGTACATGGTAACTGACATTGTCACTGTACCTGGTGTGTTACATGGTAACTGACATTGTCACTGTACCTGGTGGTGTAACTGACATTGTCACTGTACCATGTTCATGGTAACTGACATTGTTACTGTACCTGGTGTGTAGTACATGGTAACTGACATTGTCACTGTACCTGGTGTGTAGTACATGGTAACTGACATTGTCACTGTACCTGGTGTGTAGTACATGGTAACTGACATTGTCACTGTACCTGGTGTGAGTACATGTAACTGACATTGTACCTGGTGTGTAGTACATGGTAACTGACATTGTCACTGTACCTGGTGTGTAGTACATGGTAACTGACATTGTCACTGTACCTGGTGTGTAGTACATGGTAACTGACATTGTCACTGTACCTGGTGTGTAGTACATGGTAACTGACATTGTCACTGTACCTGGGTGTGGTAGTACATGGTAACTGACATGGTGTCACTGTGACCACTGTACCTGGTGTGTAGTACATGGTAACTGACATTGTCACTGTACCTGGTGTGTACATGGTAACTGACATTGTCACTGTACCACTGTACTGACATTGTCACTGGTGTGTAGTACATGGTAACTGACATTGTCACTGTACCTGGTGTGTCCATGGTAACTGACATTGTCACTGTACCTGGTGTGTAGTACATGGTAACTGACATTGTCACTGTACCTGGTGTGTACATGGTAACTGACATTGTCACTGTACCGGGTGTGTGGTTCATGGTAACTGACATTGTCACTGTACCTGTTGGTAGTACATGGTAACTGACATTGTCACTGTACCTGGTTATTTCATGGTAACTGACATTGTCACTGTACCTGGTGTGAAGTATATGGTAACTGACATTGTCACTGTACCTGGTGTGTAGTACATGGTAACTGACATTGTCACTGTACCTGGTGTGTAGTACATGGTAACTGACATTGTCACTGTACCCGGTGTGTAGTACATGGTAACTGACATTGTCACTGTACCTGGTGTGTAGTACATGGTAACTGACATTGTCACTCTACCTGGTGTGTTCATGGTAACTGACATTGTCACTGTACCTGGTATGTCCATGGTAACACTGTCACTGTACCTGGTGTGTACATGCTAACACAGTCTCTGTGCCTTTTGTGTACATAGTAACATTGTTACTGTACCTGGTGTGTCCATGGTAACTGACATTGTTACTGTACCTGGTGTGTACATGGTAACATTGTTACTGTACCTGATGTGTACATGGTAACATTGTTTACTGTACCTGGTGTGTTCATGGTAACTGACATTGTTACTGTACCTGTTGTGTACATGGTAACATTGTTACTGTACCTGGTGTGTCCTTGGTAACTGACATTGTCACTGTACCTGTTGTGTCCATGGTAACTGACATTGTCACTGTACCAGTTGTGTACATGGTAACTGACATTGTAACTGTACCTGGTGTGTACATAGTAACATTGTTACTGTACCTGGTGTGTTCATGGCAGCATTGTCCAGAAAAGTGCATCATGTTAGCTCTAAGGAGAACAGGGAATCCATGAGAGGGCATCATGTCAGCTGTAAGAAGAACAGGGAATCCATGAGAGTGCATCATGTCAGCTGTAAGAAGAACAGGGAATCCTTGAGAGTGCATCATGTCAGCTGTAAGAAGAACAAGGAATCCATGAGAGTGCATCATGTCAGCTGGAACAAAGATACACACTTGGGGGGGGGGGGTTTGGCTAAGTGGGGAATGAGTGACAGCTGCTGAACTGTCAGATACAACCACCTCTTCCTTCAACAGTCAACCCTCCTTTTGTTCTTACACATTCTCTCTCTCTCTCTCTCTCTCTCTCTCTCTCTCTCTCTCTCTCTCTCTCTCTTTCTTTCTCTCTCTCTCTCTCTCTCTTTCCCTCTCTCTCTCTCTCTCTCTCTCTCTTTCTTTCTTTCTCTCTCTCGTGTTTCTGATTATATTCAATATTGTACCCCTTACAGACAATCAGACAGATGAAGAGACCCCTGTGTCCATGCCGAAACTCCCCCCCTTGACATCCATGGATGTGTCCGATCCCGTCGTATCATCTTCATTACCTGACTCCTCAACTGTGCCATCATCATCATCTCACATGGAGGCATCAGCAAGCACAGACCCTCAGCTCCAGCAACAGTCTCACACAAAGTCTGCTAGCCATGGCGGTAGGCATTCTCTACTTTAATATCACTTATGCATGTCTTAGCGGGCATTCAGTCATGAGGCTGGAAGTGCACTCTCAGTTATAGAGCTAGGAGTGGGCTCTTGATCATAGAGCTAGAAGTGGACTGTGTTTAGGGCTAGAAATAGGTTGTTTAGGGATTGAAGATGGTTGTGTTTGTTTAGAGCAAGAAATGGGCTTTGTTTAGAGCTAGAAATGGGCTGTGTTAAGAGCTATAAATGAGTTGCGTTTGTTAAGACTAAGAAATGGGCTGTTAGAGCAAGAAATGGGCTGTGTTTAGAGCAAGAAATGGGCTGTTAGAGCAAGAAATGGGCTGTGTTTAGAGCAAGAAATGGGCTGTGTTTAGAGCTAGAAATGGGCTGTGTTTAGAGCTAGACATAGGCTGTGTTTAGAGCTAGACATGGGCTGTGTTTAGAGCAAGAAATGGGCTGTTAGAGCAAGAAATGGGCTGTGTTTAGAGCTAGACATGGGCTGTGTTTAGAGCTAGACATGGGCTGTGTTTAGAGCAAGAAATGGGCTGTGTTTAGAGCTAGACATGGGCTGTGTTTAGAGCAAGAAATGGGCTGTTGGAGCAAGAAATGGGCTGTGTTTAGAGCTAGACATAGGCTGTGTTTAGAGCTAGAAATGGGCTGTTAGAGCAAGAAATGGGCTGTTAGAGCAAGAAATGGGCTGTTAGAGCAAGAAATGGGCTGTGTTTAGAGCTAGACATAGGCTGTGTTTAGAGCAAGAAATGGGCTGTGTTTAGAGCAAGAAATGGGCAGTGTTTAGAGCTAGACATGGGCTGTGTTTAGAGCAAGAAATGGGCTGTGTTTAGAGCTAGACATGGGCTGTGTTTAGAGCTAGAAATGGGCTGTGTTTAGAGCTAGAAATGGGCTGTGTTTAGAGCTAGAAATGGGCTGTGTTTAGAGCTAGAAATGGGCTGTGTTTAGAGCAAGAAATAGGCTGTGTTTGGAGCTAGAAATGGGCTGTGTTTAGAGCTAGAAATGGGCTGTGTTTAGAGCAAGAAATGGGCTGTGTTTAGAGCTAGAAATGGGCTGTGTTTAGAGCTAGAAATGGGCTGTGTTTAGAGCAAGAAATAGGCTGTGTTTGGAGCAAGAAATAAGCTGTTAGAGCAAGAAATGGGCTGTGTTTAGAGCTAGACATGGGCTGTGTTTAGAGCTAGACATGGGCTGTGTTTAGAGCAAGACATGGGCTGTGTTTAGAGCTAGACATGGGCTGTGTTTAGAGCTAGACATGGGCTGTGTTTAGAGCTAGACATAGGCTGTGTTTAGAGCTAGACATGGGCTGTGTTTAGAGCAAGATATGGGCTGTTAGAGCAAGAAATGGGCTGTGTTTAGAGCTAGACATAGGCTGTGTTTAGAGCAAGAAATGGGCTGTGTTTAGAGCAAGAAATGGGCTGTGTTTGAAGCTAGAAATGGGCTGTGTTTGGAGCTAGAAATGGGCTGTGTTTAGAGCTAGACATGGGCTGTGTTTAGAGCAAGAAATGGGCTGTGTTTGGAGCTAGAAATGGGCTGTGTTTAGAGCTAGACATGGGCTGTGTTTAGAGCAAGAAATGGGCTGTGTTTGGAGCTAGAAATGGGCTGTGTTTAGAGCTAGACATGGGCTGTGTTTAGAGCTAGACATGGGCTGTGTTTAGAGCTAGACATAGGCTGTGTTTAGAGCTAGACATGGGCTGTGTTTAGAGCTAGACATGGGCTGTGTTTAGAGCTAGAAATGGGCTGTGTTTAGAGCAAGAAATAGGTTGTGTTTGGAGCTAGAAATGGGCTGTGTTTAGAGCTAGACATGGGCTGTGTTTAGAGCAAGAAATGGGCTGTGTTTAGAGCTAGAAATGGGCTGTGTTTAGAGCTAGAAATGGGCTGTGTTTAGAGCAAGAAATAGGCTGTGTTTGGAGCAAGAAATAAGCTGTTAGAGCAAGAAATGGGCTGTGTTTAGAGCTAGACATGGGCTGTGTTTAGAGCAAGAAATGGGCTGTGTTTAGAGCTAGACATGGGCTGTGTTTAGAGCTAGACATAGGCTGTGTTTAGAGCTAGACATGGGCTGTGTTTAGAGCTAGACATGGGCTGTGTTTAGAGCAAGAAATAGACTGTGTTTAGAGCAAGAAATTTGCTGTGTTTAGAGCAAGAAATGGGCTGTGTTTAGAGCTAAAAATGGGCTGTGTTTAGAGCTAGAAATGGGCTGTGTTTAATTAGAGCTCTGTTGACCTGTCCCTGTAAGAAGCTGTTCTGTGTTGACCTGTCCCTGTAAGAAGCTGTTCTGTGTTGACCTGTCCCTGTAAGAAACTGTTCTGTGTTGACATGTCCCTGTAAGAAGCTGTTCTGTGTTGACCTGTCCCTGTAAGAAGCTGTTCTGTGTTGACATGTCCCTGTAAGAAGCTGTTCTGTGTTGACATGTCCCTGTAAGAAGCTGTTCTGTGTTGACATGTCCCTGTAAGAAGCTGTTCTGTGTTGACCTGTCCCTGTAAGAAGCTGTTCTGTGTTGACCTGTCCCTGTAAGAAACTGTTCTGTGTTGACATGTCCCTGTAAGAAGCTGTTCTATGTTGACCTGTCCCTGTAAGAAGCTGTTCTGTGTTGACCTGTCCCTGTAAGAAGCTGTTCTGTGTTGACCTGTCCCTGTAAGAAGCTGTTCTATGTTGACCTGTCCCTGAAAGAAGCTGTTCTGTGTTGACCTGTCCCTGTAAGAAGCTGTTATGTGTTTGCAGATTCCCATCATCAGAGACAGTACAGCCCCAGAGAGAGAACAATCAGTGAGGTCAGCACAGGGTCAGCTATGGGAGATGGACACCACAAGAAACCACACCAAGGTACACATACACTGATGATGTCACTAATGCCTGATTTTTCTGGATTTATTCTCTTTGTCTTCATCTGTGTGAAAGATGCTAGCAGAATCTGTTCTTCAGTTAGTTCTTGATCATTTTCTGGTTTCACTGGGGTTTTTTTTTTTTAAAGAGGTTTTTTTTTTCAATTACTCTATAAAATTGTGTTTTGGAATTAAGACATAATAAATTTTAGTTGTTTTTAGGAAGAAAAGTACTGTAACATGTGGTTTCTTGGAGGAGAGGCAGGGGTTAACCAGCTGTTTGTGTTTGTACCTCTTTTAAACATTGGAGTGGCTCCTATTGGCTGTTCAAGCAACAGCTGGCATTTATGTGTGAAGCCACAAGGGATATGTTGTAGCTTGATTTGTTTACTTTCCAGATTCGTTGCCAGATGTTCGCCATGATGCTCCTACAGATAAAATCATTCCACCTTAACCCTAATGAGCACATTAACAAGATCCTTCTTCATTTTCTTCTCATCAAACTCTGGTGGAAAGTTCTGTTTATTTATCCACTTTTGCTTGCACATCCATTTTAGTGATTGAGCTTATTTGTTTGCAGACTGTTGGTTCCTCACTTTTCAGGCAGATGCCTTCTAACTGTGAAGGAGGCACCCCTAATTAGTTTATATTTACAACATGTTTGTGAGGGAAGCAGTGGATCAGTTGTTCACCCCTAGTTAGTTTATAATTACAACATGTTTGTGAAGGAAGCAGTGGATCAGTTGTTCACCCCTAGTTAGTTTATATTTACAACATGTTTGTGAGGGAAGCAGTGGATCAGTTGTTCACCCCTAGTTAGTTTATATTTACAACATGTTTGTGAGGGAAGCAGTGGATCAGTTGTTCACCCCTAGTTAGTTTATATTTACAACATGTTTGTGAGGGAAGCAGTGGATCAGTTGTTCACCCCTAGTTAGTTTATATTTACAACATGTTTGTGAGGGAAGCAGTGGATCAGTTGTTCACCCCTAGTTAGTTTATATGTACAACATGTTTGTGAGGGAAGCAGTGGGTCAGTTGTTCACCCCTAGTTAGTTTATATTTACAACATGTTTGTGAGGGAAGCAGTGGGTCAGTTGTTCACCCCTAGTTAGTTTATATGTACAACATGTTTGTGAGGGAAGCAGTGGGTCAGTTCTTCTTCTTCACCCCAAAATGGAGCCCTAGAACACACTCGGGGTTTAATCAATCTAATCCTCTCATTTTAAACTAATCAATAACAGTCTTGTTTTAAAAAAAAATTATTTTAATATTCACCTGTTATTGCGTGTATTAACTCTTTGAGTCCCAGGGTGTTTAGCATCACTGGCCCAGGGGGTAGTTAAGAAAGTCATAAAATCGGCGCATCATGTGTTCATTGGGCTTCTTGGTAGGAATCTATGAACGTGTGATGCGTTCCTTGGGACTAAAAGAGTTAAGCACTTTAGTTGGTGGGGGGAGGGGTTTGAGGGTTTAGGGCCAAATGGCTAATGCATTCGCCACAGTCTGTGCAGGTTGGGATTTTATTTTTGCCCACGACAGCCCAGCATTCTAACCATTTGGACAGCCTATCCAACTGTTTGTCCAGCTGATCCAACCATTCGGCCAGCTGATCCAACTATTTGGCCAGCTGATCCAACCATTCGGCCAGCTGATCCAACAATTTTTCTGTGATGAAATGAAGACACTTGATATTGGATTGGTAAATGATGACCTCTAGTTTGTATCCTGGGACAAACAGGGCACAACTCTGCAGTGATATCTGTCCCTTCTGTCCAGGTCTTGAAAAGGCAGTTAAAGACCTCCACCGGCAGACAACATCCCTGGAACGTCTGCGGCTTCTCCTGGACCATGAGATTGACCGATCCATCAAAAGTATTAAGTCCGTCTTTGAAGAATTGCGCCAAGGGTGAGTTCGTTTACTGTGTTCAGTGTTCGAAGATCGACATTGAAGGTATTTCCCTTTGTTTGTGAGTAATGATGTAACATCCCACTCCAACAGCACAGCACATCCACACTGTGTGGGACAGAACAACAGAAGCACACAACATCCACACTGAGTAAGACAACACAACAGCAGCACACATCCGCACTGTGAGACAACACAGCAGAAGCACACATCCACACTGTGAGACAACACAGCAGCAGCACACATCCACACTGTGAGACAACACAGCAGCAGCACACATCCACACTGTGAGACAACACAACAGCAGCACACATCCACACTGTGAGACAACACAACAGCAGCACACATCCACACTGTGTGAGACAGCACAACAGCAGCACACATCCACACTGTGAGACAACACACCAGGAGCACACATCCACGCTGTGTGAGACAACACACCAGGAGCACACATCATGTCTACACTGTGTGAGACAACACATTAGGAGCACACCACACATCTACACTGTGTGAGACAACACACCAGGAGCACACCACACATCTACACTGTGTGACAACACACCAGGTGCACACAACACATCTACACTGTGTTAGACAACACACCAGGAGCACACCACACTACACTGTGTGAGACAACACACCAGGAGCACACAACACATCTACACTCAGTGAGACAACACACCAGGAGCACACATGTCTACACTGTGTGAGACAACACACCAGGAGCACACATCTACACTGTGTGAGACAACACACCTGGAGCACACATCTACACTGTGTGAGACAACACACAAGGAGCACACATCCACACTGTGTGAGACAACACACCAGGAGCACACCACACATCTACACTGTGTGAGACAACACACCAGGAGCACACAACACATCTACACTGTGTGAGACAACACATCAGGAGCACACAATACATCTACACTGTGTGAGACAACACACCAGAAGCACACATCATGTCTACACTGTGTGACAACACACCAGGAGCAGACAACACATCTACACTGTGTGCGACAACACAGCAGGAGCACATATCTACACTGTGTTAGACAACACACCAGGAGCACACATCATGTCTACACTGTGTGAGACAACACACCAGGAGCACACATCCACACTGTGTGACAACACACCAGGAGCACACATCTACACTGTGTTAGACAACACACCAGGAGCACACATCATGTCTACACTGTGAGACAACACACCAGGAGCACACATCACATCTACACTGTGTGAGACAACACACCAGGAGCACACAACACATCTACACAGTGTGAGACAACTCACCAGGAGCACACAACACATCTACACTGTGTGTGACAACACACCAGGAGCACACATCACATCTACACTGAGACAACACACCAGGAGCACACAACACATCTACACTGTGTGAGACAACTCACCAGGAGCACACAACACATCTACACTGTGTGTGACAACACACCAGGAGCACACATCACATCTACACTGAGACAACACACCAGGAGCACACAACACATCTACACTGTGTGAGACAACACACCAGGAGCACACATTATGTCTACACTGTGACAACACACCAGGAGCACACCACACATCTACACTGACAACACACCAGGAGCACACAACACATCTAGACTGTGTGAGACAACTCACCAGGAGCACACAACACATCTACACTGTGTGTGACAACACACCAGGAGCACACATCACATCTACACTGAGACAACACATCTACACTGTGTGAGACAACTCACCAGGAGCACACAACACATCTACACTGTGTGACAACACACCAGGAGCACACATCACATCTACACTGAGACAACACACCAGGAGCACACAACACATCTACACTGTGTGAGACAACACACCAGGAGCACACATCTACACTGTGTGAGACAACACACCAGGAGCACACATCTACACTGTGAGACAACACAACAGGAGCACACAACATGTCTACACTGTGTGAGATAACACACCAGGAGCACACAACACATCTACACTGTGTGAGACAACACACCAGGAGCACACATCTACACTGTGTGAGACAACACCCCAGGAGCACACATCTACACTGTGAGACAACACAACAGGAGCACACAACATGTCTACACTGTGTGAGATAACACACCAGGAGCACACAACATGTCTACACTGTGTGAGACAACACACCAGCAGCACACAACACATCTACAATAGTCAGCTCTGGTTTTACAGACAGTATTCACATTAATGCATCCAATCACTAAACCTGGTTTTGTACACCTGGGCTGCAGCAGTAGATGGTGATGAGCATGCGAAGCAACTGGCATATAATGCACTGTTACATTGGTAAAAAGCTGCCATACCCCAGAAACAGTGCTACTGCCATGCCCCAGAAACAGTGCTACTGCCATGCCCCAGAAACAGTGCTACTGCCATGCCCCAGAAACAGTGCTACTGCCATACCCCAGTAACATTGCTGCTGTCATACCCCAGAAACAGTGCTACTGCCATGCCCCAGTAACAGTGCTACTGCCATGCCCCAGTAACAGTGCTGCTGTCATACCCCAGTAACAGTGCTGCTGTCATACCCCAGTAACAGTGCTGCTGCCATGCCCCAGTAACATTGCTGCTGCCATGCCCCAGTAACATTGCTGCTACCATGCCCCAGTAACATTGCTGCTATCATGCCCCAGTAACATTGCTGCTACCATGCCCCAGTAACATTGCTGATACCATACCCTAGTAACATTGCTGCTGCCATGCCCCAGTAACATTGCTACTGCCATGCCCCAGTAACAGTTCTGCTACCATACCCCAGTAACATTACTGCTGCCATGCCCCAGTAACATTACTGCTGCCATGCCCCAGTAACATTACTGCTGCCATGCCCCAGTAACAGTACTGCTGCCATGCCCCAGTAACAGTGCTACTGCCATGCCCCAGTAACAGTGCTACTGCCATGCCCCAGTAACAGTACTGCTGCCATGCCCCAGTAACAGTTCTACTGCCATGCCCCAGTAACAGTGCTACTGCCATGCCCCAGTAACAGTGCTGCTGCCATGCCCCAGTAACAGTTCTGCTACCATGCCCCAGTAACAGTGCTGCTGCCATGCCCCAGAAACAGTATTGCCTTTATATCCTACAGGCTGAACAACAGGGAAGAGCAGCTGATGGCTGAGATGGAGGTGTTGAAGACAGAAGCTTGTGAGTATCCCTTCTATGAACACTGTTCATTGTTGTCTCAGAGTGACTGTATGTATCTGTAGTCAACCTGACTGTCAGTGTTATATATTTCTGTAGTTGAGCTGCCTGTCAGTGTTGTATGTTTCTGTAATTGACCTGACTTTCAGTTTTGTATGTTTCTGTAGTTGACCTGACTTTCAGTGTTGTCTGTATGTTTCTGTAGTTTACCTGACTCTCAGTGGTGTATTTTTCTGTAATTGACAACTCTCAGTGTTGTATGTTTCTGTAGTTGACCTAGCTCTCAGTTTTGTATGTTTCTGTAGTTGACCTCGCTCTCAGTGTTGTGTGTTTGTGTAGTTGACCTGATAGTCAGTGTTGTATATTTATTTAGTTGACCTAACTCTCAGTGTTGTATGTTTCTATAGTTGACCTAGCTCTGTGTTGTGTGTGTGTGTAGTTGACCTGACAATCAGTGTTGTATGTTTCTTTAGTTGACCTGACTCTCAGTGTTGTATATTTATTTAGTTGACCTAACTCTCAGTGGTGTATGTTTGTGTAGTTGACCTGACTGTCAGGGGTGTATGTTTGTGTAGTTGACCTAACTCTCAGTGGTGAATGTTTGTGTAGTTGACCTGACTCTCAGGGGTGTATGTTTGTGTAGTTGACCTGACTCTCAGTGGTGTATGTTTGTGTAGTTGACCTGAATCTCAGTGGTGTATGTTTGTGTAGTTGACCTGACTATCAGGGGTGTATGTTTGTGTAGTTGACCTGACTCTCAGGGGTGTATGTTTGTGTAGTTGACCTAACTCTCAGTGGTGAATGTTTGTGTAGTTGACCTAACTCTCAGTGGTGAAAGTTTGTGTAGTTGACCTGACTCTCAGTGGTGTATGTTTGTGTAGTTTACCTGACTCTCAGTGGTGAATGTTTGTGTAGTTGACCTGACTCTCAGTGGTGTATGTTTGTGTAGTTGACCTGACTCTCAGTGGTGTATGTTTGTGTAGTTGACCTGACTCTCAGTGGTGAATGTTTGTGTAGTTGACTTGAATCTCAGTGGTGTATGTTTGTGTAGTTGACCTGACTCTCAGGTGTGTATGTTTGTGTAGTTGACCTGACTCTCAGTGGTGTATGTTTGTATAGTTGACCTAACTCTCAGTGGTGTATGTTTGTGTAGTTGACCTAACTCTCAGTGGTGAATGTTTGTGTAGTTGACCTGACTCTCAGTGTTGTGTGTTTGTGTAGTTGACCTGACTCTCAGTGTTGTATGTTTGTGTAGTTGAGCTAACTCTCAGTGGTGTATGTTTGTGTAGTTGACCTAACTCTCAGTGGTGTATGTTTGTGTAGTTGACCTGACTCTCAGTGTTGTATGTTTGTGTAGTTGACCTAACTCTCAGTGGTGAATGTTTGTGTAGTTGACCTGACTCTCAGTGGTGTATGTTTGTGTAGTTGACCTGACTCTCAGTGGTGTATGTTTGTGTAGTTGACCTGACTCTCAGTGGTGTATGTTTGTGTAGTTGACCTAACTCTCAGTGGTGTATGTTTGTGTAGTTCACCTGACTCTCAGTGGGGAATGTTTGTGTAGTTGACCTGACTCTCAGTGGTGTATGTTTGTGTAGTTGACCTGACTCTCAGTGTTGTGTGTTTGTGTAGTTCACCTGACTCTCAGTGGTGTATGTTTGTGTAGTTCACCTGACTCTCAGTGGTGTATGTTTGTGTAGTTCACCTGACTCTCAGTGGTGAATGTTTGTGTAGTTGACCTGACTCTCAGTGGTGAATGTTTGTGTAGTTCACCTGACTCTCAGTGGTGTATGTTTGTGTAGTTCACCTGACTCTCAGTGGTGAATGTTTGTGTAGTTCACCTGACTCTCAGTGGTGAATGTTTGTGTAGTTGACTTCCAACCCTGTAAATTGTTGTGTCACAGCAAGCTGTTGTCCTGGCAGAGATAAACTCCAGTCAGAGTGTTGTTTGTGTTGACTATCTATTGACAATGATTATGTGACCAGCCGACATGTTGCAGATACTGTTAGACGGGCCTGCATGCCCATTTGTTTCATCTGTCTGTTGGTGATGTTGATAGTGCTTTCCTTCTGTGTATCATCATATTGACATCATTTGTTTCATCTGTCTGTTGGTGATGTTGATAGTGCTTTCCTTCTGTGTATCATCATATTGACAATGAATCTGTCTGTTGGTGATGTTGATAGTGCTTTCCTTCTGTGTATCATCATATTGACAATGAATCTGTGACTCCACAACCCAGCCGACATGCTGGAGATGAGACAAGCCAAGGCCACTGAGCTGAAGCGACAAGTGGACAGGTCAGACAGGCTGAAGGACACTGAGATCACAGAACTTAGAGCTGAAATCAAGGTATGTCCCTTTAGCTGGGGTTAATGTGCTACCATGACATTTGTCCCTCTACCTGTGGTTGGTGTGCTACCATGACATTTGTCCCTCTACCTGTGGTTGGTGTGCTACCATGACATTTGTTCCTCTACCTGTGGTTGGTGTGCTACCATGACATTTGTTCCTCTACCTGTGGTTGGTGTGCTACCATGACATTTGTCCCTCTACCTGTGGTTGGTGTGCTACCATGACATTTGTCCCTCTACCTGTGGTTGGTGTGCTACCATGACATTTGTCCCTCTACCTGTGGTTGGTGTGCTACCATGACATTTGTTCCTCTACCTGTGGTTGGTGTGCTACCATGACATTTGTCCCTCTACCTGTGGTTGGTGTGCTACCATGACATTTGTCCCTCTACCTGTGGTTGGTGTGCTACCATGACATTTGTCCCTCTATCTTTTGTTGATGTGCGACAATGACATTTGTCCC
Organism: Candidula unifasciata; assembly: GCA_905116865.2. Classification (NCBI taxonomy): domain Eukaryota; kingdom Metazoa; phylum Mollusca; class Gastropoda; order Stylommatophora; family Geomitridae; genus Candidula; species Candidula unifasciata. The sequence continues at coordinate 149,031 of CAJHNH020000145.1, forward strand.
TCTACCTTTTGTTGATGTGCTACCATGACATTTGCCCCTCTACCTTTTGTTGATGTGCTACCATGACATTTGTCCCTCTACCTTTTGTTGATGTGCTACCATGATATTTGTCCCTCTATATCTGGTTAATGTGCTACCATGACATTTGTCCCTCTACCTGTGGTTGGTGTGCTACCATGACATTTGTCCCTCTACCTGTGGTTGGTGTGCTACCATGACATTTGTCCCTCTACCTGTGGTTGGTGTGCTACCATGACATTTTTCCCTCTACCTGTGGTTGGTGTGCTACCATGACATTTGTCCCTCTACCTGTGGTTGGTGTGCTAGCATGACATTTTTCCCTCTACCTGTGGTTGGTATGCAACCATGATATTTGTCCCTGTACTTGTGGTTGGTGTTCTAATAACCCTGTACTCGGACAATATGAACCCTGTAGTCAGACTATATGAACCCTGTACTCAGACAAGATAAACCCTGTACTCAGACAATATGAACCCTGTACTCAGACAGTATGAACCCTGTACTCAGACAGTATGAACCGTGTACTCAGACAGTATGAACCCTGTACTCAGACAATATGAACCTGTACTCAGACAGTATTAACCCTGTACTGAGATAATGGAAACACTGCACTAAAATAGGCTGTATTTGTCCTCAGCATTTTGTGAGTGAACGGAGACATGACGAGGATCTGGGTCGAACCACGAGGTTTCTGTATGACTCTGACCACATGCTGGACGAGTTTCGCAAGTTTGGTGAAGGTTTGTAACCATGCTTGTGTTGGTCTCACTTGGTTTATTAGCATCATGACGGGGGGGAGGGGGGGGGGGGCAGATGTGATGGCAGATACAAAACATGAGTTCTGGTGGTGGCAGACATAAAACATGAGTTCTGGTGGCAGACATAAAACATGAGATCTGGTGGCAGACATAAAACATGAGATCTGATGGCAGACATAAAACATGAGATCTGATGGCAGATACAAAACATGAGTTCTGGTGGCAGACATAAAACATGAGATATGGTGGCAGACATAAAACATGAGATCTGGTGGCATACATAAAACATGAGATCTGGTGGCAGACATAAAACATGAGTTCTGGTGGCAGACATAAAACATGAGTTTTGGTGGCAGACATAAAACATGAGATCTGGTGGCAGACATAAAACATGAGATCTGGTGGCAGACATAAAACATGAGTGAATTTATGTATATGTGTATGCATGTAGATACATATGTGAGTGTAAGTATGTATGTATGTATGTTGGTATATATGTGAGTATAAGTATGTATGTATCTGTGGGAGCATTTATTAGTGTATATATGTATGTGTATTAATGTGTGTGTGTTTGTATGTGTGTGTGTGTGTGTATGTATCTATCTGTGGGCGCATGTATCAGTGCATGGATGTATGTGGGTCTGCTTGCATGTGTGTATGTATGTACGTGTGTGGGTGTGGGTGCACATATCAGTGTATGTATGTGTGTATATATATGTCTGTGTATGTATGTATGTGAGTATGTATGTAGGACCATGTAAAAGTGTGTTTACCTGTTTTTTTTTTAGTTGTATATGATTGTGTACATTTGATGTGTGTATGCATTTTTTCATTATGTATATTTTCAAACACACATAACATAGACATAACATGCGTTATTGATAACATGCAGTTATAGTCTGACAGATAGGTGGTTCTAAGGGCCAAATGCAAGACGAGCCTGAGTGCCCAATTTGTAACCCTTTGAAAACAAAGTTTGTTTGTTCCTTCAGTTTCATTATCCCAATGTGGCTTGTGAGGAAACTGAATAGACTCCCTGCTACAAGAAACACTCCCTGCTACAAGACACACTGCCTGCTACAAGACACAAGACACATTCCCTGCTACAAGACACAAGACACACTCCCTGCTACAAGACACAAGACACACTCCCTGCTACAAGACACAAGACACATTCCCTGCTACAAGACACAAGACACACTCCCTCCTACAAGACACAAGACACACTCCCTGCTAAAAGACACATTCCCTGCTACAAGACACACTCCCTGCTACAAGACACAAGACACACTCCCTGCTACAAGACACACTGTTTGCTACAAGACACACTCCCTGCTACAATTAACGCTCCCTGCTACAATAAACACCTGCTACAAGATACACTCCCTGCTACAAGACACACTCCCTGCTACAAGACACACTCCCTGCTATAAGGCACACTCCTTGCTACAAGAAACACTCCCTGCTACAAGACACACTCCCTGCTACAAGAAACACTCCCTGCTACAAGACACACTCCCTGCTACAAGACACAAGACACAGTCCCTGCTACAAGACACAATCCCTGCTACTATGAACACGCCCTGCTACAATTAACATTCCCTGCTACAAACCACACTCCCTGTTACAAGACACACTGCCTGCTACAAGACACACTCCCTGCTACAAGGCATGCCCTGCTACAAGACACAAGGTGCACTCCCTGCTACAAGACACTCCCTGCCACAAAACACATGCCCTGCTACAAGGCATAGGACACACTCAATGCTACAAGACACACTCCCTGCTACAACACACATGCTCTGCTACAAGGCATAAGACACACTCCCTGTTACAAGACACAAGACACACTCCCTGCTACAAGACACATGACACAATCCCTGCTACAAGACTCATTCACTGCTACAAGACACAAAACACACTTCCTGCTACAAGACACAAAACACACTCCCTACTACAAGACACAAGATACACTTTCTGCTACAAGACACACTTTCTGCTACAAGACACACTTTCTGCTACAAGACACACTTTCTGCTACAAGACACACTTTCTGCTACATGACACACTTTCTGCTACAAGACACACTTTCTGCTACAAGACACACTTTCTGCTACAAGGCACACTTTTTGCTAAATGACACAATCCCTGCTACAAGGTACACTTCCTGCTACAAGAAACACTCCCTGCTACAAGACACACTCCCTGCTACAAGAAACACTCCCTGCTACTATGAACACTGCCTGCTACAATTAACATTCCGTGCTACAAAACACACTCCCTGTTACAAGACAGACTGCCTGCTACAAGACACAATACACACTCCCTGCTACAAGACATGCCCTGCTACAAGACACAAGATGCACTCCCTGCTACAAGACACTCCCTGCCACAAGACACATGCCCTGCTACAAGGCACAAGACACACTCACTGCTACAAGACACACTCCCTGCTACAACACACATGCTCTGCTACAAGGCATAAGACACACTCCCTGTTACAAGACACAAGACACACTTCCTGCTACAAGACACACTCCTTGCTACAACACACATGCTCTGCTACAAGGCATAAGACACACTACCTGCTACAAGACACAAGACACACTCCCTGCTACAAGACACACTCCTTGCTACAACACACACTTCCTGCTACAACACACATGCTCTGCTACAAGGCACAAGACATACTCCCTGCTACAAGACACACTCCCTGCTACAAGACACACTCCCTGCTACAAGACACACTCTCTGCTACAAGACACACTCTCTGCTAGAAGACACTCTTCCTGCTACTATGAACACTCCCTGCTACAAGACACATTCCCTGCAACAATGAACACTCACTGCCACAAGACACATTCCCTGCAACAATGAACACCTCCTGCCACAAGACACATTCCCTGCAACAATGAACACCTCCTGCTACAAGACACATTCCCTGCAACAATGAACACCTCCTGCCACAAGACACATTCCCTGCAACAATGAACACCTCCTGCCACAAGACACATTCCCTGCAACAATAAACACCTCCTCCCACAAGACACATTCCCTGCAACAATGAACACCCCCTGCTCCTTAACAAGCTTGTCATAAAAGGCAGCTAAGGATTTTGTGGAATTAAATGAGTTGTCCTGAAATGCAGATATTTGACAGTCTAACTGTAAACCACAAGACAGTGTGCCCTGTGAAGAATGAACACAGATGAAGATCATCAAAATTCCATTTTGGTTTCTGACATCACTCGTTTTGTTTGTTTGTCTATTCATGTGTCACTTTCAGCATCTCTACTGCTCCACAGTGGTGCATGTCAAGTCGCTGTACACGGCACGCAAGGCCTCCGTGTCATCTGTAGCCAGCACTGGCCTGAGCCCTGAAGGTAGGTCTGCACCAGTTCTTGTTTGTTGGCTTGCACAATACAACCTCCCTGCTACAAGACACACTTTCTGCTACAAGACACACTCCCTGCTACAAGGCACACTCCCTGCTACAAGACACACTCCCTGCTACAAGACACACTCCCTGTTACAACACACATGCTCTGCTATAAGACACACTCCTTGCTACAAGACACACTCCCTGCTACAAGACACTCTTTCTGCTACAAAACTCACTCCCTGCTACAACACTCATGCTCTGCTATAAGACACACTCCTTGCTACAAGACACACTCCCTGCTACAACACATATGCTCTGCTATAAGACACACTCCTTGCTACAAGAAACAAGACACACTTTCTGCTACAAGAAACACTTCCTGCTACAAGACACACTCCCTGCTACAAGACACACTCCCTGCTACAAGACACACTCCCTGCTACAAGACACATTCCCTGCTACAAGACACACTCCCTGCTACAAGACACACTTCCTGCTACAAGACACACTCCCTGCTACAAGACACACTCCCTGCTACAAGACACACTCCCTGCTACAATGATGATGGCTGAGATGTGACTTATGCTTTCTGTATCCGCAGGCAATCATGAAGAAGACTGGTCTCACTCCCAGGAACTCACTGAACTGCAGGACAGGCTCAAGAACTCAGTGAGGCTGCAGGTAGCAACTAGTCTCTTTACTTTTGTTCTCCCCTGTCTCAAATCTCACATATGTTCAGTCAAATCCTCATCACATGGTTATTGTCTGTAGCACAAGAGTCACTTGGACATGTCCTTATGGAGTTGGCACATAGAATGAATAAACATTGACAGGAACAAGAGCAACCAGTGTCATGTGATCAACACCTGGAAGAGTGTGATCATCACCTGGAAGTGTGTGATCAACACCTGGAAGTGTGTGATCATCACCTGGAAGTGTGTGATCATCACCTGGAAGTGTGTGGTCATCACCTGGAAGTGTGTGGTCATCACCTGGAAGTGTGTGATCATCACCTGAAAATGTGTGATCATCACCTGGAAGTGTGTGATCATCACCTGGAAGTGTGTGATCATCACCTGGAAGTGTGTAGTCATCACCTGGGAGTGTGTGATCATCACCTGGAAGTGTGTGATCCAACGTTGTTTGTTGGGAGGGAGGTCCTGCAGGTTAAATCTTTTATAGATTCATAATGCTGGGCTTAATTATGCACCAGTGTACATTGGTGGGTCTGTGCTGTAGTGTACATTGGTAGATCTGTGCTGTAGTGTACATTGGTAGATCTGTGCTGTAGTGTACATTGGTGGATCTGTGCTGTAGTGTACATTGGTAGATCTGTGCTGTAGTGTACATTGGTAGATCTGTGCTGTAGTGTACATTGGTAGATCTGTGCTGTAGTGTACATTGGTAGATCTGTGCTGTAGTGTACATTGGTGGATCTGTGCTGTAGTGTACATTGGTAGATCTGTGCTGTAGTGTACATTGGTAGATCTGTGATGTAGTGTACATTGGTAGATCTGTGCTGTAGTGTACATTGGTGGATCTGTGCTGTAGTGTACATTGGTAGATCTGTGCTGTAGTGTACATTGGTAAATCTGTGCTGTAGTATACATTGGTGGATCTGTGATGCAGTATACACTGGTGGATCCGTGCTGTAGTGTACATTGGTGGATCTGTGATGCAGTGAACACTGGTGGATCTGTGCTGAAGTGTACATTGGTGGATCTGTGCTGTAGTGTACATTGGTGGATCTGTGCTGCCTGATTCTGCATTTGAATGGGGTTTCTCGGCACAAATAAGAGGCACATTTATCACTGAGTGCCAGGTAAATACCTCCAGCATTGGAATGAACCAATGTACGAACAAACTTATTTTTCAAAAGGTTACAAATTGGGCCGCAGGCCCATCTTACATTTAGCCCTTCCAGGCACTCATCGTTCAGGCCATAATTGCATGTTATCAATAATGCATAGAAGCAACTTGCATAAACAATCATATACACTTGAAATATACACATACACATACACTATTATATGCCAGACACCTGCACATCCATACATGTACATACACACACTCATATTTACATCCTGATAAGAGTACATGCATGCACTCATGCTCATTCAGACACATACAAGTAACCAAATTTATGTGTGCAAATGCTTTACTCATGCTCATACAGCCACATACAAGTACCCACATTTATGTGTGCAAATACATGTACTCATGCTCATACAGCCACATACAAATGCATATTCACACTCTCACAAACATGCACAATTCCCTCTATGCTCACATGCACTTATACACAAGCACACAATACATGCATCCACATCTATACACATGCACTCTCATGCATACATACACTAATGCACACTTAGGTATGTAAATTCATATAAACACCCACACTCACATATCCACATACATTGACTCATGCATACAAACACATTCATACATACCCACACCTGAATACATATACATACTTACACATTGATACAAACCCAAACGTCAGTATATACATACACTCATACATACACAAACACCTATACATTCACAATTGCAAACATCCACACATCCTTAAACACCTTTACACACCCATACAATCTCAAACATACACAAGAACCTAATCATACACAAACACCAGTACCTACACAAACACCAGTACCTACACAAACACCAGTACCTACAAAAACACCAGTACCTACACAAACACCAATACCTACACAAAAACACCCATACATTCACAATCACCAGTACCTTCATAAACACCCATACATATCCTTCATAAAAACCCATACATACACAAGCATCAATACCTACAGAAACACCAATACCTACAGAAACACCAATACCTACAGAAACACCCATACATACACAAGCATCAATACCTACAGAAACACCAATACCTACAGAAACACCCATACATACACAAGCATCAATACCTACAGAAACACCAATACCTACAGAAACACCCATACATACACAAGCATCAATACCTACAGAAACACCAATACCTACAGAAACACCCATACATACACAAGCATCAATACCTACAGAAACACCAATACCTACAGAAACACCCATACATACACAAGCATCAATACCTACAGAAACACCAATACCTACAGAAACACCCATACATACACAAGCATCAATACCTACAGAAACACCAATACCTACAGAAACACCAATACCTACAGAAACACCAATACCTACAGAAACACCCATACATACACAAGCATCAATACCTACAGAAACACCAATACCTACAGAAACACCAATACCTACAGAAACACCAATACTACTACAGAAACACCCATACATACACAAGCATCAATACCTACAGAAACACCAATACCTACAGAAACACCAATACCTACAGAAACACCAATACCTACAGAAACACCCATACATACACAAGCATCAATACCTACAGAAACACCAATACCTACAGAAACACCAATACCTACAGAAACACCAATACCTACAGAAACACCCATACATACACAAGCATCAATACCTACAGAAACACCAATACCTACAGAAACACCAATACCTACAGAAACACCAATACCTACTGAAACACCAATACCTACAGAAACATCAATACATACAGAAACACCAATACCTACAGAAACATCAATACCTACAGAAACACCAATACCTACAGAAACACCAATACCTACAGAAACACCAATACCTACAGAAACATCAATACCTACAGAAACACCAATACCTACAGAAACACCCATACATACACAAGCATCAATACATACAGAAACACCAATACCTACAGAAACACCAATACCTACAGAAACACCAATACCTACAGAAACATCAATACCTACAGAAACACCAATACCTACAGAAACACCCATACATACACAAGCATCAATACATACAGAAACACCAATACCTACAGAAACACCAATACCTACAGAAACACCAATACCTACAGAAACATCAATACCTACAGAAACACCCATACATACAGAAACATCAATACCTACAGAAACACCAGTACCTACAGAAACACCAATACCTACAGAAACACCAGTACCTACAGAAACACCAATACCTACAGAAACAACCATACATACAAAAGCATCAATACCTACAGAAACACCAATACCTACAGAAACACCCATACCTACAGAAACACCAATACCTACAGAAACACCAATACCTACAGAAACACCAATACCTACAGAAACACCAATACCTACAGAAACACCAATACCTACAGAAACACCCATACATACACAAACACCAATACCTACACAAACACCAATACCTACACAAACACCAATACCTACACAAACACCAATACCTACACAAACACCAATACAAACACCAATACCTACACAAACACCAATACCTACACAAACACCAATACCTACACAAACACCAATACCTACACAAACACCAATACCTACACAAACACCAATACCTACACAAACACCAATACCTACACAAACACCAATACCTACAGAAACACCAATACCTACAGAAACACCCATACATACACAAGCATCAATACCTACAGAAACACCAATACCTACAGAAACACCAATACCTACAGAAACACCAATACCTACAGAAACACCAATACCTACAGAAACACCAATACCTACAGAAACACCAATACCTACAGAAACACCCATACATACACAAGCATCAATACCTACAGAAACACCCATACATACACAAACACCAATACCTACAGAAACACCAATACCTACAGAAACACCAATACCTACAGAAACACCCATACATACACAAACACCAATACCCACAGAAACACCAATACCCACAGAAACACCAATACCTACAGAAACACCCATACATACACAAACACCAATACCTACAGAAACACCAATACCTACAGAAACACCCATACATACACAAACACCAATACCCACAGAAACACCAATACCTACAGAAACACCAATACCTGCAGAAACATCCATACGCACACAAACACCAATACCTACAGAAACACCAATACCTATAGAAATACCAGTGCCTATAGAAACACTAATACCTACAGAAACACCCATACATACGCAAACACCCATACATACGCAAACACCCATACATACGCAAACACCCATACATACGCAAACACCCATACCTACAGAAACACCCATACCTACAGAAACACCAATACCTACAGAAACACCAATACATACGCAAACACCCATACCTACAGAAACACCAATACCTACAGAAACACCAATACCTACAGAAACACCAATACATACGCAAACAGCCATACCTACAGAAACACCAATACATACGCAAACAGCCATACCTACAGAAACACCAATACCTACAGAAACACCAATACATACGCAAACAGCCATACCTACAGAAACAGCCATATATTCACAAGCATCTATTGCAGGGGATCTCAAGCTGCCTAATGCAGCCAGCCTTTGATAGTTCCAGAAAACAATTATTTTCCTTCATAGCTTCAGTGAATATGTTGTGTGTGTGTGTCTGTCTGTCTGTCTGTCTGTCTGTCTGTCCTGTCTGTCTGTCTGTCTGTCTGTCTGTCTGTCTGTCTGTCTGTCTGTCCTGTCTGTCTGTCTGTCTGTCCTGTCTGTCTGTCTGTTGTCTGTCTGTCTGTCTGTCTGTCCTGTCTGTCTGTCTGTCTGTCTGTCTGTCTGTCTGTCTGTCTGTCTGTCTGTCTGTCTGTCTGTCTGTCTGTCTGTCTGTCTGTCTGTCTGTCCTGTCTGTCCTGTCTGTCTGTCTGTCTGTCCTGTCTGTCTGTCTGTCCTGTCTGTCAGTCTGTGTCTGTCTGTCTGTCTGTCTGTTTCTCTGTCTGTCTCTCTGTCTGTCTGTCTGTCTGTCTCTGTCTCTCTCTCTCTCTCTCCTTCTCTCTCTCTCTCTGGATGGATGGATGTGTGTGTGTGTGAGTTGACAGAATGTGGCTTCCAGTGTTGGCCTCTATGTGTGTGTGAATGTGTGAGGACAGAACGTGGCTGCTGCTGTATCACTGCTGCTGTATCACTGCTGCCTATTACATCTTTTCTATGTGGTTTGTAAATGTTTTTTTTTTTCTTCAGAATTCTCAGAATAAAGGTCAAAGTTCAAGCAGACATGTGTCCACACAGAACGGGCCATCCAGCGATGGTAAGTCACCCTTATTCTTTCAGTCATAGTTTTATTTCTTAACATAAATTATATTGACCAACCGTCACCTCAGCCATGTTAGACATGTATGAGAAGAAGCATAATTGAACGGACACATGACGTTTTCTCTCTAGAAGAATATTTCAATCATAGAAGAAGAAGAAGAAACTATTTTTGCCTATTAAGTTTGTATTGGACTGTCGTAGTATATAGTTGCGTGCATAAGAGGGACTGTAGAATGGTAGAGGCTGGAGACGCAAAACATCTTGGGGTGGACAAACAAGGGATAGTAATGGAGAGGACAAGAGTCATAGAAAATGTGTTTTCTTCAGGTCATATACCGAACAGAAACAGAGGGTCAGGAGGTCAAGGTCTTAGACAACAGTCTCAATCTGGCAGTAGTCGAAGAGGAAATCTGGACACACAGTCTTTAGGTAATGTTTGTTGTAGGATATATATCTTTTTCTGTACATCATGTTTCTGTCTGTCTACATCTTGTATCTGTCTGTCTACATCTGGTTTCAGTCTGTCTACATCTTGTTTCTGTCTGTCTACATCTCATTTCTGTCAGTCTACATCTCGTATCTGTCTGTCTACATCTTGTTTCTGTCTGTCTACATCTTGTATCTGTCTGTCTACATCTTGTTTTTGTCTGTCTGCATCTTGTATCTGCATCTTTTTCTTGTGAGTGTCTGTCCATCTTGTGTCTACCTCTGCAACTTGTGAGTGCATGTCTGTACATCTTGTGTCTGCCTTTGCAACTTGTAAGTGCTTATCTGTACATTTTGTGTCTACCTCTGCAACTTTTGAGTGCATGTCTGTACATCTTTTGTCTACCTCTGCAACTTGTGAGTGCATGTCTGTACATCTTGTGTCTACCTCTGCAACTTGTAAGTGCATGTCTGTACATCTTATGTCTATCTCTGCAACTTGCGAGTGCATGTCTGTACATCTTGTGTCTACCTCTGCAACTTGTAAGTGCATGTCTGTACATCTTGTGTCTACCTCTGCAACTTGTAAGTGCATGTCCGTACATCTTGTGTCTACCTCTGCAACTTTTGAGTGCATGTCTGTACATCTTGTGTCTACCTCTGCAACTTGTACGTATATGTCTGTACATCTTGTGTCTACCTCTGCAACTTGTAAGTGCATGTCTGTTCATCTTGTTTCTGCATCTTGTGTGTGTCTGTACATCTTGTGTCTACCTCTGCAACTTGTAAGTGCATGTCTGTACATCTTATGTCTACCTCTGCAACTTGCGAGTGCATGTCTGTACATCTTGTGTCTACCTCTGCAACTTGTAGTGCATGTCTGTACATCTTGTGTCTACCTCTGCAACTTGTAAGTGCATGTCCGTACATCTTGTGTCTACCTCTGCAACTTGTAAGTGCATGTCTGTACATCTTGTGTCTACCTCTGCAACTTGTAAGTGCATGTCTGTACATCTTTTGTCTATTTGTACAACTTTTATCTATCTGTACATCTTGTTGTGTCCTTGTACATCTTGTGTCTGTTTGTATGCATGTTTTGTGTGTGTACATCTTGTGTGTATCTGCCTTACATCTTGCATCTTCTGTGTGTCTTGTGTCTGTCTGTACATCTTTTGACTGTCTACCTTTACATCTTTTGTCTGTCTGTAGATCTTGTATCCATTTGTATATCTTGCATCTGTCCCTACATCATTTATCTGTCTGTCTGTACATAATTTGTCTGTCTGTCCGTACATCATTTATCTGTCTGTACATAATTTGTCTGTCTGTCCCTACATCATTTATCTGTCTGTCCCTACATCATTTATCTGTCTGTCCCTACATCATTTATCTGTCTGTGTATAATTTGTCTGTCTGTCCCTACATCATTTATCTGTCTGTACATAATTTGTCTGTCTGTCCCTACATCATTTATCTGTCTGTACATAATTTGTCTGTCTGTCCCTACATCATTTATCTGTGTGTCCCTACATCATTTATCTGTCTGTCCCTACATCATTTATCTGTCTGTCTCTACATCGTTTATCTGTCTGTCCCTACATCATTTATCTGTCTGTCCCTACATCATTTATCTGTCTGTCCCTACATCATTTGTCTGTCTGTCTGTACATCATTTATCTGTCTGTCCCTACATCATTTATCTGTCTGTACATTGGAGAAACTGTTAATGAGGTGTTTGTCTTCATCTTTTTGCAGGCAGTGGCTCCAGTCGACCTTCCGGGTCACCATCTTCACCGTCATTGACTTCGGCGACCCCTAGGGATTACATTCAGAGCAGCAGCGGCCGAGGACCACCATCCTCATACAGCAGTAGCAACACAGGCAGACCCAGCAGGGGCAGTGGGGGCCCTTCACCCAGGGGAAGGGGCAGAGGTCGGGGTCGAGGGGGTGGGTACGGGCGTGGAGGGCAACAGTATGTCAGTGACAGACTACCATCTAGTCAGGCACAAAGCAATCTGAAAACACAGTCATATTCCAGTGAAAGTAGTTCTGTTAGGACCAGTACTTAACTGCCTTTTGGCTGTCGGAATAACACAAGGGAAGCTACTCGTCTTGGGGAAGGGCAATCATTCGTAGATTTAGATGATGACTCATCTGCATTTTTTTATTTTCTGTCACTGATTATCTGGGACTGTTTGTTATAGATAACGGTTTCCTACTGGTAGTTGGAGAATTTGTTGTAGTTAACTGTATCCATCATAACAAAGTTACTGATAGTTCAAGAAATTGTTGTAGAAAACTATCTATGATAAGGAAGCTTCTGATAGCTGGAGGGTTTGATATAGATAACAGTATCCATCATAACAAAACTGCTGATAGTTGCAGAGTTTGTTATGAATAAATGTATCTATGATAAAGATTCTGATAGTTAGAGAGTGTGATAAAGTTAAGTTGCTGATAGTTGGAGAGTTTGTTATAGTTAACTGTAGTGCAATAACAAAGTTGCTGATAGTTGGAGAGTTTGTTATAGTTATACAAACAGTAACTTAGAGTCCCATTTCATTATTCTTCATGTACTCTTGTGCTTCTCACAGTCTTTTGTGTTTAATTGATTTTGCTGCCATCTGTTTTCAGCCTAATCTAGTCTCATGATGCTCCTGTGTTGTTTATACATGGGCAGGTCATCTGTTTTCAGCCTAATCTAGTCTAATGATGCTCCTGTGTTGTTTACACATGGGCAGGTCATCTCTCACTAGGAGATAGATGGTCCAAGTTCCCTACATTCAATTACAAACACAGAAGACACTGAATCATCTGTATTTCATTTGATTCTCAATAAAAGCGTGCACAAACTGTGTATTGCACACTTGGCTGCCTGGCATGTTCCCATTGGAATGCTCTTTAAATGCTAGATGTCAAACTTCCATGGCTGTTTGGAACTGCCTGTGGGGAGAGTTAGTGTGACTAATGAAGACAGTGTGATTTGTATATTCTGTGGACAGGATCATGTTCTGTGCCTCAGCAAATGTTGGTGCCACTCTGTAGTTGTGCATCTGGCCAGATATACCAGTTGCCAGCCATTGTTTGTACCCATATCATTTAAATTCATTGAAACATTGATGTCAGTTGTGTGCTCAGGGATGTGTCAATTATGTCACGCGGCAATCGTATACAAGGGTTTGGGATAGTTGGTCACTTATGTGCTGCTGTTAATGACATCTGTAGCTTTTGTTGCTGTGCTGTCAGTGACATATAAAGCATTACATCACCTTGCTGTCAATGATGTCTGTAGTGTTATATCAACTTGCTGTCAATGATGTCTGTACTGTTATATCACCTTGCTATCAGTGATGTCTGTAGTGTTATATCACCTTGCTGTCAGTGACATCTAAAGCGTTAAATCACCTAGCTTTCGGTGATGCCGGTAGTGTTATATCACCTTACTGTCAGTGATATTTGTAGTGTTATATCACTTTGCTGTCAGTGATGCCTGTAGTGTTATATCACCTTGCTGTCAGTGATGCCTGTAGTGTTATATCACCTTGCTGTCAGTGACATCTAAAGCGTTATATCACCTTGCTGTCAGTGATGTCTGTAGTGTTATATCGCTTTACTGTCAGTGATGTCTGTAGTGTTATATCACCTTACTGTCAGTGACATCTAAAGCATTATATCACCTTGCTGTCAGTGATGTCTGTAGTGTTATATCGCTTTACTGTCAGTGATGCCTGTAGTGTTATATCACCTTACTGTCAGTGATGTCTGTAGTGTTATATCACCTTACTGTCAGTGATGCCTGTAGTGTTATATCACCTTACTGTCAGTGAGGCCTGTAGTGTTATATCACCTTACTGTCAGTGATGTCTGTAGTGTTATATCACCTTACTGTCAGTGATGCCTGTAGTGTTATATCACCTTACTGTCAGTGATGTCTGTAGTGTTATATCACCTTGCTGTCAGTGACATCTAAAGCATTATATCACCTTGCTATCAGTGATGTCTGTAGTGTTATATCACCTTCCTATCAGTGATGTCTGTAGTGTTATATCACCTTACTGTTGGTGATGTCTGTAGTGTTATATCACCTTACTGTCAGTGATGTCTGTAGTGTTATATCACCTTACTGTCAGTGATGTCTGTAGTGTTATATCACCTTGCTATCAGTGATGTCTGTAGTGTTATATCACCTTACTGTCAGTGATGTCTGTAGTGTTATATCACCTTACTGTCAGTGATGTCTGTAGTGTTATATCACCTTGCTGTCAGTGATGTCTGTAGTGTTATATCACCTTGCTGTCAGTGATGTCTGTAGTGTTATATCACCTTGCTGTCAGTGATGTCTGAAGTGTTATATCACCTTGCTGTCAGTGATGTCTGTAGTGTTATATCACCTTGCTGTCAGGTATGTCTGTACTGTTATATCACCTTGCTGTCAGTGATGTCTGTAGTGTTATATCACCTTGCTGTCAGTGATGTCTGTAGTGTTATATCACTTTGCTGTCAGTGATGTCTGTAGTGTTATATCACTTTGCTGTCAGTGATGTCTGTAGTGTTATATCACTTTGCTGTCAGTGATGTCTGTAGTGTGTCTGTAGTGTTATATCACCTTGCTGTCAGTGATGTCTGTAGTGTTATATCACCTTTACTGTCAGTATCATGTCTGTAGTGTTATATCACTTTGCTGTCAGTGATGTCTGTAGTGTTATATCACTTTGCTGTCAGTGATGTCTGTAGTGTTTTATCACCTTACTGTCAGTAATGTATGTAGTGTTATATCACCTTACTGTCAGTAATGTCTGTAGTGTTATATCACCTTACTGTCAGTGATGTCTGTAGTGTTATATCACCTTACTGTCAGTGATGTCTGTAGTGTTATATCACCTTACTGTGATGCCGGTAGTGTAATATCACCTTACTGTCAGTGATGTCTGTAGTGTTATATCACCTTACGTCAGTGATGTCTGTAGTGTGATATCACCTGTAGTGTTATATCACTTTGCTGTCAGTGATGCCTGTAGTGTTATATCACCTTGCTGTCGGTGATGCCTGTAGTGTTATATCACTTTACTGTCAGTGATGCCTGTAGTGTTATATCACCTTGCTGTCTGTGATGTCTGTAGTGTTATATCACCTTACTGTCAGTGATGCCTGTAGTGTTATATCACCTTGCTGTCAGTGATGCCTGTAGTGTTATATCACCTTACTGTCTGTAGTGTTATATCACCTTGCTGTAGTGTTATATCACCTTGCTGTCAGTGATGCCTGTAGTGTTATATCACCTTACTGTCAGTGATGTCTGTAGTGTTATATCACCTTGCTGTCAGTGATGTCTGTAGTGTTATATCACCTTGCTGTCAGTGATGCCTGTAGTGTTATATCACCTTGCTGTCAGTGATGCCTGTAGTGTTATATCACCTTGCTGTCAGTGATGCCTGTAGTGTTATATCACTTTGCTGTCTGTGGTGTTATATCACCTTACTGTCAGTGATGCCTGTAGTGTTATATCACCTTGCTGTCAGTGATGCCTGTAGTGTTATATCACCTTACTGTCAGTGATGCCTGTAGTGTTATATCACTTTGCTGTCAGTGATGCCTGTAGTATTATATCACCTTGCTGTCAGTGATGTCTGTAGTGTTATATCACCTTGCTGTCAGTGATGCCTGTAGTATTATATCACTTTGCTGTCAGTGATGCCTGTAGTGTTATATCACCTTACTGTCAGTGATGCCTGTAGTGTTATATCACCTTGCTGTCAGTGATGTCTGTAGTGTTATATCACCTTACTTTCAGTGATGTCTGTAGTGTTATATCACCTTGCTGTCAGTGATGTCTGTAGTGTTATATCACCTTGCTGTCAGTGATGTCTGTAGTGTTATATCACCTTACTTTCAGTGATGTCTGTAGTGTTATATCACCTTACTGTCAGTGACATATAAAGCATTACATCACTTTGCTGTCAGTGATGCCTGTAGTGTTATATCACCTTGCTGTCAGTGATGCCTGTAGTGTTATATCACCTTGCTGTCAGTGATGCCTGTAGTGTTATATCACCTTGCTGTCAGTGATGCCTGTAGTGTTATATCACCTTGCTGTCAGTGATGCCTGTAGTGTTATATCACCTTGCTGTCAGTGATGCCTGTAGTGTTATATCACCTTGCTGTCAGTGATGTCTGTAGTGTTATATCACCTTGCTGTCAGTGATGTCTGCAGTGTTATATCACCTTGCTGTCTGTGGTGTTATATCACCTTGCTGTCAGTGATGCCTGTAGTGTTATATCACCTTACTGTCAGTGATGTCTGTTGTGTTATATCACCTTGCTGTCGGTGATGTCTGTAGTGTTATATCACCTTGCTGTCGGTGATGTCTGTAGTGTTATATCACCTTACTGTCAGTGATGTCTGTAGTGTTATATCACCTTACTGTCGGTGATGTCTGTAGTGTTATATCACCTTACTGTTGGTGATGTCTGTAGTGTTATATCACCTTACTGTCAGTGATGTCTGTAGTGTTATATCACCTTACTGTCAGTGATGTCTGTAGTGTTATATCACCTTGCTATCAGTGATGTCTGTAGTGTTATATCACCTTACTGTCAGTGATGTCTGTAGTGTTATATCACCTTACTGTCAGTGATGTCTGTAGTGTTATATCACCTTACTGTCAGTGATGTCTGTAGTGTTATATCACCTTACTGTCAGTGATGTCTGTAGTGTTATATCACCTTACTGTCAGTGATGTCTGTAGTGTTATATCACCTTACTGTCAGTGATGTCTGTAGTGTTATATCACCTTGCTGTCGGTGATGTCTGTAGTGTTATATCACCTTACTGTCAGTGATGTCTGTAGTGTTATATCACCTTACTGTCAGTGATGTCTGTAGTGTTATATCACCTTACTGTCAGTGATGTCTGTAGTGTTATTTCACCTTGCTGTCAGTGATGTCTGTAGTGTTATATCACCTTGCTGTCAGTGATGTCTGAAGTGTTATATCACCTTGCTGTCAGTGATGTCTGTAGTGTGATGTCTGTAGTGTTTATATCACCTTGCTGTCAGTGATGTCTGTAGTGTTATATCACCTTGCTGTCAGTGATGTCTGTAGTGTTATATCACCTTTGCTGTCAGTGATGTCTGTAGTGTTATATCACCTTGCTGTCAGTGATGTCTGTAGTGTTATATCACCTTGCTGTCAGTGATGTCTGTAGTGTTATATCACCTTGCTGTCAGTGATGTCTGTAGTGTTATATCACCTTGCTTTCAGTGATGTCTGTAGTGTTATATCACCTTGCTGTCAGGTATGTCTGTACTGTTATATCACCTTGCTGTCAGTGATGTCTGAAGTGTTATATCCCCTTGCTGTCAGTGATGTCTGTAGTGTTATATCACTTTGCTGTCAGTGATGTCTGTAGTGTTATATCACTTTGCTGTCAGTGATGTCTGTAGTGTTATATCACCTTGCTGTCAGTGATGTCTGTAGTGTTATATCACCTTGCTGTCAGTGATGTCTGTAGTGTTATATCACCTTACTGTCAGTGATGTCTGTAGTGTTATATCACCTTGCTGTCAGTGATGTCTGTAGTGTTATATCACCTTACTGTCAGTGATGTCTGTAGTGTTATATCACCTTACTGTCAGTGATGCCTGTAGTGTTATATCACCTTGCTGTCAGTGATGCCTGTAGTGTTATATCACCTTGCTGTCAGTGATGTCTGTAGTGTTATATCACCTTGCTATCAGTGATGTCTGTAGTGTTATATCACCTTGCTGTCAGTGACATCTAAAGCGTTATATCACCTTGCTGTCAGTGATGTCTGTAGTGTTATATCGCTTTACTGTCAGTGATGTCTATAGTGTTATATCACCTTGCTTTCAGTGATGTCTGTAGTGTTATATCACACTTTACTGTCAGTGATCACCTTGCTGTCAGGTATGTCTGTAGTGTTATATCACCTTGCTGTCAGTGATGTCTGTAGTGTTATATCACTTTGCTGTCAGTGATGTCTGTAGTGTTATATCACTTTGCTGTCAGTGATGTCTGTAGTGTTATATCACCTTGCTGTCAGTGATGTCTGAAGTGTTATATCCCCTTGCTGTCAGTGATGTCTGTAGTGTTATATCACTTTGCTGTCAGTGATGTCTGTAGTGTTTTATCACTTTGCTGTCAGTGATGTCTGTAGTGTTATATCACCTTGCTGTCAGTGATGTCTGTAGTGTTATATCACCTTGCTGTCAGTGATGTCTGTAGTGTTATATCACCTTACTGTCAGTGATGCCTGTAGTGTTATATCACCTTGCTGTCAGTGATGCCTGTAGTGTTATATCACCTTACTGTCAGTGATGTCTGTAGTGTTATATCACCTTGCTGTCAGTGATGTCTGTAGTGTTATATCACCTTACTGTCAGTGATGTCTGTAGTGTTATATCACCTTACTGTCAGTGATGTCTGTAGTGTTATATCACCTTACTGTCAGTGATGTCTGTAGTGTTATATCACCTTGCTGTCAGTGATGTCTGTAGTGTTATATCACCTTGCTGTCAGTGATGTCTGTAGTGTTATATCACCTTGCTGTCAGTGATGTCTGTAGTGTTATATCACTTTGCTGTCAGTGATGTCTGTAGTGTTATATCACCTTGCTGTCAGTGATGTCTGTAGTGTTATATCACCTTGCTGTCAGTGATGTCTGTAGTGTTATATCGCCTTTCTGTCAGTGATGTCTGTAGTGTTATATCACCTTGCTATCAGTGATGTCTGTAGTGTTATATCACCTTGCTGTCAGTGCTGCCTGTAGTGTTATATCACCTTGCTGTCAGTGATGTCTGTAGTGTTATATCACCTTGCTGTCAGTGATGTCTGTAGTGTTATATCACCTTGCTGTCAGTGATGTCTGTAGTGTTATATCACCTTGCTATCAGTGATGTCTGTAGTGTTATATCACCTTGCTGTCAGTGATGTCTGTTATATAGTAGTGTTATATCACCTTGCTGTCAGTGATGTCTGTAGTGTTATATCACCTTGCTGTCAGTGATGTCTGTAGTGTTATATCACCTTGCTGTCAGTGATGTCTGTAGTGTTATATCACCTTGCTGTCAGTGATGTCTGTAGTGTTATATCACCTTGCTGTCAGTGATGTCTGTAGTGTTATATCACCTTATCATCACCTGTAGTGTTATATCACCTTGCTGTCAGTGATGTCTGTAGTGTATATCACCTTGCTGTCAGTGATGTCTGTAGTGTTATATCACCTTACTGTCAGTGATGTCTGTAGTGTTATATCACCTTACTGTCAGTGATGTCTGTAGTGTTTATATCACTTGCTGTCTGTCTGTAGTGTTATATCACCTTGCTGTCAGTGATGTCTGTAGTGTTATATCACCTTGCTGTCAGTGATGTCTGTAGTGTTATATCACTTTGCTGTCAGTGATGTCTAGTAGTAGTGTTATATCACCTTGCTGTCAGTGATGTCTGTAGTGTTATATCACCTTGCTGTCAGTGATGCCTGTAGTGTTATATCACCTTGCTGTCAGTGATGTCTGTAGTGTTATATCACCTTGCTGTCAGTGATGTCTGTAGTGTTATATCACCTTACTTTCAGTGATGTCTGTAGTGTTATATCACCTTACTTTCAGTGATGTCTGTAGTGTTATATCACCTTGCTGTCAGTGATGTCTGTAGTGTTATATCACCTTACTTTCAGTGATGTCTGTAGTGTTATATCACCTTACTGTCAGTGAGTGTCTGTAGTGTTATATCACTTTGCTGTCAGTGATGTCTGTAGTGTTATATCACCTTGCTGTCAGTGATGTCTGTAGTGTTATATCACCTTGCTGTCAGTGATGTCTGTAGTGTTATATCACCTTGCTGTCAGTGATGTCTGTAGTGTTATATCACCTTGCTGTCAGTGATGTCTGTAGTGTTATATCACCTTGCTGTCAGTGTGATGTCTGTCAGTGTGTTATATCACCTTGCTGTCTGTGGTGTTATATCACCTTGCTGTCAGTGATGCCTGTAGTGTTATATCACTTTACTGTCAGTGATGTCTATAGTGTTATATCACCTTGCTTTCAGTGATGTCTGTAGTGTTATATCACCTTGCTGTCAGTGATGTCTGTAGTGTTATATCACCTTACTGTCAGTAATGTCTGTAGTGTTATATCACCTTACTGTCAGTGATGTCTGTAGTGTTATATCACCTTACTGTCAGTGATGTCTGTAGTGTTATATCACCTTACTGTCAGTGATGTCTGTAGTGTTATATCACCTTACTGTCAGTGATGTCTCTGTGTTGTTATATCACCTTGCTGTCAGTGATGTCTGTAGTGTTATATCACCTTACTGTCAGTGATGTCTGTAGTGTTATATCACCTTACTGTCAGTGATGTCTGTAGTGTTATATCACCTTACTGTCAGTGATGTCTGTAGTGTTATATCACCTTACTGTCAGTGATGTCTGTAGTGTTATATCACCTTACTGTCAGTGATGTCTGTAGTGTTATATCACTTTACTGTCAGTGATGTCTGTAGTGTTATATCACCTTACTGTCAGTGATGTCTGTTGTGTTATATCACCTTGCTGTCGGTGATGTCTGTAGTGTTATATCACCTTACTGTCAGTGATGTCTGTAGTGTTATATCACCTTACTGTCGGTGATGTCTGTAGTGTTATATCACCTTGCTGTCGGTGATGTCTGTAGTGTTATATCACCTTACTGTCAGTGATGTCTGTAGTGTTATATCACCTTACTGTCGGTGATGTCTGTTGTGTTATATCACCTTGCTGTCGGTGATGTCTGTAGTGTTATATCACCTTGCTGTCGGTGATGTCTGTAGTGTTATATCACCTTACTGTCGGTGATGTCTGTAGTGTTATATCACCTTACTGTCGGTGATGTCTGTAGTGTTATATCACCTTGCTGTCGGTGATGTCTGTAGTATTATATCACCTTGCTGTCGGTGATGTCTGTAGTGTTATATCACCTTACTGTCAGTGATGTCTGTAGTGTTATATCACCTTACTGTCAGTGATGTCTGTTGTGTTATATCACCTTGCTGTCAGTGATGCCTGTAGTGTTATATCACTTTGCTGTCTGTGGTGTTATATCACCTTGCTGTCTGTGGTGTTATATCACCTTGCTGTCAGTGACATTACACAGGATGTTGTGCACTAACTGACTTTGCTACAAAGTTACCTAAAATATATGAATCATGTTTTATGACACTGTTGTGCCAGCTTTGCACACTGTATATCTGGTGTTAGTTTGATGACAAATTGCCTTATGTCACATGACATGTCATTGTTTGGTGACATAACAGGTTGAACTGTGTCAAGTGACAAACTGTGCAACATTATGCAACCATCTTGTCAATAAAAAGTATATTTTTTAATGATGCCTTAACTGTAAAAACTATGGGGTATGTATATGTGTTATAATCTCAGATGTTTATCTTACAGTATTTTATTTTTATAGTCCCAAATGTTATCTCACATAACTTTGTTTCTTATAGTCTCAGATGTTTATCTTACAGTACTTTGTTTCTTATAGTCTCAGATGTTTATCTCACAGTACTTTGTTTCTTATAGTCCCAAATGTTTATCTCACATAACTTTGTTTCTTATAGTCTCAGATGTTTATCTTACAGTACTTTGTTTCTTATAGTCTCAGATGTTTATCTTACAGTACTTTGTTTCTTATAGTCTCAGATGTTTATCTTACAGTACTTTGTTTCTTATAGTCCCAGATGTTTATCTGCTAGTACTTTGTTTCTTATAGTTCCAGATGTTTATCTCACAGTTCTTTGTTTCTTATAGACCCAAATGTTTATCTCACAGTACTTTCTTTCTTATAGTTCCGAATGTTTATCTCACAGTACTTTGTTTCTTGTAGTCCCAAATGTTTATCTTACAGTACTTTGTTTCTTATAGTTCCAGATGTTTATCTCACAGTTCTTTGTTTCTTATAGACCCAAATGTTTATCTCACAGTACTTTCTTTCTTATAGTTCCGAATGTTTATCTCACAGTTCTTTGTTTCTTATAGTCCCAGATGTTTATCTCACAATTCTTTGTATCTTATAGTCCAAAATGTTTATCTCACAGTACTTTGTTTCTTATAGTCCCAAATGTTTATCTCACAGTACTTTGTTTCTTATAGTCCCAAATGTTTATCTCACAGTACTTTGTTTCTTATAGTCCCAAATGTTTATCTCACAGTTCTTTGTTTCTTATAGTCCCAAATGTTTATCTCACAGTTCTTTGTTTCTTATAGTCCCAGATGTTTATCTCACAGTACTTTGTTTCTTATAGTCCCAGATGTTTATCTTACAGTTCTTTGTTTCTTATAGTCCCAGATGTTTATCTCACAGTACTTTTTTTTCTTATAGTCTCAGATGTTTATCTCGCAGTACTTTGTTTCTTATAGTCCCAGATGTTTATCTCACAGTTCTTTGTATCTTATAGTCTCAGATGTTTATCTCACAGTACTTTGTTTCTTATAGTCCCAGATGTTTATCTCACAGTACTTTGTTTCTTATAGTCCCAAATGTTTATCTCACAGTACTTTGTTTCTTATAGTCCAAAATGTTTATCTCACAGTACTTTGTTTCTTATAGTCCCAAATGTTTATCTCACAGTACTTTGTTTCTTATAGTCCCAAATGTTTATCTCACAGTTCTTTGTTTCTTATAGTCCAAAATGTTTATCTCACAGTACTTTGTTTCTTATAGTCCCAAATGTTTATCTCACAGTTCTTTGTATCTTATAGTCCCAAATGTTTATCTCACAGTTCTTTGTTTCTTATAGTCCCAAATGTTTATCGCAGTTCTTTGTTATTTTATAGTCCCAAATGTTTATCTCACAGTACTTTGTTTCTTATAGTCCCAAATGTTTATCTCACAGTACTTTGTTTCTTATAGTCCAAAATGTTTATCTCGCAGTACTTTGTTTCTTATAGTCCAAAATGTTAATCTCACAGTACTTTGTTTCTTATAGTCCCAAATGTTTGTCTCACAGTACTTTGCTTCTTATAGTCCCAGATGTTTATCTCACAGTACTTTGTTTCTTATAGTCTCAGATGTTTATCTCACAGTACTTTGTTTCTTATAGTCCCAAATGTTTATCTCACAGTACTTTGTTTCTTATAGTCCCAGATGTTTATCTCACAGTACTTTGTTTCTTATAGTCCCAAATGTTTATCTCACAGTACTTTGTTTCTTATAGTCCCAAATGTTTATCTCACAGTACTTTGTTTCTTATAGTCCCAGATGTTTATCTCACAGTACTTTGTTTCTTATAGTCCCAAATGTTTATCTCACAGTACTTTGTTTCTTATAGTCCCAGATGTTTATCTCGCAGTACTTTGTTTCTTATAGTCCCAGATGTTTATCTCACAGTACTTTGTTTCTTATAGTCCAAAATGTTTATCTCACAGTTCTTTGTTTCTTATAGTCCCAGATGTTTATCTCACAGTTTTTTGTTTCTTATAGTCCAAAATGTTAATCTCACAGTACTTTGTTTCTTATAGTCCCAGATGTTTATCTCACTGTTCTTTGTATCTTATAGTCCCAGATGTTTATCTATCTTATAGTCCACTGTTCTTTGTTTCTTATAGTCCCAAATGTTTATCTCACAGTTCTTTGTATCTTATAGTTATCCAAGTTCTTTGTTTATCTCGCAGTTATCTCGCAGTACTTTGTTTCTTATAGTCCAAAATGTTTATCTCACAGTTCTTTGTTTCTTATAGTCCCAAATGTTTATCTCACAGTTCTTTGTATCTTATAGTCCCAAATGTTTATCTCACAGTTCTTTGTATCTTATAGTCCAAAATGTTTATCTCACAGTACTTTGTTTCTTATGGTCCCAAATGTTTATCTTACAGTTCTTTGTATCTTATAGTCCCAAATGTTTATCTCGCAGTACTTTGTTTCTTATAGTCCCAGATGTTTATCTCACAGTTCTTTGTTTCTTTTAGTCCAAAATGTTTATCTCACAGTGCTTTGTTTATTATAGTCCCAAATGTTTATCTCGCAGTACTTTGTTTCTTATAGTCCAAAATGTTTATCTCACAGTACTTTGTTTCTTATAGTCCCAAATGTTTATCTCACAGTACTTTTTCTCTGATAGTCCCAAATGTTTATCTCACAGTACTTTGTTTCTTGTAGTCCAAAATGTTTATCTCACAGTACTTTGTTTCTTATAGTCCCAAATTTTTATCTTACAGTACTTTGTTTCTTATAGTCCCAAATGTTTATCTTACAGTACTTTGTTTCTTATAGTCCCAGATGTTTATCTCGCAGTACTTTGTTTCTTATAGTCCCAAATGTTTATCTTGCAGTACTTTGTTTCTTATAGTCCCAAATGTTTATCTTACAGTACTTTGTTTCTTATAGTCCCAGATGTTTATCTCGCAGTACTTTGTTTCTTATAGTCCCAAATGTTTATCTTACAGTTCTTTGTTTCTTGTAGTCCCAAATGTGTATTTCACAGAACTGTATTTCTCATATTCCCAAATGTTTATCTCACAGGACAGTATGTCTCATAGTCCCAAATGTTTATCTCACAGGACTGTATATCTCATAGTTCCAAATTTTTGACAGTACTTTACTGCTTTTAGTCCTAAAAGTTGATCTATGGTGCATAATTTATACTATAAAACAGAAAATCCACGTGTTTGAAAATCTGTCTCTGCATTTCAGACTCTTCCTAACTGACACAGCCTCATAGCCCAGTTGTTTCTATAGGAGGTGCTACTGACTCTGGAGGGGTGTTGGTGAAGTTAAGGGGCCAGTATGATGATGGAAGGATCCAGGGGGGTGGTAGCTTTGGCTGTAAGATTTGAGAGATGTGAGGTGCAGTTTGAGGCAGTCATGACTAAACATACAGAATTGGTGATGTCAAAAAATAAGTAAACGATGGGGAACAACACTTTCTTTCACTCTCCTGAGGGAAGTCGGGGCAATTCAATCTATTTTTTTTTTTTATAACCCAGATTTGTAAGTAAAAAAGTTCCCTTTTCACGCCTTTCGGCGCATCGGGCATATAGGCAGAGCATCCCATATTTTTACAGACCGTCAGCACTCTGTGGGTAATGTGGTCAGCATTACGCCGGCTGTCTTTACTTTCCCAGGACAGCCCATCCTGGTACCCATTTTAGGCTGGGTCGACCTGCGACGTCCCATACCACGACAAAATTCCACGCAGCCTGCAGTGGGTTTCGATCGCGGTAAGCTGGCTTACGAGTCGGACTCGCAACACCTTAGCCACAGACGCCGCTCCTAATTAATACATACCTCTAATGTTCCAGGTTCCAATTCTGTGGATTTTCCTGGGTAACAGGAGATAAGGTTATCTGTCTGATTCCTTTCTGCTTTCTCTGCCATTTCATAATTCTGACATACCAGGGTTTAAAGTTTATAATTCTGACATACTAGGGTTTTAAGTTTATAATTCTGGCATGCAAGGGTTTGAAGTTTATAATCCTGGCATGCAAGGGTTTGAAGTTTATAATTCTGACATACCAGGGTGTAAAGTTTGTAATTCTGACATACCAGGGTTTAAAGTTCATAATTCTGATGTACCAGAGTTTGAAGTTAGCCATAGTCAGTTTGGTAGCAGACCACTGTGCATTCAACAAATAGTGGCAAACCTCAGATTGTCTTTAAAACAGGGCCATGGCCAGTACAGGCTGGAGTTGATTTCTAAGCTCTGGAAAGGTAATGCAACAAACAACTGGGCATTCAAGTGTATCGTTCTGGTCACCTGGTTCACTGGTTTGGTTCACCGGTTTGTCTTGCTGGACTGGTTTGTCTCACTGGACTGGTTCACAGGTCTGACTTGCTGAACTGATTCACTGGTTTGTCACAGTGGACTGGTTCAATGGTTTGTCTCGCTGAACTGGTTCACGTGTCTGTCTTGCTGGATTGGATCACAGGTTTGTCTTGCTGAACTGGTTTATGGGTCTGTCTTGCTGGATTCGTTCACTGGTTTGTCTTGCTGGACTGGTTCATGGGTCTGTCTTGCTGGATTGATTTACTGGTTTGTCTTGCTGGACTGGCTTACTGGTTTGTCTTGCTGGTCTGGTTCACTAGTGTGTCTTGCTGGACTGGTTTGTCTTGCTGGTCTGGTTCACTGGTCTGTCTTGCTGGACTGGTTTGTCTTGCTGGTCTGGTTCACTGGTCTGTCTTGCTGGTCTGGTTTGTCTTGCTAGTCTGTCTTGCTGGACTGGTTTGTCTTGCTGGTCTGGTTCACTGGTCTGTCTTGCTGGACTGGTTTGTCTTGCTGGTCTGTCTTGCTGGTCTGGTTCTCTGGTCTGTCTTGCTGGTCTGGTTCACTGGTCAGTCTCACTGGTCTGGTTCAGTGGTCTGTCTTGCTGGACTGGTTTGTCTTACTAGACTGGTTCACTGGTTTGTCTTGCTGGTCTGGTTTACTGGTCTGTCTTGCTGGAGTGGTCTGCCTTGCTGGATTGGTTCCCTGGTTTGTCTTGCTGGATTGGTTTACTTGTTTGTCTTACTAGACTGGTTCACTGGTTTGTCTAGCTGGATTGGTTCACTGGTTTGTCTTGCTGGACTGGTTTGTCTTACTAGACTGGTTCACTGGTTTGTCTTGCTGGATTGGTTCACTGGTTTGTCTTACTAGACTGGTTCCCTGGTTTGTCTTGCTGGACTGGTTTGTCTTACTAGACTGGTTCACTGGTTTGTCTTGCTTGATTGGTTCACTGGTTTGTCTAGCAGGATTGGTTCACTGGTTTGTCTTGCTGGTCTGGTTCACTGGTCTGTCTTGCTGGACTGGTTTGTCTTACTAGACTGGTTCACTGGTTTCTCTTGCTGGTCTGGTTCACTGGTCTGTCTTGTTGGAGTGGTCTGCCTTGCTGGATTGGTTCACTGGTTTGTCTTGCTGGATTGGTTCACTGGTTTGTCTTACTAGACTGGTTCCCTGGTTTGTCTTGCTGGATTGGTTTACTGGTTTGTCTTACTAGAGGGGTTTACTGGTTTGTCTTGCTGGTCTGAATTACTGGTCTGTCTTGTTGGACTGGTTTGTCTTACTAAACTGGTTTGTTTAGCTGGATTGGTTCACTGGTTTGTCTTACTAGACTGGTTCCCTGGTTTGTCTTGCTGGTCTGGTTCGCTGGACTGGTTTGTCTTACTAGACTGGTTCACTGGTTTGTCTTGCTGGATTGGTTCACTGGTTTGTCTTGCAGGATTGGTTCACTGGTTTGTCTTGCTGGTCTGGTTCACTGGTCTGTCTTGCTGGACTGGTCTGCCTTGCTGGATTGGTTCACTGGTTTGTCTTACTAGACTGGTTCACTGGTTTGTCTTGCTGGATTGGTTCACTGGTTTGTCTTACTAGACTGGTTTCCTGGTTTGTCTTGCTGGATTGGTTCACTGGTTTGTCTTACTAGAGGGGTTCACTGGTTTGTCTTACTAGACTGGTTCCCTGGTTTGCCTTGCTGGACTGGTTCCCTGGTTTGCCTTGCTGGATTGGTTCACTGGTTTGTCTTACTAGATTTGTTCACTGGTTTGTCTTACTAGATTGGTTTACTGGTTTTCTTACTAGACTGGTTCACTGGTTTGTCTTACTAGACTGGTTCCCTGGTTTGCCTTGCTGGATTGGTTCACTGGTTTGTCTTACTAGACTGGTTCCCTGGTTTGTCTTACTAGACTGGTTCACTGGTCTGTCTTGCTGGACTGGTTTGTTTTACTAGACTGGTTCACTGGTTTGTCTTGCTGGATTGGTTCACTGGTTTGTCTTACTAGGCTGGTTCACTGGTTTGTCTTACTAGACTGGTTCCCTGGTTTGTCTAGCTGGATTGGTTCACTGGTTTGTCTTACTAGACTGGTTCACTGGTTCGTCTTACTAGACTGGTTTACTGGTTTGTCTCACTGGACTGGTTTGTCTTATTAGACTGGTTCACCAGTTTGTCTTGCTGGACTGGTTCACTGATTTTTCTCACTTGACTGGCTCACTGGTTTATCTCACTGTACTGGTTTGTCTTACTTGACTGGTTCACTGGTTAGTCTCGCTGGTCTGGTTCACTGGTTTGTCTTACTGGACTGGTTCACTGGTTTGTCTCGCTGGTCTGGTTCACTGGTTTGTCTTACTGTACTGGTTCACTGGTTTGTCTTGCTGGTCTGGTTCACTAGTTTGTTTTACTGGTCTGGTTCACTAGTTTGTCTTACTGGACTGGTTCACTGGTTTGTCTTGCTGGTCTGGTTTACAGGTCTGTCTTGCTGGATTGGTTCACTGGTTTGTCTTGCTGGTCTGCTTTACAGGTCTGTCTTGCTGGATTGGTTCACTGGTTTGTCTTGCTGGTCTGGTTTACAGGTCTGTATTGCTGGATTGGTTCACGGGTCTGACTTGCTGGATTCGTTCACTGGTCTGTCTTGCTGGACTGGTTCACTGATTTGACTTGCTGGATTTGTTAACTAGTTTGTCTTGCTGGACTGGTTCACTGATCTGTCTTGCTGGATTGGTTCACTGGTTTGTTTTGCTGGACTGGTTCATGGGTCTGTCTTGCTGGATTGGTTCACTGGTTTGTCTTGCTGGACTGGTTCATGGGTCTGTATTGCTGGATTGGTTCACTGGTTTGTTTCACTGGTCTGGTTCATGGGTCTGTCTTGCTGGATTGGTTCACTGGATTGTCTTGCTGGACTGGTTCATGGGGCTGGATTGGTTCACTGGTTTGTCTTGCTGGACTGGTTCATGGGTCTGTATTGCTGGATTGGTTCACTGGTTTGTTTCACTGGTCTGGTTCACTGGTTTGTCTTACTAGACTGGTTCCCTGGTTTGTCTAGCTGGATTGGTTCACTGGTTTGTCTTACTAGACTGGTTCACTGGTTTGTCTTACTAGACTGGTTCACTGGTTTGTCTCACTGGACTGGTTTGTCTTACTAGACTGGTTCACTGGTTTGTCCCACTGGACTGGTTTGTCTTATTAGACTGGTTTACCAGTTTGTCTTGCTGGACTGGTTCACTGATTTTTCTCACTTGACTGGCTCACTGGTTTGTCTCACTGTACTGGTTTGTCTTACTTGACTGGTTCACTGGTTAGTCTCGCTGGTCTGGTTCACTGGTTTGTCTTACTGGACTGGTTCACTGGTTTGTCTCGCTGGTCTGGTTCACTGGTTTGTCTTACTGGACTGGTTCACTGGTTTGTCTCGCTGGTCTGGTTCACTGGTTTGTCTTACTGGACTGGTTCACTCGTTTGTCTTGCTGGTCTGGTTCACTGATCTGTCTTGCTGGATTGGTTCACTGGTTTGTCTTGCTGGTCTGGTTCACTGATCTGTCTTGCTGGATTGGTTCACTGGTTTGTCTTGCTGGTCTGGTTCACTGATCTGTCTTGCTGGATTGGTTCACTAGTTTGTCTTGCTGGTCTGGTTTACAGGTCTGTCTTGCTGGCTTGGTTCACGGGTCTGTCTTGCTGGATTCGTTCACTGGTTTGTCTTGCTGGACTGGTTCACTGATTTGACTTGCTGGATTCGTTAACTAGTTTGTCTTGCTGGACTGGTTCACTGATCTGTCTTGCTGGATTGGTTCACTGGTTTGTTTTGCTGGACTGGTTCATGGGTCTGTCTTGCTGGATTGGTTCACTGGTTTGTCTTGCTGGACTGGTTCATGGGTCTGTCTTGCTGGATTGGTTCACTGGTTTGTTTCACTGGTCTGGTTCACTGGTTTGTCTTACTAGACTGGTTCACTGGTTTGTTTTGCTGGATTGGTTCACTGGTTTGTCTCACTGGACTGGTTTGTCTTACTAGACTGTTTCACTGGTTTGTTTTACTAGACTGATTCTCTGCTTTGTCCCGCTGGACTGGTTCACTGCTTTGTCCCGCTGGACTGGTTCACTGGTTTATCTCTCTAGACTGGTTTACTAAACCAGAAAACTGTCAAACTTGATGAAAGGAATTAAAAGAGTGCCCTGAGGAAATGTAGTGTCAACCGGCAAGAACTGAACCTGGTCGGACTGGGACACTTTCTCAGATATAGAAATGTCTGTCACCCAAAAATAAATGATCAAGAAATGGAAAGTGTCACAAACTTTGAATATCTAGTTCCTACGTTTAACAGATGACAAAGGGAGGGTGGCCATATCAATGCTTAAATTAAACAGTAATAAAACTCATTGGTTAAGCACCAGCAAGAAAATCAAAGTTGCAATTCTGAGCATGCATCTTTCCTGTAGCAGCTTACGGATGTGGGAATGGATGAACCATTCTAGTCAGCTTAAAGGGGAAAAGGGGGGAGCTTTTGAGCTGCAGTGTTTTCAGAATACTATGGAGACACACAAAAAGAGAAGAAATACTAACATTCTAAAAGATCCAACCATCAAGGAAGATTGGCTGATAAGCATCATCTTGTCTTGGAAGCTGAAATATTTCAATTTTATAGCGCCATGGCAGATTGGATTTTTAAAAAAGCACAAGGCATGGTACTAAGAAGCATGGGCAGAGGCCGACCAACACGAAGATGGGCACCGGATATAAGTGACTCCTTGAATATGAAACTGCACGTGGCGGCAAAGCTGGGGAGAGATTGAGTTTCTTTAAGGCAGGGCCTCATGAGAGCAACGTTCTGTACGATGCTGACCTGTAGTCACAAATCAGAAAAAGCAGTCATTTAAAAAAATGCATCTAGGAACCAGCGTCCTGACCGGAAATCATAACTAGAATGTTCCAGACAATATCAGTTCTTGACAAACATTGCGGAGATCAAAAAATTCATGAAAACTCTGCTACGACAGCTCAGAACACTAGCTATTGGTACGTTTACGTATTGCTGTCACATGTGGACCTTAACAACCGAGCTTGGAAAAGACAAAGAAAAACAGATACAAGCATTGGAAAAGCGATTTTTCAGGAAAAAATTTGGCATATTTTACAGAGTCCACATTAGAAATGACGAGGTTCGCCATATATTTTTTCAGCACTCTGGCAACTGTGAACTCTTCAACCTGCAGTGAAAATGGTACAGCCATGTGAAAAGATCCATGCCCTTCTGTATTTATAGTCCTTCCAACTAAATCACAGGACATTTTGGCGAGGTCCCCTCGAAAACTGGTTAGTGGAAGCAGTTTCCATGTGTTGCATTGCGTGACATTTTAATGTACTTACAAAGTTCTCTGTTCTGAATGTATTCGTATTACAAATCGACAAGCGGATATTGTGAAGTGGATGTACAAGATTTTTAAACTTTGGTGTTAGATTACAGCAATTTAATTTAAATTCACTGGAGACAGTCGTGTTGTGATGGGTGTGTCACTGTGTCTAGTTAGTAGTTCTGATTTTTAGGAACTGGCTGTTTACTCTTTTTCTACTTTGAATGTAGAAATATTACTGTTGGAGAAAATACAAACAGGTAATTTAGAAGCCAGATCTGGAGAATATCAACAGTTGTCAGGTGCAAACTATCTTGTGTTGGAAGAAAACTGTTGCTTTCATATTGACTGTGCATAAATGGTGCAACTTAACTGTGGAAAAATTGTATCAAGATATTTCAGAGCTCTGGGTAAGTGGATAAAAACAATATTTACTAACTAACCTCTCACAACGAGTCATTCTTTGCCTCTTTACTAATTGTTTTTTAACAGTATATGTTGTAGAAGTACACTAAAAATATTAATCATCAATCATTTGTGTTCATTTTTGTGAATCATCTTCTGCTTCGCTGTAGCAAAAGTATTTTTGCTTGTCTGTCAGAGCCTTTTTATTATATTTTAATAGCACAATTATTTACCTTTAAAATGACAAATAATTATATAAAATACGTCACAACTTAATGAAACTGTAGTTTAATTTGTATATACATCTCGAAAAACACTGTGAGCACAGAGGGACTCCCTACTTGCACAAGAACGGGAATCCCAGTTGGCCTATAAATAGAGTCGGCCGTGATAAGATCAAATGTTCTCTCAAAAACAATTCGACAGATTTCAGTAGAGGAGAAAATCTTGGCCCAGAAATATGCATCCAGAACTTGACTGACTAGACAGGCTTAAGCCATGCAACCATGAAGTCCATCGCAACTGACCACCAAAGGTGGAGAGAGCTGATGAGACGGTGAACAGCAACTGGTGACCCATCAACACACAGTGTTACTGGATGCTGGTGAAGTAGATTTGGGACCGTTATTTGGAGGAGTGCTTCATGCGGTATGTTCGATGGAAACTATCATGAACAACAAAAATAATACTTTCCACATGGAGAAATATAACCCATTCAGGATTTATTAATAGGTCTACACTTAACCAAATAATTAAACTAGAGGATCACGTGAAAGGAGGATTCAAAATAAGAAATAAAACTATAGCACTATTTTTAGACTTAGCTGAAGCTTATGACCGGAGTAGGCGACAAGCGGCAGTCCCGTATACAGTCGGGGACATAAGACTTTGACTTTCATGGACGAGTATATAGGTACATTGCGAGCTTCTTGGAGGACAGGTCATTCTCAGAGATCGTTAACAAGAACAGATCAAATACTGCGCACATGAGAACAGATTCCTCCAAGGCGCGGTCTTAAAGCCAACAATATTCTCAATCGTGCTGAATGATCTCAGCGAGGTAATTAAAGACCGAAGAGTAAGCCTGGCACAATGTGCGGATGACTGCTCGATATTTACACGTGATAAGTAAGTTAAGACGATAAGGAACAGATTACAAACAGAAGACTAATTGTATGTTTAAATGGGGTTTCAAAATAAATAACAGCGAAACAGTAATCAACTACAAGGGACAAGTTAGAATCATTGACAGACTAATTCAAAGGGTATCGAGCACACGGTTTCTGGGAATGATTTTTGATGAACAGATGACTTGGCGCAAACATATTGATACAACGGTAGACACATGTCACAGAATTAGCAACTTTTACAGAATAATTAAAGGCACTGGAGGGGGAGCTCATCAAGCCATTATCTTTTAATTGTATCCAGCTTTTCTGTGATGGAAACTAGAATATAGAAGCATTGTCTATGACTCAGCAAGTATTGCACGAAAAGTCAACTAGATCATTTATAGTGCTGGAAGTAGCGCTAAGTACAGTGGTTTCGAGGCATGACGTCTGCCTTGAGTGCTGTATACAGGCTAGATAGCAGTAACAGTAAACTGGACACACTAACTACAAGTCCTAATTGGAATCAAACAATTGTAATTGTCACATTTAATCTATGTTTATTTGACTAAACATAAGACTCAGTTCTCCACAAATTATAATGCATTGAAAATCCACAACGTGTTTGAACATATCCTAACAACAGATAGAAACCTATCACTGCCTACACACCTCAACCCGTGTTGCTCTAAATCATTGAACGCAACAGGAAATTCAGAACTACATGTTACTCGTCCAAACTGAAGAGGCCTAAGAGAGTGGATGGATTATGGATTCCAGATTACTGGGAAACAAAAATTACAAGCTTGATCCTCTTTTAGCCGCCCGACGCCTGTTATATTAAGGGGCGATTCATTTACTAATTGAGCTTGAATTCTGATTCTGCCTGTTTGGATGGGCCACTCTCCTCTCTTCTTATCACTTTGTAACCCCAAGTTTGCCAGGTATTTGATTTGCTTTAAGCCTAATCAAAATTTATATAACAACTGCCCTGGGCCTGTTTCACTAGTAACAAACCATTGATCCACCACAAGTGAGGACCATAGCAAAGGAAGAGCACATTAGAAACATTGAAACTGATAACCTGATTATATAACCTGATAATATAACCCGATTATATAACCTGAAAATGTAACCTGATGGATCCAAACATGATAAAAAAAAGAAAAGTAGGATCAGTAGTTTATATTCCTTATTGGAAAATTAGGAAATCTGATAAAATTACAGTTCATTAGTCAGTTTTTACAGCCGAGCTAGTCAGCATAATGAAAGCCTTGGAGATAGCAACAGACCCCCCCCCCCCCCACCCCAATTGACAATAATGACAGATTCTCTTTAAACGGTACAATGGCTAGGAAACTACCAAGAGAATTAGGTCAGACATTCAAGAGGGGATATAATCCTAACCATACAGCTTAGGAGGGGATATAACTAACCATACAGCTTAGGAGGGGATATAACCCTAATCATACATCTTAGGAGGGGATATAACTCTAACCATACAGCTTAGGAGGGGATATAACCCTAACCATACAGCTTAGGAGGGGATATAACTCTAACCATACAGCTTAGGAGGGGATATAACCCTAATCATACATCTTAGGAGGGGATATAACTCTAACCATACAGCTTAGGAGGGGATATAACCCTAACCATACAGCTTAGGAGGGGATATAACTCTAACCATACAGCTTAGGAGGGGATATAACCCTAATCATACAGCTTAGGAGGGGATATAACTCTAACCATACATCTTAGGAGGGGATATAACCCTAACCATACAGCTTAGGAGGGGATATAACTATAACCATACAGCTTAGGAGGGGATATAACTCTAACCATACAGCTTAGGAGGGGATATAACCCTAACCATACAGCTTAGGAGGGGATATAACTCTAACCATACAGCTTAGGAGGGGACATAACCCTAACCATACAGCTTAGAAATAACGGATGCCAGATCACCATAGAATGGGTTCCAGCGCATAAAGGTATAACCAGTAATGAA
Source organism: Candidula unifasciata (assembly GCA_905116865.2). Taxonomy (NCBI): domain Eukaryota; kingdom Metazoa; phylum Mollusca; class Gastropoda; order Stylommatophora; family Geomitridae; genus Candidula; species Candidula unifasciata. The sequence continues at coordinate 184,355 of CAJHNH020000145.1, forward strand.
AAGGCGGACATGTTTGCACACACACAAAGGTAGAAGCAACAATAATATAATAGAAACAGGCCTAGGAGTAAATGAGAGGAAGAGTCAAATCAAATGGTATTTTACAGGAATGTGGAGGAGACAGTGGGATATGATGAGTGCCACAGCCACAAATATTTGAGAGTAACCGCCATGACATCACAAGTCTCAGATAACCTAACAATTCCAGCAAATAACAAATTATGGAGATTACGACTGTGATACTTGAAAGCCAAATTTACAGCAATCTTATGTCTAAATTGCTTTCATTAAAACGCAATAGACCACTTCCTGCTAACATGCACCCTATATGAACAGGAAAGAAATCCCCCTGAAGACACATGAGCTTCAAGGCACGTCCATTAGACGCGTGCAGTCCTCTGCCCCACAAACCACGACCATCTTCATTATCAAGCACTTGAGTTTTCTGGGTGTGACAGTTCCAGCTGATGACAAGTGTGTTCGGGGATTTGTTACTTACGTACACCAGAGCCCATCCACCAACCCCAATCTCCACTGCAGCGCCGCTCTACGACCACTAAAGTATAGAATCATTGAGACATTTCATTCACACTACCATGACATACCTAACCCGTTCCTATTACATGAAGACAACTATGAGACCACTAACGTATAGAATCATTGAGACATTTCATTCACACTACCATGACATACCTAACCCGCTCCTATTACATGAAGACAACTATGAGACCACTAACGTATAGAATCATTGAGACATTTCATTCACCCGCCATGACATACCTAACCCGCTCCTATTACATGAAGACAACTATGAGACCACTAACGTATAGAATCATTGAGACATTTCATTCACCCGCCATGACATACCTAACCCGCTCCTATTACATGAAGACAACTATGAGACCACTATGATCATATGCGACATTTTTTTTTTCTCCTCACAATTTCGGATCTGTCCAACCTAAAAGAACAGTTTTCAGCACTTTTTGGCAAAATAAAATATTAAAAATTTTAAAACTACAAATGATGGTCCCAAAATGACGTTATGTTGAGAAGCTCGCTCTCCTACGAGATACGTCTAGTCAAATTAGAAAGAGCATGAACAAAAATGACGTTATGTTGAGAAGCTCGCTCTCCTACGAGATACGTCTAGTCAAATTAGAAAGAGCATGAACAAAAATTAAAACACCAGAAATGCAAGAGCAGGAAAAACACAGTTGACAACAGGAAAATGGGTCTGAAGTGGAGGGAAGAAGGACAAAGCCTAGAGACGACATAAATACCAGAGCTTTAGCGACGAAATCATTTGCAAGACATGCACAAATAGATGTCTCTATAGTTAAAGATATGATAAGACAGAGACGGCCAGGCGAGACAAAGAAAGTGTGGAAGATAAGAATTTAAAAAAGGAAATTAAATTGTGCGAAACAACTTTGCTAGTGGGAAGAAAGAGGGAGAAACCAAAAGAAGGGTAGATAATGGGGAAAATTGTGATAAGGACAAAATGTAATAGTTCCCCGCTAAACAACAAAAACAGGAAAGTAAAGAAAAGACAGGGGTTCTTCTGCGCAGAGATCCTAGAATATTTCACTGAGACCCAAACTATGGATGTCTGTATAGTGAGTTACATGAGGTTGACCTAACTACATGGGTACAGACACCTAGACGAACCACGGACTACAGATCCTAAATTATATCAAGCAAATGAATTATAATCACATTAAACAGCTATTTTTTTTTTTTTTAGTAAACACTTGCTGTACCCGGCCACGCGATGCTGTGGCATAGTTTAGCTAAATGGAAAAGAAACAAAATAGAAATGGCACGTGTCTAATATGGTTACTGTCGCAATCATTGTCTGCCCTGATACAGAGATAGTCTCCGATGCCCTCCCACCCCCCCCCTCCTTCCAAATTAATCCACCTTCTACTCTCACCCTCATCAAAGGTTCTTGGAAAATAAAGACAATAGAAATCGCACGTTTCTAATATAGTTAATGTCGCAGTCATTGTCTGCACCGATATAGAGATAGTCTGGTTTGCCGACTTTAGAACACACAAAATATATTTGTGTGTTTATATTAGTCGTCGTTTAAATGGTATTATTAGGACAGTTTTAAAAAATGGTTATTTGGTTATCACATGCTAAAGCTGTTTGTATTCTTTTTTAAGAGACGGAGATAAAGCTTATTACTGTACTTTTAAATAACCAAATAAGTCGTGATAAACATGACAATAACGGAGGTAGCGTTAGTAAAATATAAACAAATTAAGAAATAAAAACTATAAAATCATGTGTTAAGCTCTTTAGGTTAACAGTTTCAGTCATCACTCAGTCCCTTCCCCCATCCACCGAGTACTGCTCTCTCCCTCTTCGAAGGATTTGAGTGTCATCACCTGACGATATTTTTTGTAACTGACCTTGATTTCTTGTACATCCGGACTAAAATAGGGAGCAGGAATTGTAATGAGTAGTAAATGCGGTTAGTGTAATATTTGCCACACTATCCTTCAAGTACCAGTACAACTACTACCATCACAATAACTAACATAATGTCACTGCTTTCTGTTTTACCATCGGAGTAGACAGAGAGTCGTGAGCCAGAGGATTTGGCACCGCATGGCTAGTGCTGTCGCCACAGACTGGTCAGGTTAGGATGTGTAATTTCGCCCCCCCCCTACCCTGACAAAAAAAACCGCCATCACCTTACCGGCGGTCTCCGGTATGACAGCACTACGGTGTAAGCGCCCAACCACAACTACTACTACTGCTACTTTGAGTGGGTAAGGCAGTTACTGTGACTTGAAGCTCTCTCAGTTAATAGTTTATGTTACAACCCCCCCCCCCCCCCCTTTTCCTTCCAATTCACCGACTACTCTTTTCCTCATCGAAGTAGTTGGGAGAGAAAAAATAACCAGGTGAAAGGTAACGAAAACAGGAAAAATCCACTATAATTACCAAATGAATGCTATGGTAAACAACACCGCCTAATTCAAACTGAATGTCAGACGAAACAATTAAATCAAAATGACAATAAATGGAAATCTATAAAAATTCAACGTAACCAAGCAATCGGAAAGTTCGAAATGAAATCATAAGTATGCGAAATGGAAAATTTAATTATCAACTGGTTTACCAACGTACCTGTACTTTTTATTTTTATTTTTTTTAGTATTTAGGGCCGCAGTGCAGGTGAAGATTTTATTTTGCCACCGGGTAAAAAAAATATTGCCGTACTAGGGATTCGAATCCTAGTCTTCCACATGGGGGCCCAGTGTTCTAACCATTCAGCCAACCAACCACTTCATTGCAGCAACAAAAAGAGAATACAACTATTGGAGATGTGTGTCCCAATTCTAACACAACTCAAAACCGCAGGCAATTGTTTTCTCATTAACAGATATCCCTGATAAAAACTTTAAGTATTATTGAAACGGCACAACAGCAATCGAACGCGTCTAACGCGGTTAATGTCGCAATCATTGTCTGCGCAGACATTTTCTTCGATGCGCCCTCCCCCTCTCAAATCCACCGACTACTCCCTAACTCATTGAAGGTTGTTTTAAAGGAAAGAAAATAGAAATCGTGTCTATTATGGTTATTGACGCAATAATTGCCTGTGCAGATACAGAGATAGTCTAGTTTTCTGTACCTTGCCAGCGAATGATGGAAGTCGTGCGTTCCGACTACTGTGCATGCGCATTTACGAACGTGGCTTTAATAAAATGTCACTAAAATGAAAATATTTTCCTGCCAAATGTCGCCACCTATTTCAAACCATGACAGGTAGAATTCCGGTATCAAAACAAACATATCCTGAAAATTTCAGCTAAATCGGTTTAGTAGTTTTCGAGTCTATAAGTAACAAACAAACACACACACGTTGATATATATATATATATATATATATATATATATATATATATATATATATATATATATATATATATAACATCAGCGGGTCCACAAGTAGTAAAATTAACAACAACCAACGACCAGAATCTAAAGCGATCATCAGATAACAAGGAAATATGATAATGACACCATAAGCTCAGCGAGATTACCTCAACAATGGCACAAACCGAAACATATTAAACATGTACGTTTGCTTCAATATGCCAACAAATCACTTATAGCAACCTGCCATCAAACTATCTCTTAGCGAGGATATACAATGGAAATCAAATCTACCACCACCTAACCAAAAGAAACGCACCATTATCGCGAACACGAGCCAGTCTAGCGTCGCTCAGCCGATCCGATCTGACACACCTGTGCGTTGACACCAAGTGCAGTCAACAAAAGCAAACAGGGCGCCTGACCATAGCAAGCCGGAGCGACAGCCAAATAGCAAAATACTAAATGAGTTTTGCCTATTTATACCCAGTGGCCAGATTATTCTCCATTTTACTATGACTAAAAGCTGTTCCTGTGGCATCTTTGTATCGTTTAAGTCGGATTAAATCAAAATCGTTGAGCTAATAAACAGTAGTCTTCCAGCCTGTTACACAACCTAAACTGTCCAAGACCACATAATTATCCCCTTATAGTAGTGGATATTGAGAAAGTGGCACATATACAAACCAGATGACCCAAATTCGTAACCAAGGGGCAAATAAAACGAAGTGGGCAAAACTATAGGATAAATCTGATACAACACTAGTACCTATTTAAGGCTGAAAACAACCCCCCCCCCCTCCCCCCCCCCCCCACTTGATTTACTAAATGAAAAAAAATAATGATGTCATTAAAAGATATGATACGTCACATATCGCTTTCTAGTGGATAGATTTGATGATGTCAATACATATGATGCTGTCTATACATTTGATTCTCTCTATACATATGATGCTGTCTATACATTTGATTCTCTCCATACATATGATGCTGTCTATACATTTGATGCTGTCAATACATTTGATTCTCTCTATACATATGATGATGTCTATACATATGATGATGTCTATACATATGATGGTGTCTATACATATGATGATGTCTATACATATGATGCTGTCTATACATATAATGCTGTCTATACATATGATGCTGTCTATACATATGATGCTGTCTATACATATAATGCTGTCTATACATATAATGCTGTCTATACATATGATGCTGTCTATACATATGATGCTGTCTATACATATGATGCTGTCTATACATATAATGCTGTCTATACATATGATGCTGTCTATACATATGATGCTGTCTATACATATGATGCTGTCTATACATATGATGCTGTCTATACATATAATGCTCTCTATACATATGATGCTGTCTATACATGTGATGCTGTCAATACATATGATGCTGTCTATACATATGATGCTGTCTATACATATAATGCTTTCTATACAAATGATGGTGTCTATACAAATGATGGTGTCTATACAAATGATGGTGTCTATACAAATGATGGTGTCTATATATATAATGCTGTCAATACATATGATGCTGTCTATTCATAAAATGCTGTCTATATTAGGGCTGAATCGATTAGTGATTTTCACTATTTGGCGGAATACGAATAACGGGACCAACTATTCAGCCGAATACGAATACGAATAGTGTATAAAATATATCTAAAAACACACACACACATTAAAAAGTCAAATATATGCTGAACTTATACTTCACATAAAGTAGCACAGAATAGTCATCTTCTTCTTTAGCATTCTGAGCCCTTGAGGTTTACAGCTGCAGATATCACTCGTCTCCATTCATTTCTCTGGCTGGCCTTCTCTACACAGTTTGTGACACCAGTTGTGTGCTGGTCTGGCTGGACATTCTCTCAAACTTCTTTTTTGTCTGCCTCGTGGTCTACGTCCATTCCTCTCTCAGGTGTACACAGTTTTTACTTCTCTGTCATCTTAAAATCCTCAGTATATCCCAACCATTTTAGTCTGTTAGCTCTCACGATGCCAGTGATCAATGGTGATTTAAACAGATTATGTGTTACGTTGTTGCTTCTCACTCTTCATTTCCCACTGTTAGCATCTTTGATGGGTCCAAAGATTTGTCGTAAGACTGTTTTGGAAAACCGGTAATAAGGCCTCATTTCTTTTATTTCTGCTTCAAGTTTCAGAGCCATATAAAACGACTGGTCTTATCAACGTTTTATATATTTTGATATTGGTGTTGCGAGACAAACACTTTGACTTTAGCAGATGTTTAAGGGCATAGTATACCTTATTTCTAGATTGTATTTCTTCTCTCAGCATGTAGGGGCAGTTGAAGTTTGCACCCAAGTATTTATATGTTTCCGTTCGTTTGATTTTCATATTATCGACTTGGATATGGCCGGAGTTTAAATTCTGTCCATGTCTAGTTAGTATTCGTACAGAATAGTAAACATTTCAAAACGTTTTATGTTTTGCATCCTTCAGTCAGTCTGTGGTAACTAATAACTAGGAATGGAAGAATCCTTAGTATTATAACAAGTAACTAAACTTGTAAATTGTCACTGACAGCTTAGTTAATGCAGGAAATCTGCATAAGCTTTTAACAAAACCAATCGTTCCATGTTGTCAGTATTAAGGCCGTGTATGCAGAAGCGGATGTAAGGTAACTACTATTCGTATTCGGCTCGACTGCAACTATTCGGCCGAATACCGAATAGTCAATAGGTCCACTATTTGGCCCGAAGCGAATATTCGGTACAGCCCTAGTCTATGCATATGATGCTGTCTATACATATGATGCTGTCTATACATATGATGCTGTCTATATATATGATGTTGTCTATACATATGATGCTGCCTATACATATGATGCTGTCTATACATATGATGCTGTCTATATATATGATGCTGTCTATACATATGATGCTGTCTATACATATGATGCTGTCTATACATATGATGCTGTCTATATATATATGATGCTGTCTATACATATGATGCTGTCTATACATATGATGCTGTCTATACATATGTTGCTGTCTATATATATGATGCTGTCTATACATATGATGGTGTCTATACATGTGATGCTGTCTATACATGTGATGCTGTCAATACATATGATGGTGTCTATACATATGATGGTGTCTATACATATGATGGTGTCTATACATATGATGCTGTCTATACATATGATGCTGTCTATACATATGATGCTGTCAATACATATGATGGTGTCTATACATATGATGGTGTCTATACATATGATGCTGTCTATACATATGATGCTGTCTATACATATTATGGTGTCTATACATATGATGCTGTCTATATATATGACGCTGTCTATACATATGATGCTGTCTATACATATGATGCTGTCTATACATATGATGTTGTCTATATATATGATGCTGTCTATACATATGATGGTGTCTATACATATGATGGTGTCTATACATATGATGGTGTCTATACATATGATGCTGTCTATACATATTATGGTGTCTATACATATGATGCTGTCTATATATATGACGCTGTCTATACATATGATGGTGTCTATACATATGATGCTGTCTATACATATGATGCTGTCAATACATATGATGGTGTCTATACATATGATGGTGTCTATACATATGATGCTGTCTATACATATGATGCTGTCTATACATATTATGGTGTCTATACATATGATGCTGTCTATATATATGACGCTGTCTATACATATGATGCTGTCTATACATATGATGGTGTCTATACATATGATGGTGTCTATACATATGATGGTGTCTATACATATGATGCTGTCTATACATATGATGCTGTCTATACATATGATGCTGTCTATACATATGATGCTGTCTATATATATGACGCTGTCTATATATATGATGCTGTCTATACATATGATGCTGTCTATACATATGACGCTGTCTATATATATGATGCTGTCTATACATATGATGCTGTCTATACATATGATGCTGTCTATACATATGATGCTGTCAATACATATGATGCTATCTATATATATGACGCTGTCTTTACATATGCTGCTGTGTATACATGTGTTGTCAAGTGCAATTGTTCTTGGGACATAGTTGCTCTAAGTTCGTGTTTTGTTCTCTCTAGCTGTGAAATTGATCTTTCACCTGAATAAATGCATGATCATTGGACAGATGAATAGTTGTAATATTGGCTTCCACAGTGGAGGGAACTCACTGAATCTTATCGTCAACAATGATTGGATACAGATCTTTGTGTTGACTGTGTGGGGTTTTTTTTTTTTTTGGGGGGGGGGGGGGAGGGGGGTGTGTCTGCTTAAAATCATTGTATGGATACAGCTCTTTGTGTTGAATGTGTTCATTATCGGGATGTCTGCTTGACATCAGCATTGAATGGTAGTGCCTTGGTTGACCGGCGACGTTAATCAACATCACTTGGACAGTCTTTCATTCAAATATCTGCTTCTTCGCCAAGCTACCCATCTGAAGCTTTTATGTCAACTAAAGATGAAAAGTTATTTGCAACATAATTGTAGGCTGTTGCTCTTCTGGTTAAAGGCTGTCTATTACATTAGTTCCGGTACCTAAAGATCAGGACCTTTTGAGCCACTCCCCCCCCCCCCCCACCAATCTTTAAAAAAAAAAACGTTTTGGGGCCCTCAAGTAAGAGTCAGCATGTGTTGTGTGTGTGGTAACGTGGCTTATTTTAAACATGAATCCAGCGACTACACTTGACCTGGAATGACTTCAACTGGAATAACCAGCCAAACCAGCATTCCTGCGATCTATGGTTAGATCTGAAGCCGGTCCCCCTATCTTACAATAACAGTTGGCAAGCCAGGCTAAAAACAATATCGGACAATGTAGCAAGATGTTTCTTTAGGAGCCACAATTTAGGCCTCCAGGTCCATCTGTCTCACCCCCCCCCCCCTTTCCACTCCCTGGTATATTTTTAAAGACAACTCTTGTAATAATATGAACTATACGAAAACTTTTTGCATACAAATAAGCCAGATATGTAAAACGGATGTGCACGCAGAACTCAAGTTCTAGAAATCTCACCCCCTTTTTTCTGAGGAAAAAGTTAAAATATATTTATAGGGTACTGCATTAAACTGTATATTAAAAGTATTAACTGTATATTAGTCACACATATTTGATATAAGGTGCGGGCGCATGTTTGTGGAAGTGTTGTTGTGTCAAGTAACAACAGACACAAGTAAGACATATGGTGTTGATATGTCCGCCCGGCGGTAGATGGTCGGGGCGTCTCGTGGGGGTAGATGGTCGGGGCGCTTCCTATGGGTAGATAGATGGTCGGGGCGTCTGCCCGGGTGTAGAAGGTCGGGGCGCCTGTAGGCCGGGCATGGTTTGACTAGGGGAGACCAGGAGCCGCACTTCCGGCCGGGTTTTGTCGTCTGGTCGTGGACAAACGATGGACTTGTAGACTGTAACTCCACCTTAACAATTTCAGACACTCTCTCCTGGGGCCTGACACCTCCAGCCACGTTTGGTGGACTCTTCTCCTACTTTAAAATTTGTAAGTCTGGCATTAGATTAGCTTTAGTAGACACGATTGTGGATCCGAGGTGGTCGTTTTGTTTACTGCCCGCCACCATTGATTGTCGTAATCGTATCAACAAACACGTCTCGCATCCGCATGCTAATTTATCTATTCTCCATCTTTCTTTCGTTGGATGTTTGCAGCACATATTTATAATTCACATGATCTAAAATGACTTCCATGTATGGATGGTTAGTTGCAAAAGCAATCTGTGTTCAAAATGCGAAATAACGATTCATGTCTGTGCAAGTTGTCTGAACAACTTGTCGAGGTGGTCGGCCCAGGGGGGCATGGCGTGGCACAACCATTCGGTTCTCAGTGACATCGGAGTGTGTGTGCATTCACGGAGAACTGAGTGAAGAATATTGGCTGCAAGGGTGGCTGGTTTGTTGTGGAGTATGTGTGTCTGCGATAGATTTGTGCAGGGACTAAGGCTGTGATCTCTAGGAACTGTTGCATCAGTCAGTTTGTCCACGCATCATCCACTGGCCGCCATGTTCCCACCATCAACCAACATGGCAGCTGGCTGGCGTATTTTTGTACACAGCTACATTTGGGGCGGTGATGATGCCGAACTGCACACCTTCCTGTCCCTGAGTGGATCTGTATGTATGTCGATGTTCAGCAAGTTAGTAGCATTTAACCGCCTGCTTCTTCATCTGTGAAATATTACCACAAATCTTGATGCCCGACAATGCAAGCTACTCCAGTGGATGTGTTGTTGCTGTGTGAGTGAGTCATACCTGTCATCACTCACGCCCGAAAAAAACTTACTTTCATTTCCATTTGTGTTTTGCCTGACAGTGACAGTGTAAATCTAGCCACTGGCTGGATGATTAGAGCTAACTTGGTGTGCTGGTGGTCATCCAAGCCTGTCTTTGCTATATGTAACATTACAGTTACTATTGCTATAGTATAGCATAGATATAGATGCTTTAGTCAAATTTTTAAAATGCCCACTACACCAATAAAACCAGCACAGTTAGATAGCTGTAAACAATCTCTTTCCAACGGTACCTCATTTAGGCTTTTATGTCATTTCTGAGCTGAGATATGTAGGTTTTTGTGGAGATGAGATGGAAAAAAACAGCTGCTAAAACAAAACTTGCGTCCCAGAAACAAGAAGTTTTCTCTGCGCAACCAAACTGCGCACTGTCGTTTTTGATTTGTTTACATTGGACAAGATGGCAGACAATTTTTCTCAGACACAGTCACACAATAGCGATTGCCTGAAAAATGTCACTGTAAATCGAATTAGCCATTCCTAGGAAAGAAATTTTATATACAAATGTAAAGTTGGATGGAGAATTCAATTATAACTAGCATTACCATGTCAAGTAATGTTAAAGCCTAAAGCCAACCTTGAATACTTACCGCTATTTTCAATCAAACTGATTGTAACAGAAAAACAGAGGACATCCGGCTGTCGTAGACATGCGCCGTTAATCGGGTTCGTTCCCGCCGTTTTCAGCTATTTATAGCTGGTGAAAATCACACCAATCGCAAAATTTCATGAGAGATTAGGACCCATCTCGAAACCCCAGCCAACATTTCCCAAACAAGTTTCGAATGGTTTCCGTGGTAACGGAAATTGCCAAAAAGACCGTTAATTTCCGAACACCGTAGTTGCTAGTTATACTATAACTATTATTAGCAGTTAGTATTACTTCTCTTGTCACTGAAAGGAGTAGAGAACACCTGGAGCTCTCATCAGTATTATATATTAAGAGATTGAATGACCAGAGACAGTTGCATGTTGACACCTAAGTTCGGCTGCAAGGGTTTTCAGCTGTTTATTAACTTTAGCATATAATGTAATTATCTCCATATTTCTCCTGAATCAGCTGCTCTTGTCTCTAATAACTATTCAGTATTCGGTCGAATAGTTGCGGTCGACTACGAATAGTGGTGACCTTACTGCCGTTTTTGCCTACGCTGTGATGGACTGAAATAACTCTCTCATTAACACAATATTTGCTGTTGCCTGTCTGTCTTAGCAGGGGAAACTGCAACCCGGTTGCATGGTACAAACTGCATAAAATGCCAACCACAGTGTGTGTGAGTGTGTCTGTGTGTGTGTTTGTGAGAGAGAGAGAGATCATGAATTTTTCGTTCTTTCAGGGTGTCTTCGCCCAAATCAAATTTGAAGTTATTGCTAACGAGAATATGAAGGTGCGATTAAATTACATCGAATGAACGGCCGAGTGAACGATGGTTTTGAAAGAGGCAGGAGCCCAAAGACAACTAATCACAGACATCAGAAGGAGACAGTCGTCATTTTTCAGCCATGTTATGAGAAGATAGAACATTAAACATTTGGTGACCACTGGAAAAATCTGTGGAAGGAGGGATAGAGGAAGACAACGATAGAAGATTCTTGAATGTCTTGTTGCATGGCATCAGCACACGAACATGCTGCAGGCGATAGCAGATTGTGGAGAGGCATGATCGCCCACGCCAGTCGGCAAGGCACCTGATGATGATGATGCACTATTCATATTTGGCCGAATAGTTGGTCCCACTATTAGTATTCAGCTGAATAGTAAAAATCACTATTTGGTACAGAACTAGTGAAAAGCATTAAAAATGTGGTGGTCTTCCTTGACTTAGATGTCATCAATCTGAAGGCAGGAGGATTGGGTCTCTGTCTGGTCTTACTTTTGGCCTGTCCATCGTGGAGACACTGCCCACATTGCCAATGTTCCTGGCAGATCTCAGTTTAAATATCTGCCTTATTTGGGGATTGACACCCATGACCACTGGGCAGACAAGCAAACATGTTAATATAACTCTGTGTGGCGTTAAATGCCTGACTGGTATTAAATGATTGTGAACTGCTCAGCTAGGTTAGTTAGATGCTCTGTCTCTCTCATTTCCAAAGCTGTTAGTGCTTCTAGTCCAGGTCACACGCAGGAAGTTTCCACCTGCTAGATTTAGACCCTGTTGTCACCCAGGGGGGTACAGCACTGACATCTGTACTCCAGGCACTGTTATTTCAGCTGTAATCTGCTAGGTAGTCTCCTTTGTTCATGACTTCCTCTTTTTGTAACCTGAATTTGCTCAACAGCTGGTGACTTGCGAAGTCAGACAGCCTGTACTCAGTAAGTACACCATAAAGACATACGTGGCAGTATCAGTGCTTCAGTCACTACACCCAGCAATATATCCGGATGGCTAGAGATGTGCTCAGATCATTTCTCTCATATTTGGGCTGGTGCCTGCTTTAACTGTGTTCACACCCACAATCCAGTGAGTTGTTTTGTTCACGCCCACACACATTACCTGTGAGTTGTGTTCACACCCACAAACATTACCTGCGAGTTATGTCCGCCCACACACTACCTGTGAGGTTTTGTGTTCACACCCACACAAACTACCTGTGAGGTGTTATATTTCCTGTTGCAGGGTAGTCCATGTTGCTGTCTGTGAAGATTCCAAGATTTCCCAACACACACCTCACAATGATGACCCAAGACAGTGTCTCTCATGGCCTTACTGTAAGTCAGCTGTCATTGTTCCCATAGTTCCTGTCTGTTGCAGTTCTGAAAACTTTCCCGTCTGTAACATCCTAGTTTAACATACCTACCATGTTCAGACTTTCATACTGGCATTGCTACATGTTGTAGTGATTTTGGAACTGACATTGCTACATGTTGTAGTGATTTTGGAACTGGCATTGCTACATGTTGTAGTGATTTTGGAACTAGCATTGCAACATGTTGTGGTGGTTTTGGAACTGGCATTCCTACATGTTGTGGTGGGTTTGGAACTGGCATTGCTACATGTTGTGGTTTTGGAACTGGCACTGCTACATGTTGTGGTGGGTTTGGAACTGGCACTGCTATATGTTGTGGTGGGTTTGGAACTGGCATTGCTACATGTTGTGGTGGGTTTGGAACTGGCACTGCTACATGTTGTGGTGGGTTTGGAACTGGCATTGCTACATGTTGTGGGTTTGGAACTGGCATTGCTACATGTTGTGGGTTTGGAACTGGCATTGCTACATGTTGTGGTGGGTTTGCAACTGGCACTGCTACATGTTGTGGTGGGTTTGGAACTGGCATTGCTACACGTTGTGGGTTTGGAACTGGCATTGCTACATGTTGTGGTGGGTTTGGAACTGGCACTGCTACATGTTGTGGTGGGTTTGTAACTGGCATTGCTACATGTTGTGGTGAGTTTGGAACTGGCATTGCTACATGTTGTGGGTTTGGAACTGGCATTGCTACATGTTGTGGTGGGTTTGGAACTGGCACTGCTACATGTTGTGGTGGGTTTGGAACTGGCATTGCTACATGTTGTGGTGGGTTTGGAACTGGCATTGCTACATGTTGTGGGTTTGGAACTGGCATTGCTACATGTTGTGGTGGGTTTGGAACTGGTATTGCTACATGTTGTGGTGAGTATGGAACTGGCATTGCTACATGTTGTGGTGGGTTTGGAACTGGCATTGCTACATGTTGTGGTGAGTATGGAACTGGCATTGCTACATGTTGTGGTGAGTATGGAACTGGCATTGCTACATGTTGTTGTGGGTTTGGAACTGGCACTGCTACATGTTGTGGTGGGTTTGGAACTGGCATTGCTACATGTTGTGGGTTTGGAACTGGCACTGCTACATGTTGTGGGTTTGGAACTGGCATTGCTACATGTTGTGTTGGGTTTGGAACTGGCACTGCTACATGTTGTGGTGGGTTTGGAACTGGCATTGCTACATTTTGTGGGTTTGGAACTGGCATTGCTACATGTTGTGTTGGGTTTGGAAATGGCACTGCTACATGTTGTGGTGGGTTTGGAACCAGCATAACAGCACTCAGGACATTCTTGTAAGTGCTCCATCCTCATCTTCAACAGCCAGCCTAGTTTCAGTAAAATGTATTCACTCGACCACATGCAGCACACCACAATCCTCTCTTCAGCTTCTCTCTAATTTCTGACTCCCTGTTTTTTGTCTGCCTTTATTCGGTTGACCATGTGGGTCCAGTGCAAGAACATTCTAGCTGTATTGTTCCCTGGTTTTCTCTGTGTATGTCTCATGCCAGCAACTTTTTGCTTCTCGCTGGAATTTTAGTTTTCTGCCAATTATAGCTAAACATTATCCGCTTGGTGCAGGGTGCCATGAAAACTGTTTGCCCTTTAAGTAAGTTGATGTTGGACTCAGAATAGATGTGATATTTATCTCTCAGAATATGGTAACTGTTGTGAGCTGGGTAGCCGTGACAGACCTGTGTTGGGCTCAGAATGTATGTGATATTTATCTCTCAGAATATGGTAACTGTTGTCAGCTGGGTAGCCGTGACAGACCCGTGTTGGACTCAGAATATGTGATATTTATCTCTCAGAATATGGTAACTGTTGTCAGCTGGGTAGCCGTGACAGACCCAGCTCAGGCAGGAATCAGAAATGTGATTTAGGGCTGCTACCTTAGCCACACACGAGGTGGCCAAGGGTGGATATTTTGAGTTTCTAACGACAGCTAGTTAGCTAGCTACAGTGATCTGTATGTGTGTAGTCTTGTTATTGTTCTCTTGTAGTTATTGCTGACTTGCCTTTGCCCCTTGGCAGCAGGAGACTGCTCACTCGAGGCTTGACTGTGCCAGCCACTTATAGATATCAGGACTGTGTGTAGTCTTGTGGTTATTACTGACTTGCCTTTGCCCCTTGGCAGAAATAGACTGCTCACTCAAGGCTTGATTGTGCCAGCCACGTATATATATGATATCAGGACTGTATAGCCCATTAAATCCTTTTTGTTTACGGTGTTTTCCAGACACCAAGCTCACCTAGAAACTTGAACCCCACAGCTCCTGCCTTCTGCCAGAATCATATAGTAAGTATTTCTAGTGATCCTTCAGACTAACTTGCTAGAGTGAGATTGTGACCAGCTGACTTGTGACATATGGCCAATCTCCAGATGTCAGTGACATCCTGGGGGATACATTGCTGCTTACTTATCCTTCTGGGTCATTAGGCATCACATTCCATTCTACCCTATGTATTGTTTTAGTGTCATGGATGCAGCACCTTTGGTCTCTGTCTTTAGCATTCATCTTAAGGTTTCATTTGAGTGTACTCATTTTCTAAGTCTTAATTTTGCCTTGATATTACTGTTTGCTGCTTCTCGTCAGAAGATGCCTAGTATATTACCACCTTCTTTGTCTTGTGGTTGTTGGTTGTCCAGACAGTAATCTTATTTGTTTACCTTTCTTTAACCCACCCTGTTGAACACTTTCAGGCCTGTAAATTTTGACAGATTTGACTTGCAGCATTAATTTCCCTGAACAGCAACGGCAGAAAAGCTGGTTTACAATTAAGCCAGTAGAACATGTCATATATTTCTAATTCCTACCCCAGCATATATTTTTTACAGGAGCAATATGTATACAATTTAAATTTTAATTATGTGTTCAGTGCTGTTATAGTTAGTAGAAGAAAGAATTCAGAAAGTTTTATGTTTAGAAAGATAATTTGTTTACGATTGCTTTGCAGCCACAAGAGCAGTGAATAGCCGAATTTGAGGAAAACACTGTAAAGTTTGTTCAGTTTGCCAACAAATTGGAAAGTGATGATGTTTCTAGATTAGTTTATCACTTAGAGGCTCTTGGTAGCAATGGAACATTCTCTGAGTCAGACTCATCAGAGTGCAATGTTCATCAGTTGGCTGTAATAGAATGAACTCAACTTTTGTTCCATGCTTTGAGTGTTTACATGTTCCAGATGAGCTATACAAAGCCTCCTAGAAGTCATATGGCAATAGTTTGCTACTGTGACACATTACTGCGGATGAAGGTGTTAGTGTGGTTCCTGGAACGCCAGTAGCTTCATGAGAATGTCATTCTACTGCCACTAGTAAGGGCAGCAACAGTTGTTCATGAATGTTCCCTAAAGTATCTGGACATGGGAACTAGCTGTTCACACCTCACAAAACCATTTTGAGCAGATGGAGGTTAGCGATATCTGGTGATTCTAGGATGCTTTCGGTGTGACTAGTTGCCATCACCCTTGCTGATTTTGTTGTTGTTTCTGCAGGCCTTATCCTCACCCATAAACTACAGCCCAGCAGTGACAATGTTCAACCATTCACCAAGAGGGGAGAAGCCTCCACCAGAGGCCATGTTTGCCAGCACAGAAGCAGCACGCCAAGGTTAGTACTAGACTGTTTCAGCTTTCAACACTTTCAGTAAGTCACCATTAGGATCTGTGGTTGACTTAAAGCACTGGTTGTCAACACTTTCAGTGAGTCATTATCAGGATCTGTGGTTGGCTTAAAGCACTGGTTGTCAACACTTTCAGTGAGTCATTATCAGGATCTGTGGTTGACTTAGAGCACTGGTTGTCAACACTTTCAGTGAGTCATCATCAGGATCTGTGGTTGACTCAATTGTAAATAAAAATATTGTTTAAAACTATAAAATAAAAAGCCAGGGATGTTTAGCTTATCATTAGCAGTTTGTACAGATAGTAAAGTAAAGGTCCCTTTTTTTTCCCTTTTTCACGCCTTCAGGCGAATAGGGCATATAGGGCTGGACCTATATTTTAATAGACCAATCGGGGGATGTGGTCAGCATCACGCCGGCCGCCTTCACTTCCATGGACTGCACCCGTACCCACTCAAGGCTGGGTCGACCTTGGAGTCAAGGTCGTTTTTGAAAAAAAAACTGGTACCTCCAGCGAGCGAACCCAAGTGCGCCAGCGTCTAGCCACGGTGACTCCGGAATTTGTGAAGATACACATAAAAAATCTAATTAATATGATAACATGTGCATAGTTTGTTTTTAATAAAAAAAATTAATTTTGGGGGGGGGGGGTGCTAGGGGTATCTTGCCATATATTCAGAAAGGACACCACCAGAACAAGGTTGAGAACCATTGACCTGCAGCTTCATTGGACACATCCTGAGAGGCGTTACATTGGACACATCCTGAGAGGCATTAGATTGGACACATCCTGAGAGGCGCTACATTGGACACATCCTGAGAAGATGGTGTTACATTGGACACATTCTGAGAGGCGCTACATTGGACACATCCTGAGAGGCGCTACATTCGACACATCCTGAGAAGATGGTGTTACATTGGACACATCCTGAGAGGCGCTACATTGGACACATCCTGAGAAGATGGTGTTACATGGGACACATCCTGAGAGGACATTGGACACATCATGAGAAGATGGTGTTACACAGGACACATCCTGAGAAGATGGTGCTACATTGGACACATCCTGAGAAGATGGTGCTACATTGGACACATCCTGAGAAGATGGTGTTACATTGGACACATCCTGAGAAGATGGTGCTACATTGGACACATCCTGAGAAGATGGTGTTACATTGGACACATCCTGAGAAGATGGCGTTACATTGGACACATCCTGAGAGGCGCTACATTGGACACATCCTGAGAAGATGGCGTTACACTGGACACACCCTGAGAAGATGATGCTACATTGGACACATCCTGAGAAGATGGTGTTAGATTGGACACATCCTGAGAAGATGGCGTTACATTGGACACATCCTGAGAGGTGCTACACTGGACACATCCTGAGAGGCGTTACACTGGACACATCCTGAGAGGCGTTACATTGGACACATCCTGAGAGGCGTTACATTGGACACATCCCGAGAAGATGGCATTACATTGGACACATCCTGAGAAGATGGCGTTACATTGCGCACATCCTGAGAAGATGGCGCTACATTGGACACATCCTGAGAGGCGCTAGATTGGACACATCCTGAGAGGCGCTACACTGGACACATCCTGAGAGGCGCTACACTGGACATATCCTGAGAGGCGCTACACTAGACACATCCTGAGAGGCGTTACATTGGACACATCCTGAGAAGATGGCATTACATTGCACACATCCTGAGAAGATGGCGCTACATTGGACACATCCTGAGAAGATGGCGTTACGTTGGACACTTCCTGAGAAGATGGCGTTACACTGGACACACCCTGAGAAGATGGTGCTACATTGGACACATCCTGAAAAGATGGTGTTAGATTGGACACATCATGAGAAGATGGCGTTACATTAGACACATCCTGAGAAGATTGTGCTACATTGGACACATCCTGAGAAGATTGTGCTACATTGGACACACCCTGAGAAGATGGCGTTACATTGGACACATCCTGAGAAGATGGCGTTACATTGGACACATCCCTGCACTACATTTGACAATCTTGAGAGAACAGTTATTGGACACATCCTGAGAGGTGTTACATTGGACACATCCTGAGAGGCGTTAGATTGGACACATCCTGAGAAGATGGCCTTACATTGGACACATCCTGAGAGGCGTTACATTGGACACATCCTGAGAGGCGTTACATTGGACACATCCTTAGAAGCGCTACATTGGACACATCCTGAGAAGATGGCACTACATTGGACACATCCTGAGAAGAAGGTGCTACATTGGACACATCCTGAGAGGCCTTGCATTGGACACATCCTGAGTGGCGTTACATTGGACACATCCTGAGAGGCGTTACATTGGACACATCCTGAGAAAGACGTTACATTGGACACATTGAAAGGCGTTACATTGGACACATCCTGAGAAGATGGCATTACATTGCACACATCCTGAGAAGATGGCGCTACATTGGACACATCCTGAGAAGATGGCGTTACATTGGACACTTCCTGAGAAGATGGCGTTACACTGGACACACCCTGAGAAGATGGTGCTACATTGGACACATCCTGAAAAGATGGTGTTAGATTGGACACATCATGAGAAGATGGCGTTACATTAGACACATCCTGAGAAGATTGTGCTACATTGGACACATCCTGAGAAGATTGTGCTACATTGGACACATCCTGAGAAGATGGCGTTACATTGGACACACCCTGAGAAGATGGTGTTACATTGGACACATCCTGAGAGGCGTTAGATTGGACACATCCTGAGAAGATGGCCTTACATTGGACACATCCTGAGAGGCGTTACATTGGACACATCCTGAGAGGCGTTACATTGGACACATCCTGAGAGGCGTTACATTGGACACATCCTGAGAAGATGGCGTTACATTGGACACATCCTGAGAAGATGGCCTTACATTGGACACATCCTGAGAGGCGTTACATTGGACACATCCTGAGAGGCGTTACATTGGACACATCCTGAGAAGATGGCGTTACACTGGACACATCCTGACAAGAAACCAGCGGAGAATCACCAAACAGGCATTGAGATGGGAAATAGAGGAATTGAGGAGGCCAGGATGCCTAAAAGAAACCCTTAAATGAACATTGATGACAGGGGCCAAGGGTGCTAGACTGGATTTTGTACATGATATTGAACTGATTGCTCCATATTGGGAATGGAAGGATTGACTGCGGGTACTGCAAGACATTTGATGCCTCTCTTTGCTGTATGTGCCATATGACCTTGCCTTCATCTACTTCCACCTACCTGTTGCTGCTTTTCTGTTTTTGTCTACAGTCATATGTTGTCTGTGTTTAGGATTTTGTCTGTGTGTTGTAGGTTGCTGTGTTTATGATGTTGTCGGTGTAGCGTTGTTTGTTGTTGCATTTATGGTTGATTGTCTATATACCATTGTATATTGTTGCATTTATAATACATTTTCTATGTACAGTTGTATATTTTTGCTTTTATGATTCATTGTCAGTGTACAGTTGTATATTGTTTTATTTATGATTTACTATGTACAGTTGTGTTGCTTTATTTATGACTCCTTGTCTATATAGTTAAATGTTGCGTTTATGATTGATGGTACACCTGAACCAATTATTTCAGGGCTGCTAAGCAACGGAGACATGTCGGTGGGTGGAGCCAGCTATCTACTGCCTGCCGGTGGAAGTGTCGCCAGCGCTCACTCACAGCTGGTCCACCAGCTGCAGAACCCCCTATCTCTGGCCCTCAATGTGCTGCCGCATGCCATGTTGGTGTCCAGCCCCAACAGCCACCAGCCTGCGGCCGCCTCTGTCAACTCTCAGCATCAGGCGGCTGCCTACGCTCTCTCTGGGCTGGACATGGGTGGTCACCAGCAGCTACACAAGCAGATGAGGTCTTCAAACCACAACTCACCACATACAAGTACGTTTCTGTGATTGTCAGTGTATCAGGTCTCTCTGTGATTGTCAGTGTGTCAGGTCTCTCTGTGATTGTCTGTGTGTCAGATCTCTGTGTGACTGTTAGTGTGTCAGGTCTCTCTGTGACTGTCAGTGTGTCAGGTCTCTCTGTGATTGTCTGTGTGTCAGGTCTCTGTGTGACTGTCAGTGTGTCAGGTCTCTCTGTGATTGTGTATCAGGTCTCTCTGTGATTGTCAGTGTGTCAGGTCTCTCTGTGTGACTGTCAGTGTGTCAGGTCTCTCTGTGATTGTGTATCAGGTCTCTCTGTGATTGTCTGTGTGTCAGGTCTCTCTGTGATTGTCTGTGTGTCAGGTCTCTCTGTGACAGTCAGTGTATCAGGTCTCTCTGTGATTGTCTGTGTGTCAGGTCTCTCTGTGATTGTCTGTGTCACGTCTCTCTGTGATTGTCTGTGTGTCAGGTCTCTTTTTGATTGTCTGTGTGTCAGGTCTCTGTGTGACTGTCAGTGTGTCAGGTCTCTGTGTGACTGTCAGTGTGTCAGGTCTTTCTGTGACTGTCAGTGTATCAGGTCTCTCTCTGTGATTGTCTGTATGTCAGGTCTCTCTGTGATTGTCTGTGTGTCAGGTCTTTCTGTGACTGTCAGTGTATCAGGTCTCTCTGTGATTGTCTGTGTGTCAGGTCTCTCTATGATTGTCTGTGTGTCAGGTCTCTCTGTGATTGTCTGTGTCAGGTCTCTGTGATTGTCTGTGCGTCATGTCTCTGTGTGACTGTCAGTGTGTCAGGTCTCTGTGTGACTGTCAGTGTGTCAGGTCTGTGTGTGACTTTCAGTGTGTCAGGTTTCTGTGTCTCTGGTGCCCTGCCTGCATCTTTGACCCTTGTTTACTGCTCTGGTGCCCTGTCTGCGTCCTTGACCTTGTTTACTGCTCTGGTGCCCTGTCTGCGTCCTTGACCTTGTTTACTGCTCTGGTGCCCTGTCTGCGTCCTTGACCTTGTTTAATGCTCTGGTGCCCTGTCTGCATCCTTGACCTTGTTGGTGCATGTCATGTGATATGAGGCTGTAAGGCTGTGTTGTGACTTTGTATCAGCTCATAATGTCTTGTGCCTTTATACAATTTTATTAAAGATATGTTGCTTGTTTGTGTGTGTCTGTGTTGTGAGATTGTATGTGCTCATGATGTATTCTGTATTTATACAACTTTATGAAAGATGTGTTGCCTCTTTGTATGTGGCTGTGTTGTATCCCCTCATGATGTTATCTGCATTTATGCAAGTTTTTGAAAGATGTGAGATTCTATCCGCTCATGATGTTTTGTGCATTTATACAAATTTATGAAATATGTGTTGCTTGTTTGTTTGAGGTAGTATACTCTGATAACTCTCATGATGTATTCAGCATTAATTAGTTATCTGCATTTATACAACTTTATGAAAGATGTGTTGCTTGTTTGTGTGTGGCTGTGTTGTGAGGTTGTCATACGGTGTGTTATCATTGATGGTTATGTTACTGCTGACGAGGACATGTTTGGTTCTCACCCCATGCCTTGTCTGCACACAGGTAATGGTGAGGTGTTGCATAATGGAGCTATGGTCATGGAAGAAGAAGCTTTGAACACTTCCTCTGCAGGTGTGCAGCCAGGGCCTGCTGGTGTCGACAAAGGTATGCCACTCTTATGGTGTGTGTCCACATGTATCATTTGTAAGATGTGTCATCAGGAAACCTCAAAACATGTAAGATAAATATGACTAAAGGGATCTGAAATTGTTCATCAGCTTTGATCACCTGACACATATGGCTGTAGGTACTCCCTGGCAAATAACTGGATTGTTTGCATCCATCAGTCAACTGTGCCCATCCCTCTACCTTATGTGCCCATCATCTACCTTGTGTGTGCTAATCCCTGTGTACTTACTTATGTGCACACCCCTCCACCCCAATGTGTCCCTCCCTTCCCACCGCGCTCCATGTAGCCATCCCTGTGTACACACCCCTATGTGCCCCCCCCCCCCCCCCCCCATCCCTCTATCCCTATAAATATACACACATCCATTTACCCAGGAAACAGGCAATTTAAATTCATTTTAAATGTCAGAGCGTACAGTCCTTATCTGTGTGCATACATGTTCTAATACTTATTCATTGTCAGCCCATGTGTGTCAGTGGTAACCTTATCTGTGTGCATACATGTTCTAATACTTATTCACAGTCAGCCCATGTGTGTCAGTGGCGACCTTATCTGTGTGCATACATGTTCTAATACTTATTCACTATCAGCCCATGTGTGTCAGTGGTGACCTTATCTGTGTGCATACATGTTCTAATACTTATTCATTGTCAGCCCATGTTGTGTCAGTGGTGACCTTGTATGTGTGCATACATGTTCTAATACTTATTCACTATCAGCCCATGTTGTGTCAGTGGTGACCTTATCTGTGTGCATACATGTTCTAATACTTATTCATTGTCAGCCCATGTTGTGTATCAGTGGTAACCTTATCCGTGTGCATACATGTTCTAATACTTATTCACTATCAGCCCATGTTGTGTGTCAGTAGCGACCTTATCTGTGTGCATACATGTTCTAATACTTATTCACTATCAGCCCATGTTGTGTGTCAGTAGCGACCTTATCTGTGTGCATACATGTTCTAATACTTATTCACAGTCAGCCCATGTGTGTCAGTGGTAACCTTATCTGTGTGCATACATGTTCTAATACTTATTCACTATCAGCCCATGTTGTGTGTCAGTGACAACCTTATCTGTGTGCACACATGTTCTAATAATACTTCCATTCATCTGTGTGCATACTATAATACAGTCCATGTTGTGTGTCAGTGGTGACCTTATCTGTGTGCATACATGTTCTAATACTTATTCACTATCAGTCCATGTTGTGTGTCAGTGTCTACCTTATCTGTATGCACACATGTTCTAATACTTATTCACTATCAGCCCATGTTGTGTGTCAGTGGCGACCTTATCTGTGTGCATACATGTTCTAATACTTTTTCACTATCAGCCCATGTTGTGTGTCAGTGTCTACCTTATCTGTGTGCACACATGTTCTAATACTTATTCACTATCAGTCCATGTTGTGTGTCAGTGGCTACCTTATCTGTGTGCATACATGTTCTAATACTTATTCACTATCAGTCCATGCTGTGTGTCAGTGGCTACCTTATCTGTGTGCATACATGTTCTAATACTTATTCAATATCAGCCCATGTGTGTCAGTGGCGACCTTATCTGTGTGCACACATGTTCTAATACTTATTCACTATCAGTCCATGTTGTGTCAGTGGTGACCTTATCTGTGTGCACACATGTTCTAATACTTATTCACTATCAGTCCATGTTGTGTCAGTGGTGACCTTATCTGTGTGCATACATGTTCTAATATTTATTCACTATCAGCCCATGTGTGTCAGTGGTAACCTTATCTGTGTGCATACATGTTCTAATACTTATTCACTATCAGTCCATGTGTGTCAGTGGCTACCTTATCTGTGTGCATACATGTTCTAATACTTATTCACTATCAGTCCATGTGTGTCAGTGGCTACCTTATCTGTGTGCATACATGTTCTAATACTTATTCATTGTCAGCCCATGTTGTGTATCAGTGGTAACCTTATCCGTGTGCATACATGTTCTAATACTTATTCACTATCAGTCCATGTGTGTCAGTGGCTACCTTATCTGTGTGCATACATGTTCTAATACTTATTCACTATCAGCCCATGTGTGTCAGTGTCTACCTTATCTGTGTGCATACATGTTCTAATACTTATTCACTATCAGTCCATGTGTGTCAGTGGTGACCTTATCTGTGTGCATACATGTTCTAATACTTTTTCACTATCAGCCCATTTTGTGTGTCAGTGGTGACCTTATCTGTGTGCACACATGTTCTAATACTTATTCACTGTCAGCCCATGTTGCGTGTCGGTGGCGACCTTATCTGTGTGCATACATGTTCTAATACTTATTCACTGTCGCCCCATGTTTATGTGTCACTTTTGTGTATGATTTTAGCCTATGGTATTGCCATTTATTTCATCCACATTGCTAAAAGTGCTTCTGTGTTTGTAGCATGTTCATGTATTGAACCCTATACCTCTGTATCTGCCAGATTATCCAGAAGAATTGCTGGCACCAATCAGGAAACAGATGCAGTTCTACTTCTCTAAGTAAGTCTGTTTGCTGTGCCTGCCCTCCTCACTATCACTTGTTCATGTTCTGGTTGTCGCCTTTCTCTATTCCTTCATTTACAAAAGTCATCTTTATTTGGGACACAACTTGTCATGTCAGTTGAAAAAGTCCACATTGGAATGTCTACAGGAGTTCTAGTGAAAGAGTCCACATTGGAATGTCTACATAAGTTCTAGTGAAAGAGTCCACATTGAAATGTCTACAGGAGTTCTAGTAAAAGAGTCCACATTGGAATTTTTGCAGGTGTTCTAGTAAAAGAGTCCACATTGGAATGTCTAGTGGAGGTCTGGTAAAAGAGTCCACATTGGAATGTCTACATAAGTTCTAGCGAAAGAGTCCACATTGGAATGTCTACATAAGTTCTGGTGAAAGAGTCCACATTGGAATGTCTGCAGGAGTTCTAGTTAAAGAGTCCACATTGGAATGTCTACAGGAGTTCTAGTGAAAGAGTCCACATTGGAATGTCTGCAGGAGTTCTGGTAAAAGAGTCCACGTTGGAATGTCTAGTGGAGGTCTGGTAAAAGAGTCCACATTCAAATTCTAGTGGAGGTCTGGTAAAAGAGTCCACATTCGAATTCTAGTGGAGGTCTGATGAAAAAGTCTACATTGGAATGTCTAGTGGAGATTTGGTGAAAGAGTCAATATTGTAATGTCTAGTGGAGATCTGGTGAAAGATTCCACATTGGAATGTCTGCTGGAGGTCAGGTGAAAGAGTCCACCTCTGAATGTCTACTGGAGGTCAGGTGAAAGTCCACCTTTGAATGCCTACTGGAGGTCCGGTAAAAGAATCCACCTTGGAATGTCTACTGAGTGTCAGGGAAAGAGTCCACATTGGAATGTCTACTGGAGGTCAGGGGAAAGAGTCCAGTTTGAAAGATCAGGAGAGCCTTTGATGTGTGATGGCAGGCTTATGTGATCTCAGGTTTAGGACTTCTAAACAGTGGTGAAAACAGTAGTCATTGCATTCAAGGCACTACCCAGATATGAATCCAATGAACTGTGACTAAAAAGCTTGGGGGAGGCGGGGACAACTTACAGACAGGACAGATGGACATTTGGCCGGGGCTTTTCTGGACATGAAAAACACAGGGGAAAGTACTCCAGCCACCACTGTCGTTTACTCTAGGGCTTGTATCATGTTTGTGGGGTTGAGATGTGATCTGGTATTACCTACAAACATTTTGTCTCTCTTCCACAGTGAGAACCTGCCTGGAGACAAGTTTCTCAACCAACACATGGACTTGGACAAGTACATCCCCCTGGAGCTGTTTCTGGACTTTGGTCGCATTAAGCCTATCTGTAACAGTATAGAGTTGCTGACTAAAGCTGTGGAGAGTAAGTGGGGGAGGGGGGACTTTGGGCGCATCAAGCCTTTCTGTAACAGTATAGAGCTGCTGACTAAAGCTGCGGGAGAGTAAGTGTGGGGGAGGGACATTGGGCGCATCAAGCCTTTCTGTAACAGCATAGACCTGCTGACTAAAGCTGCGGGAGAGTAAGTGTGGGGGAGGGACATTGGGCGCATCAAGCCTTTCTGTAACAGCATAGACCTGCTGACTAAAGCTGCGGGAGAGTAAGTGGGGGGGAGGGACATTGGGCGCATCAAGCCTTTCTGTAACAGCATAGACCTGCTGACTAAAGCTGCGGGAGAGGGGGTACTTTGGGCGCATCAAGCCTATCTGTAACAGCATAGACCTGCTGACTAAAGCTGCGGGAGAGGGGGGACTTTGGGCGCATCAAGCCTATCTGTAACAGCATAGACTTAAGCTGTGGGGGGAGGGGGGACTTTGGGCGCATCAAGCCTATCTGTAACAGCATAGACTAAAGCTGTGGGGGGAGGGGGGACATTGGGCGCATCAAGCCTTTCTGTAACAGCATAGACCTGCTGACTAAAGCTGTGGGGGGAGGGGGACTTTGGGCGCATCAAGCCTATCTGTAACAGCATAGACTAAAGCTGTGGGGGGAGGGGGACTTTGGGTGCATCAAGCCTATCTGTAACAGCATAGACCTGCTGACTAAAGCTGTGGGGGGGAGGGGGGACTTTGGGCGCATCAAGCCTATCTGTAACAGCATAGACCTGCTGACTAAAGCTGTGGGAGAGGGGGACTTTGGGTGCATCAAGCCTATCTGTAACAGCATAGACCTGCTGACTAAAGCTGTGGGGAGAGGGGGGACTTTGGGCGCATCAAGTCTATCTGTAACAGCATAGACCTGCTGACTAAAGCTGTGGGGGGAGGGGGGACTTTGGGCGCATCAAGCCTATCTGTAACAGTATAGAGCTGACTAAAGCTGTGGGGGGAGGGGGGACTTTGGGCGCATCAAGCCTATCTGTAACAGCATAGACCTGCTGACTAAAGCTGTGGGAGAGGGGGGACTTTGGGTGCATCAAGCCTATCTGTAACAGCATAGACCTGCTGACTAAAGCTGTGGGGAGAGGGGGGACTTTGGGCGCATCAAGTCTATCTGTAACAGCATAGACCTGCTGACTAAAGCTGTGGGGGGAGGGGGGACTTTGGGCGCATCAAGCCTATCTGTAACAGTATAGAGCTGACTAAAGCTGCGGGAGAGGGGGGACTTTGGGTGCATCAAGCCTATCTGTAACAGCATAGAGCTGACTAAAGCTGCGGGAGAGGGGGGACTTTGGGTGCATCAAGCCTATCTGTAACAGCATAGAGCTGACTAAAGCTGCGGGAGAGGGGGGACTTTGGGCGCATCAAGCCTATCTGTAACAGCATAGACCTGCTGACTAAAGCTGTGGGGGGAGGGGGGACTTTGGGCGCATCAAGCCTATCTGTAACAGCATAGACTAAAGCTTTGGAGAGTAAGTGGTTGGGGGGGGGGGGTGTGAAATAGTTTGACAGATTGCTTGGCGCTGGAATTATGGATTTAGCCCGACTGCCTCTTTGAGTTAGTAATTGCATGTCATTTAGCAGTCCACAAAAACTGTTGCTGCAGCTACAGAGTTTGTGTATTGTGCAACTCTCATGGCCAGCTATAGGCTCTGTGGAGGTCAGGCAGACAGCTAGGGGCTGTGTAGGGAGGTCAGATCTTTTGTTTTTTGGAACAGAAGTCAGGTCTTTATTGGACCAGATGTCAGATCTGTGTTTGTTGGAGCAGATGTCAGATCTGTGTTTGTTGGACCAGATGTCAGGTCTGTGTTTGTTGAAGCAGATGTCAGGTCTTTGTTTGTTGAAGCAGATGTCAGGTCTTCGTTTGAGCAAGATATCAGGTCTTCATTTTAGCAGATGTCAGGTAATCGTTTGAGCAGATGTCAGGTCTTTGTTTGTTGGAGCAGATGTCAGGTCTTCGTTTGAGCAAGATATCAGGTCTTCATTTGAGCAGATGTCAGGTAATCGTTTGAGCAGATGTCAGGTAATCGTTTGAGCAGATGTCAGGTCTTTGTTTGTTGGAGTTACTGGGTTGAATGTGTTGTCTGATGCTAGTTACATTCAGTGTTGTTTGTATGTGTATTTACAGCCATCTCTGTGCTGGAGCTCTCTGAGGATCGCAAGAAGGTGAGGGTGTCTCAGTGCCGTAAAACCCTGACCCTGAGAGGATTCCCCCAGTCAACCACAGAGGATGTAAGTCATTTTGTTGAATCGTGTCTGACATGTTATTTCATGCTAGCACAGGGACTTGGGCGTGGATAACTGGGCTACCATTTCTGTTCTACTCAAGAGCAGTGTCTTCCATTAGCCAGCTGCCTGATCTAGAAGATAAGCAACATATCCATTAGATGTGGATGGCTGGAGGTCAGATGCCGGCTCTCAGGCGGTGACTACATACTACAGTACTCACATTGTACTGATGTAAACTCTAGGGTAGAGGAGAATTAACTAAGTCAGAGAGAAAGAAATGCACCTCTTATTTCTTTCAGTGAACTGTTGATTCACAGGCAGATATCAAGGGCAGACACTTGCAGAAATACCAGTCTGCTGTAGGGAACACTGATTGCTGTGGCCATTACCATGACTTGCTGTGTTGTTGTTTGCCTCTGTGTTCATATGTATAATTGTCCCCCATGTTGGACACACTGTAACCAGGGACACATGTAATCATCATTTGATTTCTCATTTGTTATTGATATGCATGAATGTGTGAGGTTGTTGTATGCAAAAGCCACTCTAGTGTGTACAGATTTGAAGCTAGAGTTTGGTGATGCATGGTGCACTTTATTGATGATTTGCCTGACACAGGAGCCACAAAGCTGGGGAAACATGAGCCCCTAGTATCTTTCAGTCGCTTCCAGTCAGTCTGCATGTTTAGGCGTGTGTACAAATTGTTCAAGTCGCAGGGACTTGTGTGACAGTTTTAACACTGTTTTATTCCATTGGGGCTGTGAACTGTCCAGTGAATGTGGTGGATAATAAGTTGTACGTCAGATTGCTGTCGGTGTGGTTTCCAGAATAGATAGTTGTGTCTGTGTGTTGGGGGTTGACGAAGTTGTGGCCCACTCCTTGGCGTGTCTTTACGTTGCACAGAGGGAGCTGTGGGAAATTGAGCAGTTGTGATGTGGAGGTATCGGGGGAAACTGGTTGGCGGAGTATGTTACCTTCACCAGATACATTGTGGTTGTTAACTTGTTGAGTGTACCTGACCTATTGTGGTTGTTAACTTGTTGAGTGTGCCTGACCCATTGTGGTTGTTGAGTGTACCTGACCTATTGTGGTTGTTAACTTGTTGAGTGTACCTGACCTATTGTGGTTGATAACTTGTTGAGTGTACCTGACCTATTGTGGTGCTTCATGTTTGGGTTGACCCTGCTGTACATCACATGTGCTGTGTCAGTAAGAGTGGGCAGCCATGATTTGCATTTGGGGAAATCCTAGGCATATGAGTGTAAGATTAACAAATAATTCCCTAGATACTTGCCAGGTGTATGATGCATTCCCCGATGGACAAATAATTCCTAGATACTTGTCAGGTGTACGATGCATTCCCCAATTGACAAATAATCCCCTAGATACTTGTCAGATGTACGATGCATTCCCCGATGGACAAATAATTCCCTAGATACTTTTCAGGTGTACGATGCATTCCCCGATTAACAAATAATTCCCTAGAAACTTGTCAGGTGTATGATGCATTCCCCGATGGACAAATTATTCCCTAGATACTTGTCAGGTGTACGATGCATTCCCCGATGGACAAATAATTCCCTAGATACTTGTCAGGTGTATGATGCACTCCCCGATGGACAAATAATTCCCTAGATACTTGTCAGGTGTACGATGCATTCCCCGATTGACAAATAATCCCCTAGATACTTGTCAGGTGTACGATGCATTCCCCGATGGACAAATAATTCCCTAGATACTTGTCAGGTGTACGATGCATTCCCCGATGGACAAATAATTCCCTAGATACTTGTCAGGTGTACGATGCATTCCCCGATTGACAAATAATTCCCTAGATACTTGTCAGGTGTATGATGCATTCCCTGATTGACAAATAATTCCCTAAATACTTGTCAGGTGTATGATGCATTCCCTGATTGACAAATAATTCCCCAAATACTTGTCAGGTGTATGATGCATTTCCCAATTGACAAATAATTCTCTAGATACTTGTCAGGTGTACGATGCATTCCCCGATTGACAAATAATCCCCTAGATACTTGTCAGGTGTACGATGCATTTCCCGATGGACAAATAATCCCCTAGATACTTGTCAGGTGTATGATGCATTCCTCGATGGACAAATAATTCCCTAGATACTTGTCAGGTGTATGATGCATTCCCCGATGGACAAATAATTCTCTAGATACTTGTCAGGTGTATGATGCATTCCCCGATGGACAAATAATTCCCTAGATACTTGTCAGGCGTATGATGCATTCCCCGATGGACAAATAATTCCCTAGATACTTGTCAGGTGTACGATGCATTCCCCGATGGACAAATAATTCCCTAGATACTTGTCAGGTGTACGATGCATTCCCCGATTGACAAATAATCCCCTAGATACTTGTCAGGTGTACGATGCATTCCCCGATGGACAAATAATTCCCTAGATACTTGTCAGGTGTACGATGCATTCCCCGATTTACAAATAATTCCCTAGATACTTGTCAGGTGTACGATGCATTCCCCGATTGACAAATAATTCCCTAGATACTTGTCAGGTGTATGATGCATTCCCTGATTGACAAATAATTCCCTAAATACTTGTCAGGTGTATGATGCATTCCCTGATTGACAAATAATTCCCCAAATACTTGTCAGGTGTATGATGCATTTCCCAATTGACAAATAATTCTCTAGATACTTGTCAGGTGTACGATGCATTCCTCGATGGACAAATAATTCCCTAGATACTTGTCAGGTGTACGATGCATTTCCCGATGGACAAATAATTCTCTAGATACTTGTCAGGTGTATGATGCATTCCCCGATGGACAAATAATTCCCTAGATACTTGTCAGGCATATGATGCATTCCCCGATGGACAAATAATTCCCTAGATACTTGTCAGGCATATGATGCATTCCCCGATGGACAAATAATTCCCTAGATACTTGTCAGGTGTACGATGCATTCCCCGATGGACAAATAATTCCCTAGATACTTGTCAGGTGTACGATGCATTCCCCGATTGACAAATAATTCCCTAGATACTTGTCAGGTGTATGATGCATTCCCTGATTGACAAATAATTCCCCAAATACTTGTCAGGTGTACGATGCATTCCCCGATTTACAAATAATTCCCTAGATACTTGTCAGGTGTACAATGCATTTCCCGATGGACAAATAATTCCCTAGATACTTGTCAGGTGTATGATGCATTCCCTGATGGACAAATAATTCCCTAGATACTTGTCAGGTGTACGATGCATTCTCCGGTGGACAAATAATTCCCTAGATACTTGTCAGGTGTACAATGCATTCCCCGATGGACAAATAATTCCCTAGATACTTGTCAGGTGTACGATGCATTCCCTGATTGAATGCCTCAGAGATCAACAAGGATATTTGTGTTATGCATGCATTCAGTATTGTCTTGTATGTTGCAGGATGTTCGGCAGTTTACCCTTGAGATGGGAGCCGATTCACCAACCCACATTGAGTTTGTCATGTTCAAGGATAATTATTCTGTGTGGTACGTCAGCTTTAGGGATGAATCAGCTGCCCTCAACAGCTTCTTTCTGTTTCATAACCAGAAGGCCGTCTACAAGGGGCACACGATTGGGGTGAGTAGAGCCAGCTGTTGTCATGATAGCAGACCAGTACTGGGTTTATGTTCCTGTGTTAATCTGTTTGTCTTTTGCCCATTTCATTCCCAGAACAGTTGACTCCAATGTATCTTGTAGAATATAGACAGGCATACAAGGGTTGACTCAAGTGTATCATATAGAATAAAGACAGGGGTACAATGGTTGGCTTAAATATATCATATAGAATATAGACAGGAATACAAGGGTTGGCTCAAATGTATCATATAGAATATAGACCACCCCCCCCCCCCCCCCCCCCCCCAATGGGTTCCGGGGCCCCATTGTAGGGGAAAACAAGAATAGACCCACTGCCTACCCAAAAGCATGTCGTAAGAGTCGACTAATTGGGGAGCTTCCTTTGAAGTCGGAGTGCATCTGCCGGAGAGGCAAGGAACCAACAGTCTGTATTCAAGAGAATGAGATCTGTAAAACTGATGCACACGTAACACTCAGGTTCTAGAGCAGGACTGCAGTTCAGTAGTGGACAAACAAGCAGAACTTTCCGCCAGAGTGTACAGCTGGTGAACGTGAAGAAGAAAAGAAGAAGAATATAGACAGGGATACAATGGTTGGCTTAAATATATCATAAAGAATATAGACAGGAATACAAGGGTTGGCTCAAATGTATCATATAAAATATAGACAGGGATACAATGGTTGGCTCTAATGTATCGTCTGGAATAAAGACAGGGATACAATGGTTGGCTCAAATGTATCGTCTGGAATATAGGCTGGGATACAATGGTTGGCTCAGATGTATCATCTAGAATATAGACAGGGATACAATGGTTGGCTCAAATGTATCGTCTGGAATATAGGCTGGGATACAATGGTTGGCTCAGATGTATCATCTAGAATATAGACAGGGATACAATGGTTGGCTCAAATATATTGTCTGGAATATAGGCTGGGATACAATGGTTGGCTCAAATGTATCATCCGGAATATAGACAAGAATACAATGTTTGGCTCAAATGTATCGTCTGGAATATAGAAGAGAATACAATGGTTGGCTCAAATGTATCATCTGGAATATAGGCTGGTATACAATGGTTGGCTCAAATCATTTAGAATAGTCAGAATCATGAACAATTTGCTCACTGTACAGTATACAGATTAAGCAGAAATGTGGCTCTCTGGTAGATAGAATAGATGATATCAGTAGATTCGAGATTTAGGTAGAGCAGATGACATCAGCTGATGGTAGACTTTAGATTGTTGATAGAGCAGATGACATCAGCTGATGGTAGACTTTAGATTGTAGGTAGAACAGATGGCATCAGCTGATGGTAGACTTTAGATTGTAGGTAGAACAGATGGCATTTGCTGATGGTATTTAGATTGTAGGTAGAGCAGATGACATCAGCTGATAGTAGGCTTTAGATTGTAGATAGAGCAGATGACATCAGCTGATGGTAGACTTTAGATTGTAGGTAGAACAGATGACATCAGCGGATAGTAGGGTTTAGATTGTAGATAGAGCAGATGACATCAGCTGATTGTAGGTAGAGCAGATGACATCAGCTGATGGTAGACTTTGGATTGTAGGTAGAACAGATGGCATTAGCTGATAGTAGGCTTTAGATTGTAGGTAGAACAGATGGCATTAGCTGATAGTAGGCTTTAGATTGTATATAGAGCAGATGACATCAGCTGATGGTAGACTTTAAATTGTAGGTAGAACAGATGGCATCAGCTGATAGTAGGCTTTAGATTGTAGATAAAGCAGATGACATAGCTGATGGTAGGCTTTAGATTGTAGATAGAGCAGATGGCATTAGCTGATGGTAGACTTTAGATTGTAGATAGAACAGATAACAGTAGCTGATTGTAGACTCTAGATTGTAGATAGAACAGACATTAGCTGATGGTAGACTCTAGATTGTAGATAGAACTGACATTAGCTGATGGTAACTATAGATTGTAGATAGAACAGACATTAGCTGATGGTAACTATAGATTGTAGATAGAACAGACATTAGCTGATGGTGGACTCTAGATTGTAGGTAGAACAGACATTAGCTGATGGTAGACTCTAGATTGTAGATAGAACAGATGGTATTAGCTGATGCTAGACTCTAGATTGTAGATAGAACAGACATTTACTGATGGTAGACTCTAGATTGTAGATAGAGCAGGTGACATCAGCTGATTGTAGACTTTAAATAGTAGGGAGAAATGAGCCAGGTTCTCTAGTAAGTAGAACTTATAACATCAGCTCTTGATTTTAGGTAGAAATGAGCTAGGTTCACTAATAGATAGAACTTATGACATCAGCTGATTGTAGATGTAGACTTGATTTTAGATAGAAATGAGCCCAGCTCTCTAGTAGATAGAACAGGTGACATCAGCTGATTGTAACATCATTTGTTTGTTTCAGTGCTGCATCAAATCGTCAGGGACACTGGCTGCCGCTGGCTACTTTCCCTCCATGGAAGACTCTAGTCAACGCAGGCTAGCATACCAGAACCAGGTGGCTGCCGTGGGCACAGCCTCAGTTCATGCAGTGCAGAACACAATCGCCCAGCCACAAGCTCAGCAGCCACAGCCTCTGATACAGCCGTTTAACGCTATGCAGCTGCATTCATACCTGTCTGGATCACCTACAAATATTTATTATCAACAGGTAAGTCAGCATTACCTGCCTGTCTGGATCACCTACAAATATTTACTATCAGCAGGTAAGTCAGCATTACCTGCCTGTCTGGATCACCTACAAATATTTACTATCAGCAGGTAAGTCAGCATTACCTGCCTGTCTGGATCACCTACAAATATTTACTGTTAGCAGGTAAGTCAGCATTACCTGCCTGTCTGGATAACCTACAAATATTTACTATCAGCAGGTAAGTCAGCATTACCTGCCTATCTGGATCACTTAACCCTACCAGACCTGAGGTCCTGAACCTAACTGCCCCCTATACCTGAGCTCCTGGGCATTAACGTGAGAAAACCAACATGATATACAAAAATATTAGTTACATGCAAACAAAATGTTATAATAAGATCAAACTTGGAGACATTGTAGAAAATAGGCTCACCTTTTATCTAGCGCCAATATTCCACCTTTGTGTGCCAATCCACTTGGGATGATCAGCTTTGTTTCACAAAGTGAACACCAGGTGTTGCTGTTTGAGGGACACGTCCCCCTTTCCTACTATCGATCTATTTCTAGATTTATAATTTTCAAGATTCTTCTCATCATTCGAGCTCTCACTGAATGTGTCACTTCAACTGTGAACGTATTGTTCATGAAATTATGACTCTACAGAGTCTGAATAAACCAAAGTTTTGATCACCTGTTGGACTGTGAAAAGCCTAGACCTACTTCACTTTCCTGTTGAGGTGCTTGGTTCATCAGCCGCATGTTTTATTGTGAATTTTCAGAATTATTTCACGTAAAACAACACAAATTCAATCCAAACACGTGCGGGCCGACATCTGGGAAGACTATCCATGAGGTCTGATAACCATTGGCTAGTTATTTTTAGTCTGTGACACATATTAATCATACACTACGCAAATTGCCGAAAATTAGGGACAGCAGTATAGGGCCAGGTTAAGAAATTCTTGAAAAATCAGGTCAACGGTCTGTTATGGTTAACAAATATTTCCTATCAGTCAAGATCACCTGTAAATATGTACTCTCTCAGCAAGTAAATCATTACCTGTCTGTCAGGATCACCTGTAAATATGTACTCTCTCAGCAAGTAAATCATTACCTGTCGGGTCATCTGTAAATATTTATTGTCAACAAGTGAATCATTACCTGTCAGTTTGGGTTTCACCTGTAAATATTAACTGTCAGCAGGTAAATCATTGCCTGTAAATATTTACTGTCAGCAGGTAAATCGTTGCCTGTCTGTTTGGGTTTCACCTGTAAATATTTACTGTCAGCAGTTAAATCATTACCTGTCTGTTTGGGTTTCACCTGTAAATATTTACTGTCAGCAGGTAAATCATTGCCTGTAAATATTTACTGTCAGCAAGTAAATCATTACCTGTTTGGGTTTCACCTGTAAATATTTACTGTCAGCAGTTAAATCATTACCTGTCTGTTTGGATTTCACCTGTAAATATTTACTGTCAGCAGGTATATCATTGCATGTAAATATTTACTGTCAGCAGGTAAATCATTGCCTGTAAATATTTACTGTCAGCAGGTAAATCATTGCCTGTAAATATTTACTGTCAGCAGGTAAATCATTGCCTGTAAATATTTACTGTCAGCAGGTAAATCATTGCCTGTCTGTCTGGGTTTCACCTGTAAATATTTACTGTCAGCAGGTAAATCATTGATAGTCTGTTTGGGTCACCAGTAAATTATCTATCTTGTTTCTGATTTCTAATACAAAAATTGACTTTGAACTGTGTGATAGGTTTGTCAGTGCCCCATGCATAACCCTTTGAACTGTGTGATAGGTTTATCAGTGCCCCATGCATAACCCTTTGAACTGTGTGATAGGTTTATCAGTGCCCCATGCATAACCCTTTGAACTGTGTGATAGGTTTATCAGTGCCCCATGCATAACTCTTTGAACTGTGTGATAGGTTTGTCAGTGCCCCATGCATAACCCTTTGAACTGTGTGATAGGTTTATCAGTGCCCCATGCATAACCCTTTGAACTGTGTGATAGGTGTATCAGTGCCCCATGCATAACCCTTTGAACTGTGCTATAGGTTTATCAGTGCCCCATGCATAACCCTTTGAACTGTGCTATAGGTTTGTCAGTGCCCCATGCATAACCCTTTGAACTGTGTGATAGGTTTGTCAGTGCCCCATGCATAACCCTTTGAACTGTGCGATAGGTTTGTCAGTGCCCATGCATAACCCTTTGAACTGTGTGACAGGTTTGTCAGTGCCCCATGCATAACCCTTTGAACTGTGTGATAGGTTTGTCAGTGCCCCATGCATAACCCTTTGGACTGTGCTATAGGGTTGTCAGTGCCCCATGCATAACCCTTTGAACTGTTTGATAAGTTTGTCAGTGCCCCATGCATAACCCTTTGAACTGTGTGATAGGTTTGTCAGTGCCCCATGCATAACCCTTTGAACTGTGTGATAGGTTTGTCAGTGCCCCATGCATAACCCTTTGAAATGTGTGATAGGTTTGTCAGTGCCCCATGCATAACCCTTTGAACTGTGCTATAGGGTCGTCAGTGCCCCATGCATAACCCTTTGAACTGTGCTATAGGGTCGTCAGTGCCCCATACATAACCCTTTGAACTGTGCTATAGGGTCGTCAGTGCCCCATGCATAACCATGATCTTGGGGAAAGCAAATCATAGTAATGCTGCACGCTGTGAGGCATGTCTTTGGGGAGTGCCACAGGAAAATACGGCTGCATCAACTGAGTACAGTTAGAAGCTACTGACTGATCATAATTAGAATGTGTTGTATTATGTTGCAGTGATTATATTTACTGATAACGGTTGTCTGCAGACACCACAAGCATCCTTTCTGCCTTACATGGCAGGGATGATACACAGTTGGCCAGGTCCGGCAGCAGCCATGGAGCCGGGATTGGTGAGTAATTGTGACATGTATATGTTTTATTTACATGTATGTGTTGACAGGTTTGTATAAATGTATGTGTGTGTCTATGGGTGTTTGCGCATGAATGGATGTGTCTGTGTATAAATGGGTGACTATGTTTGTTGTGTGTGTATTTACGTGCATATAGTGTGCATATGAGTGTTTGTGTATGTGTGAGTATATTTAAGAATATATGTATAAGCGAGAGTGTCTCTATGTGTGACTGTCTGTATGCATGTATGCCTATATGTATGCATGCCTGTATGTAGGTAGGTAGGTATATATGTATTGTGTGTGTTTACATGCCTTATTGATAAAATACAACTGCTATGTGAAAGATGTGTGTTTGGAAGGGCCGAATGTAAGACTGAATGCTTAGTTTATGACATATTTTAAAATAAAGTTTGTTTACTCATTCAAAACTTGTTTACTAACTAGGTTCTCCTGGATTTCCCCCGTAAGTCTCGATTGCATCAGATAGCTCTTCACTGATTGGGTCGACAGCTGGCTTTCCAGGGTCCCCTAGAACTTCTAGAAAGCCCGTACTACTGGGTCTCTTTTATAGGGCCCATCAACAACATTATTCTAGATTATAACTAGGTTATTCATTTTGCACAATATCCCTCTGTTTAACAGTTAAGGGTTATAGAAACAACTGTATTTCAAATAATCAAGCACAGTCTGTCTGTAGCAAAGATAAAAGCATCACAGTTGTAGGCAAAATAGTCACAGCCAGACTGTAAATATTCTGCAAAAATTGTGATTAAATTACATGATATGTGGCTTTCATGGTGATAAAATGTGACCAAGATGGCCTTTAGGAAACCCTCAGTTTGATACGCCTGCCATAGACTAGATAGTCATAGCATTGACTACAGACTGCCTACAGACAAGCCGTACAGACTGCCTACAGACAAGCCGTACAGACTGCCTACAGACAAAATAGTCACATCACAGACTAGACAAGCCGTACAGACTGCCTACAGACAAGCCGTACAGACTGCCTACAGACAAGCCAGAAATCAGATGTATGAGAAGGACAGCAGTAGTGACCAGAAGTGATACATTAGTAACCACAGAAATCAGATGTATGAGAAGGACAGCAGTAGTGACCAGAAGTGATACATTAGTAACCACAGAAATCAGATGTATGAGAAGGACAGCAGTAGTGACCAAAAGTGATACATTAGTAACCACAGAAATCAGATGTATGAGAAGGACAGCAGTAGTGACCAGAAGTGATACATTAGTAACCACAGAAATCAGATGTATGAGGACAGCATTAGTGACCAGAAGTGATACATTAGTAACCACAGAAATCAGATGTATGAGGACAGCATTAGTGACCAGAAGTGATACATTAGTAACCACAGAAATCAGATGTATGAGGACAGTATTAGTGACCAGAAGTGATACATTAGTAACCACAGAAATCAGATATCTGAGAAGGACAGTATTAGTGACCAGAAGTGATACATTAGTAACCACAGAAATCAGATATATGAGAAGGACAGTATTAGTGACCAGAAGTGATACATTAGTAACCACAGAAATCAGATATATGAGAAGGACAGCAGTAGTGACCAGAAGTGATACATTAGTAACCACAGAAATCAGATGTATGAGAAGGACAGCATTAGTGACCAGAAGTGATACATTAGTAACCACAGAAATCAGATGTATGAGGACATTATTAGTGACTAGAAGTGATACATTAGTAACCACAGAAATCAGATATATGAGAAGGACAGCAGTAGTGACCAGAAGTGATACATTAGTAACCACAGAAATCAGATGTATGAGAAGGACAGCATTAGTGACCAGAAGTGATACATTAGTAACCACAGAAATCAGATATATGAGAAGGACAGCAGTAGTGACCAGAAGTGATACATTAGTAACCACAGAAATCAGATGTATGAGGACAGCAGTAGTGACCAGAAGTGATACATTAGTAACCACAGAAATCAGATGTATGAGGACAGCAGTAGTGACCAGAAGTGATACATTAGTAACCACAGAAATCAGATGTATGAGGACAGTATTAGTGACCAGAAGTGATACATTCAGAAAAGAGGTAATAAGAAAGAAATTGACACAGAACCGATTCAAAATCACAAAGACAGTAAATCAAATAGTTGACAAAGGCATACAGTAAAAGAAAAGGATAGAGAACAAAATGTAGAGCGTTTGCAAGATGGAAAGATAATATCAGAGAAACTACAACAGCATGGTGTGTCTTTAGTGAAGGCGGCCAGAAGCAGAACCTTATATCTGCCTTGACACACTGACTGGTAAAAGAGGAAGTGAAGAAATGTTCATTGATTGTACTTTATAGCTATCAAACTGTTTGGGGATTGTCTTTGTTTAACATAATTCTTTTGCCTATCACTTCCAGATTATGCAAAACAATGGACTCCAGCCACAGCATATACGAACGTCAATGCCACGGGCACACTTGGTGTCTACAGGAAGCACCCAACAGCACCGGTTCAACAGGTGAGTTTACTACTTTTATTATAAGTCAGTTTCTCCTTTCTTTCTCATTTTCATCAACTATGCTAAATGGGTGGTGTTGAGATTGATGTATGAGCAAGCAGACTGAATGTCGAGTTGAAGTAAACAAAGTTTACAAAGCAAGCACATATCTTGCTTAAATGGCCACACGTCTTGAGAAGTGGACAGTGCGTGTTTTATGTGAGAAGATTCTAGAAGGAAAAGGAAAAGGCTATACAGGTCAGGAAAAACTGAGTTAGTTTAGTCTTGTTCCAGTCGGGTTTTGTTGGAGGTTGAAGTGCTTGAATAAATCCTGAATTGAGCGTGTGATTGTTTCAACTTCCCAACCTGGAGAAACCTGGCCAGTGAATCCATGACGACACGGAAAGGAGGAATGCAAGGCACTGTGACTGTGTAACTTGTGATGTTTGTGTCAGTTGTGGGATGCAGTGACAGTGTCCACCCTTGAGATTGTTGTTACTGCCAGCAGCTTAGACACATGTTTCCTCTGACATGATTTGGATGGAGAGGACATCATAGCAGATTAAACGTCAATTGCTATGATCAATTATCAACTGTTTGATCTTTTCTCAACGTGTATCCCAGTTCCAATTTGCTGTGTTACAGTATTCAGCAATATGTTAGAGTATACCATACTGTACATAATGAGAGCTAGAGTGTCACTGAAACTACTGGGCTAAGATTTTCACTGTGAATTTGTGTCCCCTACCATCAGTTCATTCGTGAACACAGCTGTTTAGTGTTGAATGGTGTCCCGTACCATCAGTTCATTCGTGAACACAGCTGTTTAGTGTTTAATGGTGTCCCGTACCATCAGTTCATTCATGAACACAGCTGTTTAGTGTTGAATGGTGTCCCGTACCATCAGTTTATTGATGAACATAGCTATTTAGTGTTGATTTATCCCCTACCATCAATGTTGATTAGTGTCCTGCACCATTGGTTCATTCATGAACACAGCTGTTCAGTGTTGATTAGTGTCCCATACCATCGGTTCTTTCATTAACACAGCTATTTAATATCAACTGGAGTGCCAGGGTATGGTTGGCACAAGCAGCAGTGCAGATGAAAAATAACAAACAAGATGCAGTTGTGCAGTTATAAACTAACTATCTTTGGTACCAGAACAAAAAATCTCGTATTTGCAAGAGCTGGACACTGTAACAGTTGATCTGGGTACAGTAACAGTTAGCCTTCAACTGTGGTATCAGGATATTGTCTGTCTTGTGTGTGTGTGTGTGTGTGTGTGTGTGTGTGTGTGTGTGTGTGTGCTGTTTTGGAAGTTTGCTCTAGGGTCTCTAGTGCTATAGGTCAGCCAGGCCAGGGGTCAGGACTGCACACACCTCCTGTCTTCGGTTGTCCCCCCTGTTTCTAGCAGTCAGGCCAGGGGTCAGGACTGCACATATCTCCTGTCTTCGGTTGTCTCTCCCCCCCCCCCCCCCCATAAGGTCATGCTGCAGCCATGGATACACAGTCTTCCACACATACTTGTGTAAACCCTCATGTTGGTAACATAAAACCTCATTAACACAAACTTGCGTATGAAGGACAGTCACAGTTGACATGAACATGTTTGTCCCAGCAGGGAAATTTTATGAGTGGTCCCATTTGTGTTCAAGAGGTTTGACTGTATCTGTCTATTGAGATTGCATGGCGTGCCCATTTCTGTTTAGGTCTCATATTTGTTCTGTTTAAATGTTTCTGCTTATGGTCTGAACTGTTGTTGGGTGGGAAATGTCTAATAGATGTACAATGGAGCATACACTGTTCTATCTACAGACCACAGCGAACCAGACAGAATAACCCAGACCGCACCAGTGATCGACCTTCGGCTATGTCTCTGCCAGGACCGCCCCCAGCTAGCCCTCATGCTGGTGATAACAGTGTGGCACCTTCTCAGGAAGCATACATGCCACGGCGGGCTCTTGTCCAGGAGGATGTCAGCCCAGCAATGATCCCACACACCCAGGTTTCCGGCCACAAGTTTGTTGCACCGGTAGCCACTCAGCACCAACCACACACTGTGGCATCGGCTGCATCAACTTCCCTGGTAAACCCATCAGGACTCGAACCCCTGCCTGTTTCACACTACCAGCCTGCCCAACATCATCAGCACCAGCATCCAGCCATGGTCCAGGCAGCTGTGCCTGCCACCAGCTCGGCTCCCCCACCACCTAGCCCGCACATAACCAGCAACCCCCCGCCCAATACACACCTCCTGCACCACCAACATATTCAGCCACCACTAATGCCCCAGCAGCATCACCACCACCACCAGCAACAACCACCACCTCAACCAGTTCATCACCACCACCACCAGCAACAACAGCATTACCAGCAACAGACAAACCATTCTGTGCAGCACAACAACCAGCTGCCACAACAACCTCAACATCACCAGGCTTCGCAGCCAAGCCACCACAACCAGCCACAACAACCTCAACATCACCAGGCTTCGCAGCCAAGCCACCACAACCAGCCACAACAACTGTACCAACAGCATATGACCCATCAGCAACATCACCACTACCACAACTCCCAACAACATCACCACCAGTACTTGCCCCCGCAGTCACACCAGCAGTCACCACCTGGAAATCGGACTGACAAGTAAGTGTCTCTCTTCACCTGACCTTGGACGGACATGGATACTCAGAGATAGACTTTACATGTGGTCTGACATGGATACTCTAGAGATAGACTTGATATGTGGTCTGACGTGTATACTCTAGAGATAGACTTGATTTTGTGGTCTGACACGGATTCAGAGATAGACTTGACATGTGGTCTGACATGGATTCTCAGAGATAGACTTGATATGTGGTCCAACATTAGAGATAGACTTGACATGTGGTCTGACATGGATAATCAGAGATAGACTTGATATGTGGTCTGACATGGATACTCTAAAGATAGACTTGACATGTGGTCCGACATGGATACTCAGAGATAGACTTGACATGTGGTTTGACATGGATACTCTAAAGATAGACTTGACATGTAGTCTGACAGTGATACTCTAAAGATAGACTTGACATGTAGTCTGACATGGATACTCTAAAGATAGACTTGACATGTGGTCTGACAGGGATACTCTAAAGATAGACTTGACATGTGGTCTGACAGGGATACTCTAGAGATAGACTTGACATGTGGTTTGACATAAGTACTCTAAAGATAGACTTGACATGTAGTCTGACAGTGATACTCTAGAGATAGACTTGACATGTGGTCTGACATGGATACTCTGAAGATAGACTTGACATGTGGTCTGACAGGGATACTCTAGAGATAGACTTGACATGTGGTTTGACATAAGTACTCTAGAGACAGACTTGACATGTGGTCTGACATGGATACTCTAAAGATACACTTAACATGTAGTCTGACATGGATACTCTAGAGATAGACTTGACATGTGGTTTGACATAAGTACTCTAGTCACATCACAGACTAGACAAGCCGTACAGACTGCCTACAGACAAGCCGTACAGACTGCCTACAGACAAGCCAGAAATCAGATGTATGAGAAGGACAGCAGTAGTGACCAGAAGTGATACATTAGTAACCACAGAAATCAGATGTATGAGAAGGACAGCAGTAGTGACCAGAAGTGATACATTAGTAACCACAGAAATCAGATGTATGAGAAGGACAGCAGTAGTGACCAAAAGTGATACATTAGTAACCACAGAAATCAGATGTATGAGAAGGACAGCAGTAGTGACCAGAAGTGATACATTAGTAACCACAGAAATCAGATGTATGAGGACAGCATTAGTGACCAGAAGTGATACATTAGTAACCACAGAAATCAGATGTATGAGAAGGACAGTATTAGTGACCAGAAGTGATACATTAGTAACCACAGAAATCAGATATATGAGAAGGACAGCAGTAGTGACCAGAAGTGATACATTAGTAACCACAGAAATCAGATGTATGAGAAGGACAGCATTAGTGACCAGAAGTGATACATTAGTAACCACAGAAATCAGATGTATGAGGACAGTATTAGTGACCAGAAGTGATACATTAGTAACCACAGAAATCAGATATATGAGAAGGACAGCAGTAGTGACCAGAAGTGATACATTAGTAACCACAGAAATCAGATGTATGAGAAGGACAGCATTAGTGACCAGAAGTGATACATTAGTAACCACAGAAATCAGATATATGAGAAGGACAGCAGTAGTGACCAGAAGTGATACATTAGTAACCACAGAAATCAGATGTATGAGGACAGCAGTAGTGACCAGAAGTGATACATTAGTAACCACAGAAATCAGATGTATGAGGACAGCAGTAGTGACCAGAAGTGATACATTAGTAACCACAGAAATCAGATGTATGAGGACAGTATTAGTGACCAGAAGTGATACATTCAGAAAAGAGGTAATAAGAAAGAAATTGACACAGAACCGATTCAAAATCACAAAGACAGTAAATCAAATAGTTGACAAAGGCATACAGTAAAAGAAAAGGATAGAGAGCAAAATGTAGAGCGTTTGCAAGATGGAAAGATAATATCAGAGAAACTACAACAGCATGGTGTGTCTTTAGTGAAGGCGGCCAGAAGCAGAACCTTATATCTGCCTTGACACACTGACTGGTAAAAGAGGAAGTGAAGAAATGTTCATTGATTGTACTTTATAGCTATCAAACTGTTTGGGTCTG
Source organism: Candidula unifasciata (assembly GCA_905116865.2). Taxonomy (NCBI): domain Eukaryota; kingdom Metazoa; phylum Mollusca; class Gastropoda; order Stylommatophora; family Geomitridae; genus Candidula; species Candidula unifasciata. The sequence goes on from CAJHNH020000145.1 coordinate 229,074, forward strand.
ACAGGGATACTCTAAAGATAGACTTGACATGTGGTCTGACAGGGATACTCTAGAGATAGACTTGACATGTGGTTTGACATAAGTACTCTAAAGATAGACTTGACATGTAGTCTGACAGTGATACTCTAGAGATAGACTTGACATGTGGTCTGACATGGATACTCTGAAGATAGACTTGACATGTGGTCTGACAGGGATACTCTAGAGATAGACTTGACATGTGGTTTGACATAAGTACTCTAGAGATAGACTTGACATGTGGTCTGACATGGATACTCTAAAGATACACTTAACATGTAGTCTGACATGGATACTCTAGAGATAGACTTGACATGTGGTTTGACATAAGTACTCTAGAGATAGACTTGACATGTGGTTTGACATAAGTACTCTAGAGATAGACTTGACATGTGGTTTGACATAAGTACTCTTGAGATAGACTTGACATGTGGTCTGACATGGATACTCTAGATATAGACTTAACATGTGGTCTGACATGGATACTCTAGAGATAGACTTGATTTTGTGGTCTGTTATGAATAGACTACAAATATAAACAGATTATAGAGATGGAAGGACAGGACATTTTTTTTTTTGAGCTTACGGTTTGTCAGCCTGTTGTCTGCCTGTTCCACTTGTCAGCCTGTTGCACTTGTCAGCCTGTTGCACTTGTCAGCCTGTTGTCTGCCTGTTCCACTTGTCAGCCTGTTGCACTTGTCAGCCTGTTGTCTGCCTGTTCCACTTGTCAGCCTGTTGTCTGCCTGTTCCACTTGTCAGCCTGTTGTCTGCCTGTTCCACTTGTCAGCCTGTTGTCTGCCTGTTCCACTTGTCAGCCTGTTGTCTGCCTGTTCCACTTGTCAGCCTGTTGTCTGCCTGTTCCACTTGTCAGCCTGTTGCACTTGTCAGCCTGTTGTCTGCCTGTTCCACTTGTCAGCCTGTTGCACTTGTCAGCCTGTTGTCTGCCTGTTCCACTTGTCAGCCTGTTGTCTGCCTGTTCCACTTGTCAGCCTGTTGTCTGCCTGTTCCACTTGTCAGCCTGTTGCACTTGTCAGCCTGTTGTCTGCCTGTTCCACTTGTCAGCCTGTTGCACTTGTCAGCCTGTTGTCTGCCTGTTCCACTTGTCAGCCTGTTGCACTTGTCAGCCTGTTGTCTGCCTGTTCCACTTGTCAGCCTGTTGCACTTGTCAGCCTGTTGTCTGCCTGTTCCACTTGTCAGCCTGTTGCACTTGTCAGCCTGTTGTCTGCCTGTTCCACTTGTCAGCCTGTTGCACTTGTCAGCCTGTTGTCTGCCTGTTCCACTTGTCAGCCTGTTGCACTTGTCAGCCTGTTGTCTGCCTGTTCCACTTGTCAGCCTGTTGCACTTGTCAGCCTGTTGTCTGCCTGTTGCACTTGTCAGCCTGTTGTCTGCCTGTTCCACTTGTCAGCCTGTTACACTTGTCTGCCTGTTGCTTGTAGTAGAATCTGTCTCTTATGTTCCCTAAATCTTGCTTATGTGTGTGTCTCCAGGAGAATTCGAAGGAAAAGAGAGGACAGTGTGCGCACTCAGGTAAGCTTGTGGGGAGGAGCATGCTAAGGGTCGAGGATAATTGTCTGCTGTTGAAAATGACCAGTGTTCTAGTTTAAGCTGGCACTGTCCTGTCATGTGTCTGTTGAGTAAGTGGTTGGGTGGGTGGTCCTGTCATGTGTCTGTTGAGTGAGTGGTTGGGTGGGTGGTCCTGTCATGTGTCTGTTGAGTGAGTTGTTGGGTGGGTGGTCCTGTCATGTGTCTGTTGAGTGAGTTGTTGGGTGGGTGGTCCTGTCATGTGTCTGTTGAGTGAGTGGTTGGGTGGGTGGTCCTGTCATGTGTCTGTTGTGTGAGTTGTTGGGTGGGTGGTCCTGTAATATGTCTGTTGAGTGAGTTGTTGGGTGGGTGGTCCTGTCATGTGTCTGTTGAGTGAGTTGTTGGGTGGGTGGTCCTGTAATATGTCTGTTGTGTGAGTGGTTGCGTGGGTGGTCCTGTCATGTCTGTTGAGTGAGTTGTTGGTTGGCTGGTCCTGTCATGTGCCTGTTGTGTGAGTGGTTGGTTGGGTGGTCCTGTCATGTGTCTGTTGTGTGAGTGGTTGGTTGGGTGGTCCTGTCATGTGTCTGTTGTGTGAGTGGTTGGGTGGGTGGTCCTGTCATATGTCTGTTGTGTAAGTTGTTGGGTGGGTGGTCCTGTCATGTGTCTGTTGTGTGAGTGGTTGCATGCTTGGTTCTGTTGTGTGAGTGGTTGGGTGGGTGGTCCTGTCATGTGTCTGTTGTGTAAGTGGTTGGGTGGGTGGTCCTGTCATGTGTCTGTTGAGTGAGTGGTTGGGTGGGTGGTCCTGTCATGTGTCTGTTGAGTGAGTGGTTGGGTGGGTGGTCCTGTCATGTGTCTGTTGAGTGAGTGGTTGGGTGGGTGGTCCTGTCATGTGTCTGTTGAGTGAGTTGTTGGGTGGGTGGTCCTGTCATGTGTCTGTTGAGTGAGTTGTTGGGTGGGTGGTCCTGTCATGTGTCTGTTGAGTGAGTGGTTGGGTGGGTGGTCCTGTCATGTGTCTGTTGTGTGAGTTGTTGGGTGGGTGGTCCTGTAATATGTCTGTTGAGTGAGTTGTTGGGTGGGTGGTCCTGTCATGTGTCTGTTGAGTGAGTTGTTGGGTGGGTGGTCCTGTAATATGTCTGTTGTGTGAGTGGTTGCGTGGGTGGTCCTGTCATGTCTGTTGAGTGAGTTGTTGGTTGGCTGGTCCTGTCATGTGCCTGTTGTGTGAGTGGTTGGTTGGGTGGTCCTGTCATGTGTCTGTTGTGTGAGTGGTTGGTTGGGTGGTCCTGTCATGTGTCTGTTGTGTGAGTGGTTGGGTGGGTGGTCCTGTCATATGTCTGTTGTGTAAGTTGTTGGGTGGGTGGTCCTGTCATGTGTCTGTTGTGTGAGTGGTTGCATGCTTGGTTCTGTTGTGTGAGTGGTTGGGTGGGTGGTCCTGTCATGTGTCTGTTGTGTAAGTGGTTGCATGGGTGGTCCTGTCATATGTCTGTTGTGTGAGTGGTTGGGTGGGTGGTCCTGTCATGTGTCTGTTGTGTAAATGGTTGCATGGGTGGTTCTGTTGTGAGTCGTTGGGTGGGTGGTCCTGTCATGTGTCTGTTGTGTGAGTGATTGCATGGGTGGTTCTGTTGTGTGAGTGGTTGGGTGGGTGGTCCTGTCATGTGTCTGTTGTGTGAGTGGTTGCATGGGTGGTCCTGTCATATGTAAGTTGGGTGGGTGGTCCTGTCATGTGTCTGTTGGGTGGGTGGTCCTGTCATGTATCTGTTGTGTGGGTGGTCCTGTCGTGTGAGTGGTTGCGTGGGTGGTCCTGTCATGTGTCTGTTGTGTGAGTGGTTGCGTGGGTGGTCCTGTGATGTGTCTGTTATGTGAGTGGGTGGTCCTGTCATGTGTCTGTTGTGTAAGTGGTTGCGTGGGTGGTCCTGTCATGTGTCTGTTGTGTGAGTGGTTGCGTGGGTGGTCCTGTCATTTGTCTGTTGTGTGAGTGGTTGGGTGGGTGGACCTGTCATGTCTGTTGTGTGAGTGGTTGCGTGTGTGGTCCTGTCATGTGTCTGTTGTGTGAGTGGTTGCGTGGGTGATCCTGTCATGTCTGTTGTGTGAGTGGTTGGGTGATTCTGTGGACACTCAAACACAAATCCTACACTCGTATATAAATACTATTTGTATATAAATCTTACACTTGTATATAAATCCTACACTCGTATGTAAATCCTAGATGTGTGTTGATACTAGGGCTGTACCGAATAGTGATTTTCACTATTCGGCCAAATACGAATAGCTGGACCAACTATTCGGCCGAATACGAATAGTGAATCATCATCATCCTGTGCTTTGCCGGCTGGCATGGGCGATTATGCCTCGCCACAATCTGCGATCTCCTGCAGCACGTATTAGTTCGTGTGCTGACACACCTCCATGAAAAACCTTCGTTCCATGTTGTCAGCATTAGGGCAGCTTTTTTTTTCTCACTGAAGATATTTCCAGCTGTACTAAACAGGAAAATACAACAAATACAGAGAGTCAAGATAAAAACCCGCAAGGCGAAACATCAAAAACAAAAATAACGCCGACGAAGAAAACAATGCCGTCCTCACAAGTCGTCCAGCCCCCCACACCCCCCCACCCACCCGCAAGCTCAAGGGGTCAGCGGAAACGCCAACGCCAGAAGATCAAACAACAAAGACAACGAAGAAACCGAACGTGGATCAAAACATTCAGCCGCTGCCGTTTCAACGAGACGACGAAAGAACAGTTACGACACCCATAAATGATGACGAACTCCCGTTACTTCAAACAATCAACGAAGAGGACTCCACTCAATGAAATCAAGCCTAGAACACTTGCTTTTCTGCCCCTCTTACATTTTTAAGTGTTGCATTTTGTTTCTACAGCAACACACCTAAAAACACTACTCGCAACACATACAAGATGGGAATAAAGGGGCACTTGGTACGCTCGTAGGTGGTGCACAAAGATAACGCTTGACAGTATAAACCAAGGTTTTTTTCCACCAGTCCAGAAACGGTTTTGAGGTAACCACTATTCGTATTCAGCCCGACCGCAACTATTCGGTCGAATACCAAATAGTTATTGGGTCCACTATTCGGCCCCGAAGCGAATACGAAGCGAATATTCGGTACAGCCCTAGTTGATACTCATCTGATTGAATTTCTTGCTGCATGTCAGCTGACGTGCGCTCGTGTGCACACACAAACACACCCCGGCCCACATTTTTTTTTTTTTAAATCTTTGTCTCCATACAGACTAACCCTGGCTGTGTTAATGGTTACAGACCAGAATACTATTTAAAAATGTTTATATTTGTTTTATATGTACATTTTAACCCTTATTAAACATCATAGATGCCATCACTAGTGGTTGCACGCAACGTAACACATGATACACACACACATGGTGAGCAATGATGTGAGTACCAGACCCGGGGGAGTATCTGTACTCATCATCATCATCATCATCATCATCATGAGAGATAGAAAGCCTGGGCAAACAATGTGTTGATGGCAGACAGAGAATAGCTAGCTCTGTGATGTAGAAGTGGGCCACCAGCTTGTGAGAGAGCCAGCACTGCACCATCACGGAATCAGTTGGTTGGTCAATTCTAGTTGACACTTCATACTGTCTGTGATTCCAACAGAAGATTGATAAAGCCAGTTATCTATCAGTAGGCTATGTTTAGCAGTCATTAGAAACTGGCTACAGCTGTCTATCAGTAGGCTATGTTTAGCAGTCACTAGAAACTGGCTACAGCTCTATCAGCAGGTTATGTTTAGCAGTCACTAGAAACTGGCTACAGCTGTCTATCAGCAGGTTATGTTTAGCAGTCATTAGAAACTGGCTACAGCTGTCCATCAGCAGGTTATGTTTAGCAGTCATTAGAAACTGGCTACAGCTATCTATCAGCAGGCTATATTTAGCAGTCACTAGAAACTGGCTACAGCTATCTATCAGTAGGTTATGTTTAGCAGTCACTAGAAACTGGCTACAACTATCTATCAGTAGGTTATGTTTAGCAGTCACTAGAAACTGGCTACAGCTATCTATCAGTAGGCTATGTTTAGCAGTCACTAGAAACTGGCTACAGATATCTATCAGTAGGTTATGTTTAGCAGTCACTAGAAACTGGCTACAGCTATATTTCAGCAGGCTATGTTTAGCGGTCATTAGATACTGGCTACAGCTATATATCAGTAGGTTATGTTTAGCAGTCATTAGAAACTGGCTACACCTATATAGCAGTAGGTTATGTTTAGCAGTCATTAGAAACTGACTACAGCTATCAGCAGGTTATGTTTAGCAGTCACTAGAAACTGGCTACAACTATCTATCAGCAGGCTATGTTTAGCAGTCACTAGAAACTGGCTACAACTATCTATCAGCAGGCTATGTTTAGCAGTCATTAGAAACTGGCTACAACTATCTATCAGTAGGCTATGTTTAGCAGTCACTAGAAACTGGCTACAACTATCTATCAGCAGGCTATGTTTAGCAGTCATTAGAAACTGGCTACAACTATCTATCAGCAGGCTATGTTTAGCAGTCACTAGAAACTGGCTACAACTATCTATCAGCAGGCTATGTTTAGCAGTCACTAGAAACTGGCTACAACTATCTATCAGCAGGCTATGTTTAGCAGTCACTAGAAACTGGCTACAACTATCTATCAGCAGGCTATGTTTAGCAGTCATTAGAAACTGACTACAGCTATCAGCAGGTTATGTTTAGCAGTCATTAGAAACTGGCTACAACTATCTATCAGCAGGTTATGTTTAGCAGTCATTAGAAACTGGCTACAACTATCTATCAGCAGGCTATGTTTAGCAGTCACTAGAAACTGGCTACAACTATCTATCAGCAGGCTATGTTTAGCAGTCACTAGAAACTGGCTACAACTATCTATCAGCAGGCTATGTTTAGCAGTCACTAGAAACTGGCTACAACTATCTATCAGCAGGCTATGTTTAGCAGTCATTAGAAACTGGCTACAGCTATCAGCAGGCTATGTTTAGCAGTCATTAGAAACTGGCTACAACTATCTATCAGCAGGCTATGTTTAGCAGTCATTATAAACTGGCTACAACTATCTATCAGCAGGCTATGTTTAGCAGTCACTAGAAACTGGCTACAACTATCTATCAGCAGGCTATGTTTAGCAGTCACTAGAAACTGGCTACAACTATCTATCAGCAGGCTATGTTTAGCAGTCATTATAAACTGGCTACAGCTATCAGCAGGCTATGTTTAGCAGTCATTATAAACTGGCTACAGCTATCAGCAGGTTATGTAGCAGTCACTAGAAACTGGCTATTTGTGTTTAGAAGATCTATTGACCCCTAGGCCATTGATGTCTGTTGCAGCGGTCAGAGCGCAGCCAGTCTAACCGAACTCATTTTAGCTCCCAGAATCTGACAGCTGTGGATCATTTTACTATGGAGGCCAACTCCTTCCCACCGCTGCCAGGAAGTCTGGTGAGTTTACATGTACTTGTCGTGTTTCTTGTTCAGTTGTACTTGTGTCATGTTTTCTGGTCAGTTGTACTTGTCTTGTTTCCTGGTCAGTTGTACTTGTGTCATGTTTTCTGGTCAGCTGTACTTGTGTCATGTTTCCTGGTCAGCTGTACTTGTGTCATGTTTCCTGGTCAGTTGTATTTGTGTCATATTTTCTAGTCAGCTGTACTTGTGTCATGTTTCCTGGTCAGTTGTACTTGTGTCATGTTTCCTGGTCAGTTGTACTTGTGTCATGTTTCCTGGTCAGTTGTACTTGTGTCATATTTTCTGGTCAGTTGTAATTGTCTTGTTTCCTGGTCAGTTGTACTTGTGCCATGTTTTCTGGTCAGCTGTACTTGTGTCATGTTTCCGGGTCAGTTGTACTTGTGTCATGTTTCCTGGTCAGTTGTATTTGTGTCATATTTTCTGGTCAGTTGTCTTGTTTCCTGGTCAGTTGTACTTGTGCCATGTTTTCTGGTCAGCTGTACTTGTCATGTTTCCTGGTCAGTTGTACTTGTGTCATGTTTCCTGGTCAGTTGTACTTGTGTCATGTTTCCTGGTCAGTTGTACTTGTGTCATATTTTCTGGTCAGTTGTAATTGTCTTGTTTCCTGGTCAGTTGTACTTGTGCCATGTTTTCTGGTCAGCTGTACTTGTGTCATGTTTCCGGGTCAGTTGTACTTGTGTCATGTTTCCTGGTCAGTTGTATTTGTGTCATATTTTCTGGTCAGTTGTCTTGTTTCCTGGTCAGTTGTACTTGTGCCATGTTTTCTGGTCAGCTGTACTTGTCATGTTTCCTGGTCAGTTGTACTTGTGTCATGTTTTCTGGTCAGCTGTACTTGTCAGGTTTCCTGGTCAGTTGTATTTGTGTCATGTTTTTTGGTCAGTTGTACTTGTCATGTTTTCTGGTCAGTTGTACTTGTGTCAAGTTTCCTGGTCAGTTGTACCTGTGTCATGTTTCCTGGTCAGTTGTACTTTTGTCATTTTTTCCTGTTTTCTTGTCAGTTGTACTTGTGTCATGTTTCCTGGTCAGTTGTACTTGTGTCATGTTTCCTGGTCAGTTGTACTTTTGTCATTTTTTTCTGGTCAGTTGTACTTGTCATGTTTTCTGGTCAATTGTACTTGTATCATGTTTCCTGGTCAGTATACGTGTCTGGTTTTCTGGTCATTGTACTTGTCTTGTTTCCTGGTCAGTTGTACTTTTGTCATTTTTTTCTGGTCAGTTGTACTTTTGTCATTTTTTTCTGGTCAGTTGTACTTTTGTCATTTTTTTCTGGTCAGTTGTACTTGTCATGTTTTCTGGTCAATTGTACTTGTATCATGTTTCCTGGTCAGTATACGTGTCTGGTTTTCTGGTCATTGTACTTGTCTTGTTTCCTGGTCAATTGTACTTGTGTCGTGTTTCATGGTCAGTTGTACTTGTGATCCAGTGATGTGTGTGATGGTGACCTGGTGATGTGAGGCAGGGTGAAGCGGTGATGTGTGAGAGGGTGATTCAGTGATGTGTGGGCAGGTCACCTAGACCTGAGTGTTACTGTAAAATTCCCATCCCCAGAGAGATCGCTACAGTCAGAGCTGAGCCCACACATCATCAGATTGAGTTGGATCCATGTGGCCTGTTCTGTAAGCATAGAAGTAGAGAGAGGGTTGCAACTATTTCTTGTCCATTAGTATCATCAATCACACCTATACTTCAGATTAGAGAACGTTTTTTTTTTAAAAATATAATAGAAATTGAGCCAGTGAAAAAGGTCTTGTTTGTAAATTGTGTGACATGGGGAAAAATTGTGCAGATAGAGATGTTGTGATTGAACATATTTCTGTGGTTATTTCCTCTGCTACAGAACAGCATGTCTAACTCTGAAGTCTCACATGAGAGCAGAATGGCTGATGTTGTGCGAGGAATTTCACGCGGGACTGGACTCGGCAACCTAAGTGTTCAGAGAGCTTCCTCTTCAACCCCTAGCCCTGTGGCCACGCCCCCAACACCTCTGAGTTTAGGTGTGGTAGGCGGGCATCATCAGGCTCTGTCCCAGTCGTCACTGGTGGATGCTCACTGCCTAGATGATGATGATGTCACCTCTTCATCACAGGATGATGTGGAGATAGACGCAGGCCTGTTTGACACGAAAATTATCCAGTCAGAACTGCATTCATTGTCTTCCATGGCTGAACCGCTAGTGCTTCCATCACAGTCAAGGTCAGTAGACTTTGTTGTTCTCTTCTTTGTGTGCCCATGTTGTGTCAAGTCAAATAGATGGATACAAATATGTTGTGACATGATTGGTGGATATAGGTATGTTGTGATGTGATAGATGGATACAGATATGTTGTGATGTGATAGATGGATACAGATATGTTGTGACATGATTGGTGGATATAGGTATGTTGTGATGCGATAGATGGATACAGCTATGTTGTTATGGGATAGATGTATACAAATATGTTGTGACATGATTGGTGGATATAGGTATGTTGTGATGTGATAGATGGATACAGATATGTTGTGATGTGATAGATTGATACAAATATGTTGTGACATGATTGGTTGATTTAGGTATGTTGTGATGTGATAGATGGATACAGATATGTTGTGATGTGATAGATGGATACAGATATGTTGTGACATGATTGGTGGATATAGGTATGTTGTGATGCGATAGATGGATACAGCTATGTTGTGATGGGATAGATGTATACAAATATGTTGTGACATGATTGGTGGATATAGGTATGTTGTGATGTGATAGATGGATACAGATATGTTGTGATGTGATAGATTGATACAAATATGTTGTGACATGATTGGTGGATTTAGGTATGTTGTGATGTGATAGATGGATACAGATATGTTGTGACATGATTGGTGGATATAGGTATAGAGTGATGTGATTGATGGATACAGATATGTTGTGATGTGATAGATGGATACAAATATGTTGTGACATGATTGGTGGATATATTTATGTTGTGATGTGATAGATGGATATAGAAATGTTGTGATGTGATAGATGGATACACATATGTTGTGACATGATTGGTGGATATAGGTGTGATATGATAGATGGATAAAAATATGTTGTGACATGATTGGTGGATATAGGTATGTTGTGATGTAATAGATTGATACATATATGTTGTGATGTGATAGATGGATACAAATATGTCGTAACATAGTAGATGGGTACAAATATGTTGTGACATAGTAGATAGGTACAGATATGTTGTGACATTGTATATGGGTATAAATATGTTGTGACATAGTAGATGGGTACAGATGTGTTGTGACATGGTAGGTGGGTATAAATATGTTGTGACATGGTAGATGATTACAGATATGTTGTGACATGATAGATGGGTATAAATATGTTGTGACATAGTAGATGGGTACAGATATGTTGTGACATGGTATATGGGTATAAATATGTTGTGACATAGTAGATAGGTACAGATATGTTGTGTCATGGTAGATGGGTATAAATATGTTGTGACATGGTAGATGATTACAGATATGTTGTGACATGATAGATGGGTATAAATATGTTGTCACCTGGTATATGGGTACAGATATGTTGTGACATGGTAGATGGGTTCAGATATGTTGTGACGTGGTAGATGGGTACAAATATGTTGTGACGTGGTAGATGGGTGTAAATATGTTGTGACGTGGTGATGGGTATAAATATGTTGTGACATGGTAGATGGGTATAAATATGTTGTGACGTGGTAGATGGGTACAAATATGTTGTGACGTGGTAGACGGGTACAGATATGTTGTGACGTGGTAGATGGGTACAGATATGTTGTGTCATGGTAGATGGGTTCAGATATGTTGTGACGTGGTAGATGGGTACAAATATGTTGTGACATGGTAGATGGGTTCAGATATGTTGTGACGTGGTAGATGGGTACAAATATGTTGTGACATGGTAGATGGGTTCAGATATGTTGTGACATGGTAGATGGGTTCAGATATGTTGTGATGTGGTAGATGGGCACAAATATGTTGTGACGTGGTAGATGGGTGTAAATATGTTGTGACGTGGTAGATGGGTATAAATATGTTGTGACATTGTAGATGGGTATTAATATGTTGTGACCTGGTACTTGTCATGTTTCCTGGTCAGTTGTATTTGTGTCATGTTTTTTGGTCAGTTGTACTTGTCATGTTTTCTTGTCAGTTGTATTTGTGTCATGTTTCCTGGTCAGTTGTACTTGTGTCATGTTTCCTGTTCAGTTGTACTTTTGTCATTTTTTCTGGTCAGTTGTACTTGTCATGTTTTCTGGGTACAAATATGTTGTGACGTGGTAGATGGGTACAGATATGTTGTGACGTGTTAGAAGGGTACAAATATGTTGGTAGGTGGATACAAATATGTTGTAACATAGTTGTTTTTCCTCTTCATCACTTTAGACAACAGAAGGTCAGTGCCCCAATGCTGCCATCTGCTGCTCTTCAAGCACCCAGACAGACTGACAACAGACAGAACTCACTGCAGCTGCAGACACAAATGCAGAACAAGCCTGCCGCTCAGCAGCCTGCCTACAACCTTCAGCAGCTGTCAGTTGTTGTCTCCACCTCTGTAAGTCATTGCTTTTCTGAGAGCTGACATTGTGTATTGACCTCACTGCTTTGATTTTGATCCCATGATTTATATAAATACCCCATTTCCCGTCAGATGTATATCTCATTACTTATCAGATCTCAGTAATTGTCTCAATGACTGTCATAATTTATTCTCATCACACATCATACTTGCCAGTTGTATGCTTGTGTCATTGCCTATTCTGTACTAACCTTATCGTTACGCCCCCCCCCCCCCCCCCCCCCCCCCCCCCCCCCCATCCTTTGCATCATTGATGTGCCACAATCAAATCTTTTATTCCTTACCATCCTGTATTCTGACCTGATGGCCCATCAAGTCTTACTTCATCACATCTGCATTTGTTTCCTATACCGTCATATGTCTCTAGAATCTGTCAGTAGTCACACTTTTTTACACTATTCTTTATGATTTGTTTGTTTGTTTGTTTAGGAAGCTCCAAAGCTCTCATACGCGCAAATTCTGGCACACAAGAATCGAGAGGCTGCCACCAACCCAGGAAATGGAGAAGGCCTATCATCAGGCGGGATGGTGCCAAATTCTAACTCGGGAGCTCCAAGTGAGTCAAATCTGGCCCACAGTTGCAGTAATGCTAGCAGCCCCGCAAACGTTCGGCAGTCTGCTGGTGCTTTCCGAGAGCATGGTAATTATCAGGGGAGCCAGCAATATGGCCACCGGCCCACACAGCGAGGCTCATCTAAGGATGGCATGCCTAGATCCGAAGGCCAAGCACCAGCTCGCCAGCCAAATGGTGGCCGCAGAAACTCTAAAGAGAACAGGCTCAACAATCAGTTTGACCGACGAAAACCAGACTTACGCCAGAAGTAGTTATAGTACTCTATTGCTTGGATCTTACCTCACAAGAATTTTTCAGCCTGTCTAGTCAGACATAAACTAGATGTCAGGACATGAACTAAATGCCAAGACATGTACTAGATGCCAAGACATGCACTAGATGCCAAGACATGCACTAGATGCCAAGACATGAACTAGATGCCAAGACATGCACTAGATGCCAAGACATGAACGGCATGACAATGTCAAGTGAGACATGAGCTTGCAAGGCCGTGTTTCACATACATTGTACCACTGATCAGTGCTTTGAATGAATGTAATACATATGTGACTCCCCCAAAGAGAATTTGTTGGGTACTGGCTCAACAGCGACATTGTTATCTGTGCAGGAGATTGTGTTTGTGTTAGGCTATATGAAAATACTGTTGTTTTTATCCCAGCAAGTCTTGTAGTGGTAGCAGATTTTGTGGTGTCAGCTAAGTGGATTTCCTTTGGACTTCAGGATTGTTTTGTCAATTGACTATAGAATTATGTAATTAGTTTGCTTGTTTGTAGGCCAGAATGATCTGGTGATTTTATGCTACTTTGAATTTTGTTATGTTGCACATTTAGGACTTTATGAAACTATTCATATTGCATAATATTTTATTCAGATATTGGTGCCATTATGTTAACGCTTACAACATTGTAAACTGCCACTGACTGTGTATACATGTGTGTGTCTGCGTGTGTGCAGTCCTCACTGTCTGTGTGCAGTCATCCGTGTCTGTGTGCAGTCATCCGTGTCTGTGTGCAGTCATCCGTGTCTGTGTGTGTAGTCATCCGTGTCTGTGTGTGCAGTCATCTGTGTGTGCAGTCATCTGTGTGTGCAGTCATCCGTGTCTGTGTGTGCAGTCATCCATGTCTGTGTGTGCAGTCATCCATGCCTGTGTGCAGTCATCCATGTCTGTGTGTGCCGTCATCCATGTCTGTGTGTGCCGTCATCCGTGTCTGTGTGTGCAGTCATCCGTGTCTGTGTGTGCAGTCATCCGTGTCTGTGTGTGCATCATCCGTGTCTGTGTGTGCCGTCATCCATGTCTGTGTGTGCAGTCCTCCGTGTTGTTTTGTCAGTCAGTTTGCTAACCTTTGCACGAGTTCTCTTGGTAAAAAGATCCATGCTGTCTGTGCAGGCTGCATGTTTGTGCGTTTCTTGTTGTTCTTTGTGACATTAATTGTTGCCCACACACAGGAGATGTGTTCCAGTGACTGAATGTTTTCAATGAATGTGAATTTAACACTAGATGTCCTGTGCCCCCAGTTTGTTGACAAGCTGAGAGATATAGTATGAAAAGTGAGACTGTGGGGTGTGTCTGCCTCAGCCTCCAGTTTGTTGACAAGCTGAGAGATATAGTGTGAGAAGTGAGACTGTAGGGTGTGTCTGCCTCAGCCTCCAGTTTGTTCATGTGGTGTGAGAAGTGAGACTGTGGGGTGTGTCTGCCTCAGCCACCAGTTTGTTCATGTGGTGTGAGAAGTGAGACTGTGGGGTGTGTCTGCCTCAGCCTCCAGTTTGTTGACAAGCTGAGAGATATAGTATGAAAAGTGTGACCATGGGGTGTGTCTGCCATAGCCTCCAGTTTGTTCATGTGGTGTGAGAAGTGAGACCGTGGGGTGTGTCTGCCTCAGCCACCAGTTTGTTCATGTGGTGTGAGAAGTGAGACTGTGGGGTGTGTCTGCCTCAGCCTCCAGTTTGTTCATGTGGTGTGAGAAGTGAGACCGTGGGGTGTGTCTGCCTCAGCCACCAGTTTGTTCATGTGGTGTGAGAAGTGAGACTGTAGGGTGTGTCTGCCTCAGCCACCAGTTTGTTGACAAGCTGAGAGATATAGTGTGAGAAGTGAGACTGTGGGGTGTGCCTGCCTGAGCTGAGAGATGTGGTGCTAGAAGTGTGTCTGGGGTGTGTTTGGTCACTGAGGGACATGGCATGGGATGTGTCACACTAGTGGGCACATCTAAGTCATGACCGATATTTTTTTGCATTTTGTATTTTTCTAAATACCTTGATAACTGATATTTTAACTTATTTGTCAATGATCATTGGCAACCTGCTATGTTCTTATGTTTAAGTGTTGGCTTCTGGTCAACTGATGCTCTCTGCAATTGATGTGTTTATTTTAAAGTATTTCCTATAGAATGCAACAGTTCACTTGATGGTTTATGAAATGTTCATAACAAAATGCAACAGTTTATGTATGTATGTATATTTGTGTGTGTGTGTGTGTGTGTATATATATACACACACATATACATACATACACACACATAGATATAATATATTGACATGTGTATATAGACTGTAGAGCTGGCCAGTCAGTTTTTGTTGGGAGAGATGAAACATTTGAGTGGACCATTCTGTGGCTGACACTCTGTGTTTATTTCTTGTCATGTGTAAATATCTTCTTGTATATACATGTACTTGCTCTGTGCATGTGGGCCAGCCACTGTGTACATACATGTACTTGCTCTGTGCATGTGGGCCAGCCACTGTGTACATACATGTACTTGCTCTGTGCATGTGGGCCAGCAGCTGTGTACATACATGTACTTGCTCTGTGCATGTGGGCCAGCCACTGTGTACATACATGTACTTGCTCTGTGCATGTGGGCCAGCCACTGTGTACATACATGTACTTGCTCTGTGCATGTGGGCCAGCAGCTGTTTACATACATGTACTTGCTCTGTGCATGTGGGCCAGCAGCTGTGTACATACATGTACTTGCTCTGTGCATGTGGGCCAGCAGCTGTGTGACAAGTGATGGAGAAGTGTGAGGTGACAAATGATGGAGCAGTGTGAGGTGACAAGTGATGGAGCAACAAGAGGTGACTGTTGATGGAGCAGTATGAGTTGACTAGTGATGGAGCAGTATGAGGTGGCAAGTGATGGAGCAGTGTGAGGTGACAAATGATGGAGCAGTGTGAGGTGACAAATGATGGAGCAGTGTGAGGTGACAAGTGATGGAGCAGTGTGAGGTGACAAGTGATGGAGCAGTGTGAGGTGACAAGTGATGGAGCAACAAGAGGGACTGTTGATGGAGCAACAAGAGGTGACTGTTGATGGAGCAGTGTGAGGTGACAAGTGATGGAGCAACAAGAGATGACTAGTGATGGAGCAGTGTGAGGTGACAAGTGATGGAGCAACAAGAGGTGACTGTTGATGGAGCAGTATGAGTTGACTAGTGATGGAGCAGTATGAGGTGGCAAGTGATGGAGCAGTGTGAGGTGGCAAGTGATGGAGCAGTGTGAGGTGGCAAGTGATGGAGCAGTGTGAGGTGACAAGTGATGGAGCAGTGTGAGGTGACAAGTGATGGAGCTGTATGAGAGGACAAGTGATGGAGCAGTGTGAGGTGACAAGTGGTGGAGCAGTGTGAGGTGACAAGTGATGGAGCAGTGTGAGGTGACAAGTGATGGAGCAGTGTGAGGTGACAAGTGATGGAGCAGTATCAGGTGACAAGTGATGGAGCAGTGTGAGGTGACAAGTGATGGAGCAGTATCAGGTGACAAGTGATGGAGCAACAAGGCATGACTAGTGATGGAGCAACAAGAGATGACTAGTGATGGAGCAACAAGGGATGACTAGTGATGGAGCAACAAGAGATGACTAGTGACGGAGCAACAAGGGATGACTAGTGACGGAGCAACAAGGGATGACTAGTGATGGAGCAACAAGGGATGACTAGTGATGGAGCAACAAGGGATGACTAGTGATGGAGCAACAAGAGATGACTAGTGATGGAGCAACAAGAGATGACTAGTGATGGAGCAACAAGAGATGACTAGTGATGGAGCAACAAGGTATGACTAGTGATGGAGCAACAATAGATGACTAGTGATGGAGCAACGGGAAGAGCAATCCTTGTATCTAGCAACAGGGTGAGAAAGGACAACTCCACGGTATCTGGAATATGTAAGGGCAAGTGGGGAAGCAGCTAGACAGGTTGGTCAGAGGTGGAAGCCAGCACAAGCTCTCTGACAGTCCTAGCGCACACACACACAGTACACCAAGTGATTGTATCCTCTGTCTACTTGTAAAGAGTTGAAGAACAGAGACATGTGTGGCCAGACTGGCATGGCTATCTCTTCAACATGCTGTGGGAGTAGGTTCTTTTCTGACTCCATCATGGGCTGGCTTATCCTTGAGGTTTTGCTGTTGCTGGGGAAACAAATGGCTCCATGTGTGGGGCATATGTGGAGAACACTAGGGAGACCTGATGTGGGAGGCCAGTGGCTGGTTCCAGTAGCACACTGACCTCAATGTAGTCACTGGGGCTCTGACCGCATCATCTTCGGTAATAAATGTAAGCCACAAAACATGTGATTTGATCAATGTGTAAGAAGTATATCTTAGAGTGGGCCATACAGTATGAGATCTGATCCACGTTTGAGTAGTCATTCTTAGAGTGGGCCATACAGTATGAGATCTGATCTATGTTTGAGTAGTCGTTCTTAGAGTGGGCCATACAGTATGAGATCTGATACATGTTTGAGTAGTCTTTCTTAGAGTGGGTCATACAGTATGAGATCTGATCCATGTTTGAGTAGTCATTCTTAGAGTGGGCTATACGGTATGAGATCTGATCTATGTTTGAGTAGTCATTCTTAGAGTGGCCATACAGTATGAGATCTGATCCATGTTTGAGTAGTCATTCTTAGAGTGGGGCATACAGTATGAGATCTGATCCATGTTTGAATAGTCATTCTTAGAGTGGGCCATGCAGTATGAGATCTGATCCATGTTTGAGTAGTCATTCTTAGAGTGGGCCACAGAACATGTGATCTGTTCCATATGTGAAAAATGTGTTTTAGTTGGCCAGATCGATGTTTAAGAAGTCTGTTTTAGAGTGGGCCGCAAAACATGTAATCATTTTTATGTTCATAAAGTATGGTGTATGTGCCAGAAAAATCATTGATGCATCCTAGTGACAGATGGTTGATGGTGGGCATGGCCTGCCCAGTGACAAATGGTTGATGGCGGGCATGGCATGGCTAGTGACAGATGGTTGATGGCAGGCATGGCCTGCCTAGTGACAGATGGTTGATGGAGGGCATGGCATGGCTAGTGACAGATGGTTGATGGTGGGCATGGCTAGTGACAGATGGTTGATGGTGGGCATGGCATGGCCTGCCTAGTGACAGATGGTTGATGGTGGGCATGGCTAGTGACAGATGGTTGATGGTGGGCATGGCCTGCCTAGTGACAGATGGTTGATGGTGGGCATGGCCTGCCTAGTGACAGATGGTTGATGGAGGGCATGGCATGGCCTGCCTAGTGACAGATGGTTGATGGTGGGCATGGCATGGCCTGCCTAGTGACAGATGGTTGATGGCGGGCATGGCATGGCCTGCCTAGTGACAGATGGTTGATGGAGGGCATGGCATGGCCTGCCTAGTGACAGATGGTTGATGGTGGGCATGGCATGGCCTGCCTAGTGACAGATGGTTGATGGCGGGCATGGCCTGATGTCAGGCTTGACTACTGGAGCCATATGTGACAGTGTTTACACATTCTACAATTGTTGCACTTAAAAATGGGGATAATGGATTGAAACACTTGTGGGTACGATTTTGTGTGAACTACTCAAGGATCCGGTTAAAACCCACATGTGAAATTGTGGTTGTATTATTATTTATTGTAGGCAGTAGCATATTGTGTGTGTGATTGCTATGTTGTGTGTGTGATTGCCATGTTGTGTGTGTGTAATTGCCACGTTGTATGTGTGTGTGTGATTGCCATATTGTATGTGTGTGTGATTGCCACGTTGTGTGTGTGATTGCCATGCTGTGTGTGTGATTGCCATATTGTGTTTGTGTGTGTGTGATTGCCATGTTGTGTGTGTGTGTATGTGATTGCCATGTTGAGTGTGTGTGTGATTGCCATGTTGTGTGTGTGTGTGATTGCCATGTTGTGTGGGCATGTCTGTGTGGACATATTTATAAAACTACAGTGTACATAGTTGCTTTGTCTGTACATAAGATTTGTGTTTGTAAGGCCACTACATGACCCATATGTGATCTGGTCTCTCTGCAACCAGCTGCATGTGGTATGTCTAGTGTAACATGAACAGACAACTATGGTGGGGTAATTGTGTGGGACAGTTCCTATACATCCTAGAATAGAAGAAAACACTATAGGGGACTGCATGGTGTCTCTATTCCTTGGGTCAGGGTGGCAAGACACAGTATGGTATCTCTCTTCCTTGGGTCAGTATGGCAAGACACAGTATGGTGTCTATTCCTTGGGTCAGTATGGCAGGACACAGTATGGTGTCTATTCCTTGGGTCAGTATGGCAGGACACAGTATGGTGTCTATTCCTTGGGTCAGTATATCAAGACACAGTATGGTGTCTATTCCTTGGGTCAGTATGGCAGGACACAGTATGGTGTCTATTTCTTGGGTCAGGGTGGCAAGACACAGTATGGTGTCTATTCCTTTGGTCAGGGTGGTAAGACACAGTATGGTGTCTCTATTCCTTGGGTCAGGGTGGCAAGACACAGTATGGTGTCTCTATTCCTTGGGTCAGTATCGCAGGACACAGTATGGTGTCTATTCCTTGGGTCAGGGTGGCAAGACACAGTATAGTGTCTATTCCTTGGGTCAGGGTGGCAAGACACAGTATGGTGTCTCTATTCCTTGGGTCAGTATGGCAAGACACAGTATGGTGTCTATTCCTTGGGTCAGTATGGCAAGACACAATATGGTGTCTATTCCTTGGGTCAGTATGGCAAGACACAGTGTGGTGTCTCTATTCCTTGGGTCAGTATGGCAAGACACAGTGTGGTGTCTCTATTCCTTGGGTCAGTATGGCAGGACACAGTATGGTCTCTATTCCTTGGATCAGGGTGGCAGGACACATTATGGTGTCTATTCCTTGGGTTAGGGTGGCAAGACACAGTATGGTGTCTATTTCTTGGGTCAGGGTGGCAAGACACAGTATGATGTCTATTTCTTGGGTCAGTATGGCAGGACACAGTATGGTGTCTATTCCTTGGGTCAGTATGGCAGGACACAGTATGGTGTCTATTCCTTGGGTCAGTATGGCAAGACACAGTATGGTGTCTATTCCTTGGGTCAGTATGGCAGGACACAGTATGGTGTCTATTCCTTGGGTCAGGGTGGCAAGACACAGTATAGTGTTTATTCCTTGGGTCAGGGTGGTAAGACACAGTATGGTGTCTATTCCTTGGGTCAGGGTGGTAAGACACAGTATGGTGTCTCTATTCCTTGGGTCAGGGTGGCAAGACACAGTATGGTGTCTATTCCTTGGGTCAGTATGGCAGGACACAGTATGATGTCTATTTCTTGGGTCAGTATGGCAGGACACAGTATGATGTCTATTTCTTGGGTCAGGGTGGCAAGACACAGTATGGTGTCTATTCCTTGGGTCAGTATGGCAGGACACAGTATGATGTCTATTTCTTGGGTCAGTATGGCAGGACACAGTATGGTGTCTATTCCTTGGGTCAGTATGGCAGGACACAGTATGGTGTCTATTCCTTGGGTCAGTATGGCAGGACACAGTATGGTGTCTATTCCTTGGGTCAGTATGGCAAGACACAGTATGGTGTCTATTCCTTGGGTCAGTATGGCAGGACACAGTATGGTGTCTATTCCTTGGGTCAGTATGGCAGGACACAGTATAGTGTCTATTTCTTGGGTCAGTATGGCAGGACACAGTATGGTGTCTATTCCTTGGGTCACTATGGCAGGACATAGTATGGTGTCTATTCCTTGGGTCAGTATGGCAGGACACAGTATAGTGTCTATTTCTTGGGTCAGTATGGCAGGACACAGTATGGTGTCTATTCCTTGGGTCACTATGGCAGGACATAGTATGGTGTCTATTCCTTGGGTCAGTATGGCAGGACACAGTATGGTGTCTATTCCTTGGGTCAGTATGGCAAGACACAGTATGGTGTCTATTCCTTGGGTCAGTATGGCAGGACACAGTATGGTGTCAATTCCTTGGGTCAGGGTGGCAAGACACAGTATAGTGTCTATTCTTTGGGTCAGGGTGGTAAGACACAGTATGGTGTCTATTCCTTGGGTCAAGGTGGTAAGACACAGTATGGTGTCTCTATTCCTTGGGTCAGGGTGGCAAGACACAGTATGGTGTCTATTCCTTGGGTCAAGGTGGTAAGACACAGTATGGTGTCTCTATTCCTTGGGTCAGTATGGCAAGACACAGTATGGTGTCTATTCCTTGGGTCAGTATGGCAGGACACAGTATGGTGTCTATTCCTTGGGTCAGGGTGGCAAGACACAGTATAGTGTCTATTCCTTGGGTCAGGGTGGCAAGACACAGTATGGTGTCTCTATTCCTTAGGTCAGTATGGCAAGACACAGTATGGTGTCTATTCCTTGGGTCAGGGTGGTAAGACACAGTATGGTGTCTCTATTCCTTCGGTCAAGGTGGCAGGACACAGTATGGTGTCTCTATTCCTTGGGTCAGTATGGCAAGACACAGTATGGTGTCTATTCCTTGGGTCAGTGTGGCAGGACACAGTATGGTGTCTATTCCTTGGGTCAGGGTGGCAAGACACAGTATAGTGTCTATTCCTTGGGTCAGGGTGGCAAGACACAGTATGGTGTCTCTATTCCTTGGGTCAGTATGGCAAGACACAGTATGGTGTCTCTATTCCTTGGGTCAGGGTGGTAAGACACAGTATGGTGTCTCTATTCCTTCGGTCAAGGTGGCAGGACACAGTATGGTGTCTCTATTCCTTGGGTCAGTATGGCAAGACACAGTATGATGTCTATTCCTTGGGTCAGTATGGCAAGACACAGTATGGTGTCTCTATTCCTTGGGTCAGGGTGGCAGGACACAGTATGGTGTCTATTCCTTGGGTCAGGGTGGCAAGACACAGTATGGTCTCTATTCCTTGGATCAGGGTGGCAAGACACAGTAGGGTGTCTATTCCTTGGGTCAGTATGGCAGGACACAGTGTGGTGTCTATTCCTTGGGTCAGTATGGCAGGACACAGTATGGTGTCTATTTCTTGGGTCAGTATGGCAAGACACAGTATGGTGTCTATTTCTTGGGTCAGGGTGGCAAGACACAGTATGGTGTCTATTCCTTGGGTCAGTATGGCAGGACACAGTATGATGTCTATTTCTTGGGTCAGTATGGCAGGACACAGTATGGTGTCTATTCCTTGGGTCAGTATGGCAGGACACAGTGTGGTGTCTATTCCTTGGGTCAGGGTGGCAAGACACAGTATGGTGTCTATTCCTTGGGTCAGGGTGGCAAGACACAGTATGGTGTCTCTTTTTCTTGGGTGCACCGTGTGTTTGTACTAGTAGTTGTTGCTAGTGGTGTATGATGTGTACCATAGATTATGACTGTAAATAGCCATTTTAGATTGCATTAGTGCTGGTATTTGTCTTAGTTACATGTTGCAGTAGTTACAGTTCTGCTGGAGAAGCCTAGTGTTACAGATCTGCTGGAGAAGCCTAGTGTTACAGTTCTGTTAGAGAAGCCTAGTGTTACAGTTCTGTTAGAGAAGCCTAGTGTTACAGTTCTGTTAGAGAAGCCTAGTGTTACAGTTCTGCTAGAGAAGCCTAGTGTTACAGTTCTGTTAGAGAAGCCTAGTGTTACAGTTCTGTTAGAGAAGCCTAGTGTTACAGTTCTGCTAGAGAAGCCTAGTGTTACAGTTCTGTTAGAGAAGCCTAGTGTTACAGTTCTACTAGAGAAGCCTAGTGTTACAGTTCTGTTAGAGAAGCCTAGTGTTACAGTTCTGTTAGATAGAGAAGCCTAGTGTTACAGTTCTGCTAGAGAAGCCTAGTGTTACAGTTCTGCTAGAGAAGCCTAGTGTTACAGTTCTGTTAGAGAAGCCTAGTGTTACAGTTCTGTTAGAGAAGCCTAGTGTTACAGTTCTGTTAGAGAAGCCTAGTGTTACAGTTCTGTTAGAGAAGCCTAGTGTTACAGTTCTGTTAGAGAAGCCTAGTGTTACAGTTCTGCTAGAGAAGCCTAGTGTTACAGTTCTGCTAGAGAAGCCTAGTGTTACAGTTCTGTTAGAGAAGCCTAGTGTTACAGTTCTGCTAGAGAAGCCTAGTGTTACAGTTCTGTTAGAGAAGCCTAGTGTTACAGTTCTGCTAGAGAAGCCTAGTGTTACAGTTCTGTTAGAGAAGCCTAGTGTTACAGTTCTGTTAGAGAAGCCTAGTGTTACAGTTCTGTTAGAGAAGCCTAGTGTTACAGTTCTGCTAGAGAAGCCTAGTGTTACAGTTCTGCTAGAGAAGCCTAGTGTTACAGTTCTGCTAGAGAAGCCTAGTGTTACAGTTCTGTTAGAGAAGCCTAGTGTTACAGTTCTGTTAGAGAAGCCTAGTGTTACAGTTCTGTTAGAGAAGCCTAGTGTTACAGTTCTGCTAGAGAAGCCTAGTGTTACAGTTCTGCTAGAGAAGCCTAGTGTTACAGTTCTGCTAGAGAAGCCTAGTGTTACAGTTCTGTTAGAGAAGCCTAGTGTTACAGTTCTGTTAGAGAAGCCTAGTGTTACAGTTCTGCTAGAGAAGCCTAGTGTTACAGTTCTGTTAGAGAAGCCTAGTGTTACAGTTCTGTTAGAGAAGCCTAGTGTTACAGTTCTGCTAGAGAAGCCTAGTGTTACAGTTCTGTTAGAGAAGCCTAGTGTTACAGTTCTGTTAGAGAAGCCTAGTGTTACAGTTCTGCTAGAGAAGCCTAGTGTTACAGTTCTGCTAGAGAAGCCTAGTGTTACAGTTCTACTGGAGAAGCCTAGTGTTACAGTTCTGTTAGAGAAGCCTAGTGTTACAGTTCTGTTAGAGAAGCCTAGTGTTACAGTTCTGCTAGAGAAGCCTAGTGTTACAGTTCTGTTAGAGAAGCCTAGTGTTACAGTTCTGTTAGAGAAGCCTAGTGTTACAGTTCTACTGGAGAAGCCTAGTGTTACAGTTCTACTGGAGAAGCCTAGTGTTACAGTTCTACTGGAGAAGCCTAGTGTTACAGTTCTACTGGAGAAGCCTAGTGTTACAGTTCTGTTAGAGAAGCCTAGTGTTACAGTTCTACTGGAGAAGCCTAGTGTTACAGTTCTGCTGGAGAAGCCTAGTGTTACAGTTCTACTGGAGAAGCCTAGTGTTACAGTTCTACTGGAGAAGCCTAGTGTTACAGGCCAGCAATCTATGTCTAGCTGTGACATGCCTGTAACTGGGCACCCACTGTTCTCTGCCCTCGCTGGAAGGGCAGTAGCATTCTAGACTAACCGCTTCCTCCCTGGCAGTTTCAGTGTTCAGCTTTCACCTAGACTGGACTTTTCTGGCAGGAAGGGCACTGGTCACCAAACTAAATCATAACCAATATGTTTATGCCATTGGTGATCCATGCTGGTGGAGCAATGTACTAGAACATATTATCACTTGAGATAAAAACACTTCAATATTTTAGTGTTTAGATATCATATTGCAGTGTTTGTTGTCTTATGGCATTTTTAAATTGATCCATATTGGTGTTGTCACTCCTGTGGATTTCCTGCCACATGAATCAGGTCACGTGTCAGTGTCCCATGGGCAGTTGTCATTGGTTGCATTTTTATATATTTCAATCATTTATCCAGAAATAAAAACGATGATGGCCAGTCCCTAGCCTTCTCATCAGTGTGTAGACTGTTGTACTTTTGTCTTCTCATCAATTTGTCTTCTTATCAGTGTGTAGACTGTTGTCTTCTCATCAGTGTGTAGACTTGTCTTCTCATCAATGTGTAGACTGTTGTCTTCTCATCAGTGTGTAGACTGTTGTCTTCTCATCAATGTGTAGACGTCTTCTCATCAATGTGTAGACTGTTGTCTTCTCATCAGTGTGTAGACTGTTGAACTGTTGTCTTCTCATCAATTTGTCTTCTCATCAATTTGTCTTCTCATCAATGTGTAGACTGTTGTCTTCTCATCAATGTGTAGACTGTTGTCTTCTCATCAATGTGTAGACTGTTGTCTTCTCATCAATGTGTAGACGTCTTCTCATCAATGTGTAGACTGTTGTCTTCTCATCTGTGTGTAGACTGTTGAACTGTTGTCTTCTCAGCAATTTGTCTTCTCATCAATGTGTAGACTGTTGTCTTCTCATCAGTGTGTAGACTGTTGTCTTCTCATCAGTGTGTAGACTTGTCTTCTCATCAGTGTGTAGACTTGTCTTCTCATCAGTGTGTAGACTGTTGTCTTCTCATCAATGTGTAGACTTGTCTTCTCATCAATGTGTAGACTGTTGTCTTCTCATCAATGTGTAGACTGTTGTACTGTTGTCTTCTCATAAATTTGTCTTCTCATCAGTGTGTAGACTGTTGTCTTCTCATCAGTGTGTAGACTTGTCTTCTCATCAATGTGTAGACTGTTGTCTTCTCATCAATGTGTAGACTGTTGAACTGTTGTCTTCTCATCAATTTGTCTTCTCATCAGTGTGTAGACTGTTACCTTCTCATCAATGTGTAGACTGTTGTCTTCTCATCAGTGTGTAGACTGTTGTACTGTTGTCTTCTCATCAGTGTGTAGACTGAACTCCCCCTGCCATAGAGGGGAATGTTGTGACTCCCCCTGCAGTAGAGGGGAATGTTGTGACTTCCCCTGTGGTAGAGGGGAATGTTGTGACTTCCCCTGTGGTAGAGGGGAATGTTGTGACTTCCCCTGCAGTAGAGGGGAATGTTGTGACTCCCCCTGCATTAGAGGGGAATGTTGTGACTCTCTGTGGTAGAGGTGAATGTTGCGACTCCCCCTGTGGTAGAGGGGAATGTTGTGACTCCCCCTGCAGTAAAGGGGAATGTTGCGACTCCCCCTGCAGTAAAGGGGAATGTTGCGACTCCCCCTGTGGTAGAGGGGAATGTTGTGACTCCCCCTACAGTAGAGACAGAGTCTAGTTGTTCAGGTCCTGGCCTATATTCCCTTGTCTTCCCACGACACCGCCCTGGACATGCCAATTCTAAGTTGAAGATGGTGTCTTCCTGTGGTTGTGGGCCATTCACCTTCCAGTTGTGTGTCTGCTTGCTTACTGGCAGCTCACTTTGATTCTACACCTTTGTTTCTTGGCTGGAGATATTGGAAATAGAGGATGGCCCCTGTTGTGACAGTTGACTGAACCAGCAGCATTTTCTCCAGCAACAGATTTGCTAGTGGTGCTGCTGTCATGTTTGTCTTTTGATAAAAACTGGTGGAAACATTTGCTGATGTGTGTTTCTTTACTGAACCTCACAATTGCTCTTTTGTTTCCAGTCAGTCCTTTTGATGTTAGAATATAACCTCATGATGGGCTGTCTTTGAGTGCTTTCTATGTAGAGTACACAGACCTGTCTATGTCTGATGCTAGCAGTTGCATGTTGGTCAACACAGACTGAAATTACTCTCTATAATGATTCGGGTTTACCCCCGATGATTGTTGCCTAGCATGACCTCTAAAACTTTAAGACTTCTATGTGGCAGAGAGCTGACTCCTCCCTGATATTGTCCCGTTTACTATCAGTATAAACCTCGTGGCTAAACAATTCATGGAACGATACAAGCTGGAATATGTGTCTTCTTTGAGTTTACCAACTGCAAACTCTGATGGAAAGTTCTGGTTGTTTGTCCACTTCTAGACTTTGGTCATATTCCAGAACTTGAGTTTTATGTGCACATCTTCAGTTACAAATCTAATCTTGTTGGATTGCAGACTGTTGGTTCCTCACCTCCCAGGCAGATGTACTCAGCTTTGTAGAAAAGACCCCGAATTAGTCGACTTGTACGACTCACTTGTGAAGGTGGTTATATCTTTTTTCTGTACAGTGAAAGGAGTGTTAGGATAGTCTGTCCTTGTCTCCAAGACTGGATAGAATTCTGCAGTCACTCATTCCTCCAATACAACCTGTGTATATCTTCCCAGTTTCATATCAGTCTAGCTTTCTGGCAACAGTCTACAACTGGCCACAGCGTGGTAGTCTGGCTTACTGGCAACAGTCCTAGGTTGGCCGCATCATAGCAGTCTGGCTTACTGGCAACAGTCTACACTTGGCCACATCATGGCAGTCTGGCTTTCTGGCAACAGTCTACAACTGGCCACAGCGTGGTAGTCTGGCTTACTGGCAACAGTCCTAGGTTGGCCACATCATAGCAGTCTGGCTTACTGGCAACAGTCTACACTTGGCCACATCATGGCAGTCTGGCTTTCTGGCAACAGTCTACAACTGGCCACATCATAGCAGTCTGGCTTACTGGCAACAGTCTACACTTGGCCACATCATGGCAGTCTGGCTCACTGGCAACAGTCTACACTTGGCCACATCTTAGCAGCCTGGCTCACTGGCAATAGTCTACAACTAGCCACATTATAGCAGTCTGGCTCACTGACAACAGTCTACACTTGGCCACATCATGGCAGTCTGGCTTACTGGCAACAGTCTACAACTGGCCACATCATGGCAGTCTGGCTTTCTGGCAACAGTCTACACTTGGCCACATCATGGCAGTCTGGCTTACTGGCAACAGTCTACAACTGGCCACATCATAGCAGTCTGGCTTTCTGGCAACAGTCCTTGGTTGGCCACATCATGGCAGTCTAGCTTTCTGGCAACAGTCTACACTTGGCCTCATCCTGTCAGTATCTGTGATTGTATGGATAGATCCTGTAGATAATTCCCCAGGAAACATCCTGTCCTGTTGATAACCCTAGCCTTTTTGCACTGGGGATATCCCATGCATGCGTGTATGACCTGGCTCAATGAGTATTGTGGACACTGTACAGCCATGTGGCTACAGCTGTGTTCCAGTGTCCAGTTGTGTCAATATCTGCCATGTTATTTGTTGTTTGAAGTGAACATTGTGGACACTGTACAGCCATGTGGCTACAGCTGTGTTCCAGTGTCCAGTTGTGTCAATATCTCCCATGTTATTTGTTGTTTGAAGTGAACATTCTGACTGTGATGGTTGTCAACTAGACTAACACAACCACTCAGCAATACAGGAATCAGTTTGATGCAGGGGTGTCTCAGGAGTGTCTCAGGTGTGTCTCAGGGGTGTCTCAGGGGTGTCTCAGGTGTGTCTCAGGGGTGTCTCAGGGGTGTCTCAGGTGTGTCTCAGGGGTGTCTCAGGTGTGTGGTGTGATGGCAGACCTGGTCATATAGAGTTGTCATTTGACCTGTTGACTCCTTGCAATCACTGTACATAGAAACTTTATGTTGTCACAGACATAACAACTCTCCAAGTGTAGTCATCTGTATTGTTGTTGTTGTCAGTACTTTCTGAGCCGACAGCTCATTGTGTCAACTCCACCCCATCCTCCAGACACTTCCGCTGTGATGTTTTAACTTTTTTGTTTGTTTGTTTGTTAAATTGTGTGTTTTGTTGGGCAAGTAATTTTGTTTTGAACATGTGAGATTACCATAATCAGATCTGGATGTCTCATTGTATTCAGCATTTAAAATACTGATGTATGTTTAATACCAAAGGGTAGAAGAGGACAAGTGGTATGTGAATGATCTGTGCAGCCTAGGGAAGAAGAGGACAAGTGGTATGTGAATGATCTGTGCACCCTAGGGAAGAAGAGGACAAGTGGTTTGTGAATGATCTGTGCACCCTAGGGAAGAAGAGGACAAGTGGTATGTGAATGATCTGTGCAGCCTAGGGAAGAAGAGGACAAGTGGTATGTGAATGATCTGTGCAGCCTAGGGAAGAAGAGGACAAGTGGTATGTGAATGATCTGTGCAGCCTAGGGAAGAAGAGGACAAGTGGTATGTGAATGATCTGTGCACCCTAGGGAAGAAGAGGACAAGTGGTATGTGAATGATCTGTGCACCCTAGGGAAGAAGAGGGCGGATGGTATGTGAATGGTCTGTGCAGCCAAGGGAAGAAGAGGACAAGTGGTATGTGAATGATCTGTGCACCCTAGGGAAGAAGAGGACATGTGGTATGTGAATGATCTGTGCAGCCTAGGGAAGAAGAGGACAAGTGGTATGTGAATGGTCTGTGCAGCCTAGGGAAGAAGAGGACAAGTGGTATGTGAATGGTCTGTGCAGCCTGATAAAACAAACCATGGGTATTTGTCCTATCCTCTGTTCTACAGCCGGTTCCCTGTGGTTTAACCTTTTCCCTATTGTTCAGATTGTTCCGTGTGATTCAGTGTGTATCCTTTCTTATGGTTTAGACTGTTCGTGTGATTCAGTGTGTAACCTTACCCATGGTTCAGAGTGTTCCGTGTGATTCATTGTGTATCCTTTCCCATGGTTCAGCTGTGACATACTTTTAAATTAGAGAAATCTGAAAGCACATAGAATGTGTAATCATGTGATGGAATGTTGGCTGAAAGATATAATCATATATGGAAATGTTCTGTGGGAACAGTAAAGATAGAATCATATATGGGAATGTTCTGTGGGAACAGTAAAGATAACCGTATATGGGAATGTTCTGTGGGAACAGTAAAGATAACCATATATGGGAATGTTCTGTGGGAACAGTAAAGATAACCATATATGGGAATGTTCTGTGGGAACAGTAAAGATAACCATATATGGGATTGTTCTGTGGGAACAGTAAAGATAACCATATATGTTAATGTTCTGTGGGAACAGTAAAGATAACCATATATGGGAATGTTCTATGGGAACAATAAAGATAACCATATATGGGAATGTTCCCTAAAAGCTGTAAGTGTAATCATATGTGTAAATGATCTCTAAGATGTAAGTGTAATATGTGGGGAAGTTCTCTGAGATGTAAGTGTAATCATGTGTAGGTATGTTCTCTGAGATGTAAGTTTAATCATGTGTGGGAATATTCTGTTAGAGATGTCAGTGTAACCATATTTGGAAATGTTTTTTCAGGATTGGGAATGTTTTCTTAGAAATGTAAGTGAATTGTGTGTGTAAATGTTCTCTCAGAGATATATAAGTGTAGAGGTTCTCTGAGGGCTTTGTGTTGTGTTTATTGTCAGACAAACCAAACTTTGGTCAGAGACACGCTGGCTGTGACATGGACACATGTTTTGGTGACAGATGTCGAAGACACCCTTACTGAGACATGGACACATGTTTTGATGACAGATGTCAGAGACACGCTTACTGAGACATGGACACATGTTTTGGTGACAGATGTCGAAGACACCCTTACTGAGACATGGACACATGTTTTGATGACAGATGTCAGAGACACGCTTACTGAGACATGGACACATGTTTTGATGACAGATGTCAGAGACACCCTTACTGAGACATGGACACATGTTTTGATGACAGATGTCAGAGACACGCTTACTGAGACATGGACACATGTTTTGATGACAGATGTCAGAGACACCCTTACTGAGACATGGGCACATGTTTTGATGACAGATGTCAGAGACACGCTGGCTGTGACATGGACACATGTTTTGATGACAGATGTCAGAGACACCCTTACTGAGACATGGGCACATGTTTTGATGACAGATGTCAGAGACACCCTTACTGAGACATGGACACATGTTTTGATGACAGATGTCAGAGACACCCTTACTGAGACATGGACACATGTTTTGGTGACAGATGTCAGAGACACCCTTACTGAGACATGGACACATGTTTTGGTGACAGATGTCAGAGACACCCTTACTGAGACATGGACACATGTTTTGGTGACAGATGTCAGAGACACGCTGGCTGTGACATGGACACATGTTTTGATGACAGATGTCAGAGACACCCTTACTGAGACATGGGCACATGTTTTGGTGACAGATGTCAGAGACACCCTTACTGAGACATGGGCACATGTTTTGGTGACAGATGTCAGAGACACCCTTACTGAGACATGGACACATGTTTTGGTGACAGATGTCAGAGACACGCTTACTGAGACATGGACACATGTTTTGGTGACAGATGTCAGAGACACCCTTACTGAGACATGGACACATGTTTTGGTGACAGATGTCAGAGACACCCTTACTGAGACATGGACACATGTTTTGGTGACAGATGTCAGAGACACCCTTACTGAGACATGGACACATGTTTTGGTGACCGATGTCAAAGACACCCTTACATGGACACATGTTTTGGTGACAGATGTCAGAGACATGCTGGCTGTTAACTCTGTCAAAGACATGCTGGCTGTGACAGGTGTAAGAGACACTCTGGCTTTGACAGATGTCAGAGACACGCTGGTTGTTACAGATGTCAGAGACACGCTGGTTGTTACAGATATCGGAGACACGCTGGTTGTTACAGATGTCAGAGACACGCTGGTTATTACAGATGTCAGAGACACGCTGGTTGTTACAGATGTCAGAGACACTCTGGTTGTTACAGATGTCAGAGACACGCTGGTTGTTACAGATGTCAGAGACATGCTGGTTGTTACAGATGTCAGAGACATGCTGGTTGTTACAGATGTCAGAGACACGCTAGCTGTGATAGGTTTTGGAGACGCTCTGGCTGTGACAGGTGTCAGAGACATGCTGGCTGTGAAAGTTGTCAGAGACATGCTAGCTGTGACAGGTGTCAGAGACATGCTAGCTGTGACAGGTGTCAGAGACATGCTAGCTGTGACAGGTGTCAGAGACATGCTAGCTGTGACAGGTGTCAGAGACATGCTAGCTGTGACAGGTGTCAGAGACATGCTAGCTGTGACAGGTGTCAGAGACATGCTAGCTGTGACAGGTGTCAGAACATACTGGCTGTGACAGGTGTCAGAGACATGCTAGCTGTGACAGGTGTCAGAGACATGCTAGCTGTGACAGGTGTCTGAGACATGCTAGCTGTGACAGGTGTCAGAGACATGCTAGCTGTGACAGGTGTCTGAGACATGCTAGCAGTGACAGGTGTCTGAGACATGCTAGCTGTGACAGGTGTCAGAGACATGCTAGCTGTGACAGGTGTCAGAGACATACTGGCTGTGACAGGTGTCTGAGACATGCTAGCTGTGACAGGTGTCAGAACATACTGGCTGTGACAGGTGTCAAAGACAAAGTGACTGTGACAGGTGTCAGAGACATGCTAGCTGTGACAGGTGTTAGAGACATGCTAGCTGTGACAGGTGTCAGAGACATGCTGGCTGTGACAGGTGTCAGAGACATGCTGGCTGTGACAGGTGTTAGAGACATGCTAGCTGTGACAGGTGTCAGAGACATGCTAGCTGTGACAGGTGTCAGAGACATGCTAGCTGTGACAGGTGTTAGAGACATGCTAGCTGTGACAGGTGTCAGAGACATGCTAGCTGTGACAGTTGTTAGAGACATGCTAGCTGTGACAGGTGTTAGAGACATGCTGGCTGTGACAGGTGTCAGAACATACTGGCTGTGACAGGTGTCTGAGACATGCTAGCTGTGACAGGTGTCTGAGACATGCTAGCTGTGACAGGTGTCAGAGACATGCTAGCTGTGACAGGTGTCTGAGACATGCTAGCTGTGACAGGTGTCTGAGACATGCTAGCTGTGACAGGTGTCAAAGACATGCTAGCTGTGACAGGTGTCAGAACATACTGGCTGTGACAGGTGTCAGAGACATGCTTGCTGTGAAAGTTGTTAGAGACATGCTAGCTGTGATATCCACACATATTTTTGGTGACACTTTGATATTGACCATGTTCTATATTTCTGAGTGAACAAGTTTAAACTGTTTGGTTTCCAGACATTTTCCTTGTTTGAGGGAAACCTGTTGTTGTGGGTAATTAGAAGATATATGGTGTATGCATTAAATATGGTTTTGTCTTTGTACCAGTTTCATCTTTGTACCAGATATGATTTGTTTTTGTTCAGTGTGAAGACATTTTGTGGATGTATTAAATAGCATTAATGCCAACTGAAGAAGTAATCAAATCTCTGATTGGATGGAGGGCGATAAATGAAAGGCTAATAACTGCACGCTTTGAGTCCAGATTCACAAAACTTAGTCATGCAATGCTATGCATCAACAAGAGATGAGAAGAAAGAAGAGTTTTATACCCGGTTAGATGAACTGATAAAGGAAGTCGCCAAACATGACCTACTTATAGTTATGGGCAACTTGAACATGAAAGTGGGAAGGGATAACATAGGACTTCAATCCATCATGGGGAAACATGGGCTAGGAGAGAGGGACAATAATGGGGAAACATGGGCTAGGAGATAGGGACAATAATGGGGAAACATGGGCTAGGAGATAGGGACAATAATGGGGAAACATGGGCTAGGAGAGAGGGACAATAATGGGGAAACATGGACTAGGAGATAGGGACAATAATGGGCAAAGGCTTTCTGACTTCTGTCTCCCCCACAGTCTAGTCATTGGTGGAACAGTCTTCATGCATAAAGATATCTACAAATATACACAGACATTACCTAATGGCAAAACGGGGAACCAAATTTACAGCATACTGTACAATAAGAAATGGAGGACCTCAATACAAGATGTATTTGGAAACCTGACGTCGGAAGCTACCACAATATAGTGATTTGTAGATTGAAGCTTACATTAATATTAAGCAAGAAAAAGACACTAAGCCCATTAGGTGATAAGAAACCAGTTGGTTGTGTTTAATCACCTTCCAGAGACAGCAAATATTGAAGAAGAATGGATAGTGTCTAAATATACATATTACAGTTCAGCCCATAAAATACTCAATATGAGGAAACATGTGAGAGAAGAATGGATCTCTAAAGAATCTTGGTCAAAGATAGAAGACAGAAAAAATGCAAAAAGAGCAAATAAACCTTGCAGAAAATAAACCTTGCAGAAAATAAACCTTTCAAAGAGCACATTGGAAAAGATGGCTGGACAGAAACACCAAACATAAAGAAGTAAAGAAAAGCTTATAAAAAGACAAAAAAAGGAATACTTGGAACTCAAAGCTGCCACAACGGAAGGAGCTGCAATGACAGGTGATGCTAGAGCATTGTATAAAATAACTAAGGTTCTTCATCGGAAATATTTTAGCTTTAATGAAGGAAACCTGAGAGACACAATGGGAAATAATCACAACGGAAGGAGGTAAGTTTGACAGATGGCAAGAATATTTCACAGAGTTGCTAAATAGGCCAACATCAGTGGAAACATGAAAACTGGCCAACTCCTAGAAATGAATATTGTTCCAATCAGCTTTTGAGAAATAGAAATGGCAATAAGCAGTATGAAGAATGGGAGGGTGCCAGGTGAAGACAGGTTTAGTGCAGACATGTTAAAGGCAGACACACAGTTGACAGCACAAGAATTAGTGCAGTCATGTTAAAGGCAGACACACAGTTGACAGCACAAGAATTAGTGCAGGCATGTTAAAGGCAGACACACAGTTCACAGCACAAGAATTAGTGCAGGCATGTTAAAGGCAGACACACAGTTCACAGCACAAGAATTAGTGCAGACATGTTACAGACAGACACACAGTTTACAGCACAAGAATTAGTGCTGACATGTTAAAGGCAGACACACAGTTCACAGCACAAGAATTAGTGCAGACATGTTAAAGGCAGACACACAGTTCACAGCACAAGAATTAGTGCTGACATGTTAAAGGCAGACACACAGTTCACAGCACAAGAATTAGTGCAGACATGTTAAAGGCAGACACACAGTTCACAGCACAAGAATTAGTGCTGAAATGTTAAAGGCAGACACACAGTTCACAGCACAATAATTAGTGCTGACATGTTACAGACAAACACACAGTTTACAGCACAAGAATTAGTGCTGACATGTTAAAGGCAGACACACAGTTGACAGCACAAGAATTAGTGCAGTCATGTTAAAGGCAGACACACAGTTGACAGCACAAGAATTAGTGCAGACATGTTACAGACAGACACACAGTTTACAGCACAAGAATTAGTGCAGACATGTTACAGACAGAGACACAGTTGACAGCACAAGAATTAGTGCAGTCATGTTAAAGGCAGACACACAGTTTACAGCACAAGAATTAGTGCAGTCATGTTAAAGGCAGACACACAGTTCACAGCACAAGAATTAGTGCAGACATGTTAAAGGCAGACACACAGTTTACATCACAAGAATTAGTGCAGACATGTTAAAGGCAGACACACAGTTCACAGCACATGAATTAGTGCAGTCATGTTAAAGGCAGACACACAGTTCACAGCACATGAATTAGTGCAGACATGTTAAAGGCAGACACACAGTTCACAGCACAAGAATTAGTGCAGACATGTTAAAGGCAGACACACAGTTCACAGCACAAGAATTAGTGCAGACATGTTAAAGGCAGACACACAGTTCACAGCACAAGAATTAGTGCAGACATGTTAAAGGCAGACACACAGTTCACAGCACAAGAATTAGTGCAGACATGTTAAAGGCAGACACACAGTTCACAGCACAATAATTAGTGCTGACATGTTACAGACAGACACACAGTTTACAGCACAAGAATTAGTGCTGACATGTTAAAGGCAGACACACAGTTGACAGCACAAGAATTAGTGCAGTCATGTTAAAGGCAGACACACAGTTTATAGCACAAGAATTAGTGCAGTCATGTTAAAGGCAGACACACAGTTTACAGCACAAGAATTAGTGCAGACATATTACAGACAGACACACAGTTCACAGCACAAGAATTAGTGCAGACATGTTAAAGGCAGAGACACAGTTGACAGCACAAGAATTAGTGCAGTCATGTTAAAGGCAGACACACAGTTTACAGCACAAGAATTAGTGCTGACATGTTAAAGGCAGACACACAGTTTACAGCACAAGAATTAGTGCAGTCATGTTAAAGGCAGACACACAGTTTACAGCACAAGAATTAGTGCAGTCATGTTAAAGGCAGACACACAGTTCACAGCACAATAATTAGTGCAGACATGTTAAAGGCAGACACACAGTTTACAGCACAAGAATTAGTGCAGTCATGTTAAAGGCAGACACACAGTTCACAGCACAAGAATTAGTGCAGACATGTTAAAGGCAGACACACAGTTTACATCACAAGAATTAGTGCAGTCATGTTAAAGGCAGACACACAGTTCACAACACATGAATTAGTGCAGTCATGTTAAAGGCACACACACAGTTCACAGCACAAGAATTAGTGCAGACATGTTAAAGGCAGACACACAGTTCACAGCACAAGAATTAGTGCAGACATGTTAAAGGCAGACACACAGTTCACAGCACAAGAATTAGTGCAGACATGTTAAAGGCAGACACACAGTTCACAGCACAAGAATTAGTGCAGACATGTTAAAGGCAGACACACAGTTCACAGCACAAGAATTAGTGCAGACAACGGAAGGAGCTGCAATGACAGGTGATGCTAGAGCATTGTATAAAATAACTAAGGTTCTTCATCGGAAATATTTTAGCTTTAATGAAGGAAACCTGAGAGACACAATGGGAAATAATCACAACGGAAGGAGGTAAGTTTGACAGATGGCAAGAATATTTCACAGAGTTGCTAAATAGGCCAACATCAGTGGAAACATGAAAACTGGCCAACTCCTAGAAATGAATATTGTTCCAATCAGCTTTTGAGAAATAGAAATGGCAATAAGCAGTATGAAGAATGGGAGGGTGCCAGGTGAAGACAGGTTTAGTGCAGACATGTTAAAGGCAGACACACAGTTGACAGCACAAGAATTAGTGCAGTCATGTTAAAGGCAGACACACAGTTGACAGCACAAGAATTAGTGCAGGCATGTTAAAGGCAGACACACAGTTCACAGCACAAGAATTAGTGCAGGCATGTTAAAGGCAGACACACAGTTCACAGCACACAAATTAGTGCAGACATGTTACAGACAGACACACAGTTTACAGCACAAGAATTAGTGCTGACATGTTAAAGGCAGACACACAGTTCACAGCACAAGAATTAGTGCAGACATGTTAAAGGCAGACACAGTTCACAGCACAAGAATTAGTGCTGACATGTTAAAGGCAGACACACAGTTCACAGCACAAGAATTAGTGCAGACATGTTAAAGGCAGACACACAGTTCACAGCACAAGAATTAGTGCTGAAATGTTAAAGGCAGACACACAGTTCACAGCACAATAATTAGTGCAGACATGTTACAGACAAACACACAGTTTACAGCACAAGAATTAGTGCTGACATGTTAAAGGCAGACACACAGTTGACAGCACAAGAATTAGTGCAGTCATGTTAAAGGCAGACACACAGTTTATAGCACAAGAATTAGTGCAGTCATGTTAAAGGCAGACACACAGTTTACAGCACAAGAATTAGTGCAGACATGTTACAGACAGACACACAGTTCACAGCACAAGAATTAGTGCAGACATGTTAAAGGCAGAGACACAGTTGACAGCACAAGAATTAGTGCAGTCATGTTAAAGGCAGACACACAGTTTACAGCACAAGAATTAGTGCTGACATGTTAAAGGCAGACACACAGTTTACAGCACAAGAATTAGTGCAGTCATGTTAAAGGCAGACACACAGTTTACAGCACAAGAATTAGTGCAGTCATGTTAAAGGCAGACACACAGTTCACAGCACAATAATTAGTGCAGACATGTTAAAGGCAGACACACAGTTTACAGCACAAGAATTAGTGCAGTCATGTTAAAGGCAGACACACAGTTCACAGCACAAGAATTAGTGCAGACATGTTAAAGGCAGACGCACAGTTTACATCACAAGAATTAGTGCAGTCATGTTAAAGGCAGACACACAGTTCACAGCACATGAATTAGTGCAGTCATGTTAAAGGCAGACACACAGTTCACAGCACAAGAATTAGTGCAGACATGTTAAAGGCAGACACACAGTTCACAGCACAAGAATTAGTGCAGACATGTTAAAGGCAGACACACAGTTCACAGCACAAGAATTAGTGCAGACATGTTAAAAGGCAGACACAGCACAGTTCACAGCACAAGAATTAGTGCAGACATGTTAAAGGCAGACACACAGTTCACAGCACAAGAATTAGTGCAGACATGTTAAAGGCAGACACACAGTTCACAGCACAAGAATTAGTGCAGACATGTTAAAGGCAGACACACAGTTTACAGCACAAGAATTAGTGCAGACATGTTAAAGGCAGACACACAGTTGACAGCACAAGAATTAGTGCAGTCATGTTAAAGGCAGACACACAGTTCACAGCACAAGAATTAGTGCAGACATGTTAAAGGCAGACACACAGTTTACAGCACAAGAATTAGTGCAGACATGTTAAAGGCAGACACACAGTTTACAGCACAAGAATTAGTGCAGACATGTTAAAGGCAGACACACAGTTCACAGCACAAGAATTAGTGCAGTCATGTTAAAGGCACACACACAGTTCACAGCACAAGAATTAGTGCAGACATGTTAAAGGCAGACACACAGTTCACAGCACAAGAATTAGTGCAGTCATGTTAAAGGCAGACACACAGTTCACAGCACAAGAATTAGTGCAGTCATGTTAAAGGCAGACACACAGTTCACAGCACATGCATCACATGTTATAGATAAATGAGGTGGTCCCAACAGACTGGAAAAATGATGTAATCATCCCACAACTGAAGAAAGGTGATCTCTCACACTACAACAAATGGAGAGGCATACCTTTATTGTTTGTACCCAGAAAGGCACTATGTAGGCTGATATTCAACAGAATGAAAACATCACTAGACAGTTTTGTCAGAAGATCAGGCAAGATTCAGAAAAGGAAGAAACTGCTGTGATCATATTTTCACTCAGAAATATTGTGGAACAAGCTTTAGAATGAAATGCTACATTGTATATAAACTGTATAGACTTTTAAAAGGCCTTTGACAGTCTAGACAGAACAATGATGTGGGGGATCCTTGCTGCCTGTGGGTTACCAGATAAAGTTTTAAACACATTTAAAAGACTATGAAGGATACCAATGCAAAGTGAAAGTAGGGCTCATGGAAACAGAATACCTTCAGGGTAACATCAACATCAGCAGTCCTACAAGGCTGCATTCGGTCACCTTTCTGGTTTCTCATAGTGATAGATTATGTTTCGAAGAAAGCAACCATAGGCACACAGTGGAACCTTTTCAAACACCTGGAACATTTGGACTTTGCAGATGATATCTGTGTCATCAGCCAAAGTAAAAACATCTGCAACAAAAGACAGATAAGATCACAGAAATAGCCAAACAGACGGAGTTAGGAATCAATGTCAATAACAACTGCTGGGAACAACCTCCAAAAGTGAAAGACCTATAGAAACAGAGAATGTAGATTTGAACACAGTAACTAATTTCACTTACCGGGGAAGCAATATCTCCTCGTATGGAAATAATGTAGTTGAAATCAAGCAGAGAATTGCAAAGGCAAATGCTGCTTACAACAGACTTAAGAGTGTCTGGAAGATCAAACATCTACAGCATTAAATCTAAATTCAGGATCTACAAAACATGCGTTAGGACAGTTCTCCCGTATGGAACAGAAACTTGGAAAACAGACAGAAAGATAGAGAGCATGCTCAGAGGTTTTGAGGGAAGACTTCTAAAAAATGGTTGTGGTTCACATAGAAGATAAAATCAGCAATTCTAGATTACAACAACGACAGACTTAGAAAATGTAAATTGGGGGAAAGGGGGGGGGGGGGGGGGGGGGAACGAAGATGGCTTTGGATTGGACATGTCCTCAGAATGTAGAAAGAGAGACGGTCAAGGCAGGCAGTGCAATGGACACCACAAGGTTAGAGAGAATGACTCAGGATCCAGTTGAGTGGCAACAGTTTGTCACTGCCCTATGTACCTCTGGGCACGATGAGCATTGATTGATTAAATATGCTTTTGTCTTTATACCAAATGTAGTTTGTTTTTGTTTAGTTTGAATATATTTTGTATATATGTTAAAAATGGTTTTCTCCTTGTACTAGATAATAGTTTGTTTTTGTTTAGTTTGAAGACATTTCCTGTATGTATTAAGTAAGAATTAGTCTTTTTTTTTTTTTTTAACACCAAATGTTGCTTTGTTTTTGTCTACTTTAAAGACATTTCCTGTAGGTGTTAAATATGGTTTGTTTTTGTTTCGTTTGGAGAAAAAAAAAAACTATGTATTAATATAATTTAGTTTGGAGACATTTCATATATTTGTGAAATATGATTTTATGTGCAGTTTAAAGACATTTCATATATTTGTGAAATATGATTTTATGTGCAGTTTAAAGACATTTTACATTCTGCATGAATTTAGTGTTAGTTTGGAAATTTGTATGGATGAAATAGGCTTTTATATTTAATCTGAAGATATTTCATGTACAGATGAATTGTATGTTTAGAGACATGAATGTATATGTGATACACATTTGATTGTGTAGTCAGGCTGTATTCATTGAAGTTTCAGTTTGTGGAATCTTGTTTATTTGTGTCAGCATATCTGCAAGACTTGTCTGTTGTAGACATTTTCCAGAAACACACAGGTGAACAGACAGACAAGCTTAAACTAGTAGAGCCATGCAGGCACAGATGTACAGACAGACAAGCTTGAACTAGTAGAGCCATGCAGGCACAGATGTACAGACAGACAAGCTTAAACTAGTAGAGCCATGCAGGCACAGATGTACAGACAGACAAGCTTAAACTAGTAGAGCCATGTAGACACAGATGTACAGACAAGCTTAAACTAGTAGAGCCATGTAGACACAGATGTACAGACAGACAAGCTTGAACTAGTAGAGCCATGTAGACACAGGTGCACAGACAGACAAGCTTAAACTAGTAGAGCCATGCAGGCACAGATGTACATCTGTGCCTGCTTGGCTCTACTAGTTCAAGCTTGTCTGTACATCTGTGTCTACATGGCTCTACTAGTTTAAGCTTGTCTGTCTGTACATCTGTGTCTACATGGCTCTACTAGTTTAAGCTTGTCTGTATGTTCACCTGTGTCTACATGGCTCTACTAGTTCAAGCTTGTCTGTGCATCTGTGTCTACATGGCTCTACTAGTTTAAGCTTGTCTGTACAACTGTGTCTACATGGCTCTACTAGTTCAAGCTTGTCTGTGCATATGTGTCTACATGGCTCTACTAGTTTAAGCTTGTCTGTACATCTGTGTTTACATGGCTCTACTAGTTCAAGCTTGTCTGTACATCTTGAACAAGTAGAGCCACGTAGACACAGATGTGCAGACAGACAAGCTTAAACTAGTAGAGCCACGCAAAAACAGATGCACAGACAAGCTTGAACTAGTAGAGCCATGGAGACACAGATGCACAGACAAGCTTAAACTAGTAGAGCCATGCAAACACAGATGCACAGACAAGCTTGAACTAGTAGAGCCATGCACACAGACAAGCTAAAACTATTAGAGCCATGCAGACAGAAATACACAGACTGACAGTGACTCACAGACTGACAGTGACTCACAGACTGAGAAGTCCACATTAGCAGCATCATTCCCCTGTGGGTTGTGAGGCCCATTTGGTGTGGGAAGGAGAGGTTCCATTGTTACACCCGCCCCCCTCTCCCCCACATGCCTGGTGTAAAAGGCCATCAATCAGGGATGTTTCCTTTAACGTCCCAGTGAAACAAGACTAAAGTCCAGAAGTGGAAGAATTAGCAGAACTTGCCATCAGTTTTGTAAGCTGATGAACCTCAAGAGCAGGGGAGTAGAGCCATGAAGATAGAGACTCACAGACATACAAGTGTAGACTAGCAGTAATACAGACAGTCTCTGACAGACTAGTGGAGCCATGAAGACAGAGACTCACAGACATACAAGTGTAGACTAGCAGTAATACAGTCTCTGACAGACTAGTGGAGCCATGAAGATAGAGACTCACAGACATACAAGTGTAGACTAGCAGTAATACAGACAGTCTCTGACAGACTAGTGGAGCCATGAAGATAGAGACTCACAGACATACAAGTGTAGACTAGCAGTGATACAGACAGTCTCTGACAGACTAGTGGAGCCATGAAGATAGAGACTCACAGACATACAAGTGTAGACTAGCAGTAATACAGACAGTCTCTGACAGACTAGTGGAGCCATGAAGATAGAGACTCACAGACATACAAGTGTAGACTAGCAGTAATACAGACAGTCTCTGACAGACTAGTAGAGCCATGAAGATAGAGACTCACAGACATACAAGTGTAGACTAGCAGTGATACAGACAGTCTCTGACAGACTAGTGGAGCCATGAAGATAGAGACTCACAGACATACAAGTGTAGACTAGCAGTAATACAGACAGTCTCTGACAGACTAGTGGAGCCATGAAGATAGAGACTCACAGACATACAAGTGTAGACTAGCAGTAATACAGACAGTCTCTGACAGACTAGTAGAGCCATGAAGATAGAGACTCACAGACATACAAGTGTAGACTAGCAGTGATACAGACAGTCTCTGACAGACTAGTAGAGCCATGAAGATAGAGACTCACAGACATACAAGTGTAGACTAGCAGTGATACAGACAGTCTCTGACAGACTAGTAGAGCCATGAAGATAGAGACTCACAGACATACAAGTGTAGACTAGCAGTAATACAGACAGTCTCTGACAGACTAGTAGAGCCATGAAGATAGAGACTCACAGACATACAAGTGTAGACTAGCAGTGATACAGACAGTCTCTGACAGACTAGTAGAGCCATGAAGATAGAGACTCACAGACATACAAGTGTAGACTAGCAGTAATACAGACAGTCTCTGACAGACTAGTAGAGCCATGAAGATAGAGACTCACAGACATACAAGTGTAGACTAGCAGTGATACAGACAGTCTCTGACAGACTAGTAGAGCCATGAAGATAGAGACTCACAGACATACAAGTGTAGACTAGCAGTAATACAGACAGTCTCTGACAGACTAGTAGAGCCATGAAGATAGAGACTCACAGACATACAAGTGTAGACTAGCAGTGATACAGACAGTCTCTGACAGACTAGTAGAGCCATGAAGATAGAGACTCACAGACATACAAGTGTAGACTAGCAGTAATACAGACAGTCTCTGACAGACTAGTAGAGCCATGAAGATAGAGACTCACAGACATACAAGTGTAGACTAGCAGTAATACAGACAGTCTCTGACAGACTAGTGGAGCCATGAAGATAGAGACGCACAGACATACAAGTGTAGACTAGCAGTAATACAGACAGTCTCTGACAGACTAGTAGAGCCATGAAGATAGAGACTCACAGACATACAAGTGTAGACTAGCAGTAATACAGACAGTCTCTGACAGACTAGTAGAGCCATGAAGATAGAGACTCACAGACATACAAGTGTAGACTAGCAGTAATACAGACAGTCTCTGACAGACTAGTAGAGCCATGAAGACAGAGACATGCAGACTAACAGAGACTCACAGACATTAAAATGTAGACTAGCAGTGATACAGACAGTCTCTGACAGACTAGTAGAGCCATGAAGACAGAGACATGCAGACTAACAGAGACTCACAGACATTCAAATGTAGACTAGCAGTGATACAGACTCTGACAGACTAGTGGAGCCATGCAGACAGACAGTAGTTGCATGTTTATGTGTGCAGACAAGCACATACAGGAACATTTGTGCTATGAAATCAGTTGATCAAGTTTGTGAATGCACAGGAGATGTCACTCTAGAATCAAACTTTTTAAACAATAAATTTTGATTAAATTTTGAAGTGGATTGATCCTGCTTACATTGCTTTGACCAGTGCTTGTTGCTGGTGTGGATTGATCCTGCTTACATTGCTTTGACCAGTGCTTGTTGCTGGTGTGGATTGATCCTGCTTACATTGCTTTGACCAGTGCTTGTTGCTGGTGTGGATTGATCCTGCTTGCATTGCTTTGACCAGTGTTTGTTGCTGGTGTGGATTGATCGTGCTTACACTGCTTGACCAGAGTTTGTTGCTGGTGTGGATTGATCCTGCTTGCACTGCTTGACCAGTGTTTGTTGCTGGTATTGATTGACTGACGGCTGCGATAGGAGGATCCATGGCTACACTGTACTGGTGACTGACGGCTGCGATAGGAGGATCCATGGCTCCACTGTACTGGTGACTGACGGCTGCGATAGGAGGATCCATGGCTCCACTGTACTGGTGACTGACGCCTGCGATAGGAGGATCCATGGCAGGCTGGTCAAGTATCTATGGGATTTGTGGATAAATGTCAGTCCTCGACATCTACCCACAGGATTCCCTCTGTCCGCAAACCATTCCGCCCACTTTCATTGGCACACGGTGATGGTGACTGGAGTAAAGAAGGGTCCGCCCAAACAAGATCACCACTATAAGCCAGACACACCTAACATGACCTCTCATAACCTCTAACATTGTCTATGAGTGCTGTCATACACTCGAGTCCACTGAAGTCAAATTCGGATAAGTCAAATTTCGCTGAAGTCGACATGACCAGCTTAGTCCCGGCAATTTTCTCGATTGTGTGTGCTGACTTGATAAGTAGAAATTCTGATAAGTGGAAGCATTTTCTTAGGTCCCTGCCACTTCTACCTATCTAGACTCGACTGTATACAACATAACACCAAGTGTGAGCAGTCTTTTTATTATAGATGAACACATGACAACAAAGATGAATTGGTGAATGATGACTCACTGTCAGTCTACTTCTGCTTGCCAAATACTGACATCGGCAGTCTCTCCAGACATGCACAGTACACACCAGTAAACTGTCTACTAGGTGTCTGCTACACAA
This sequence comes from Candidula unifasciata, assembly GCA_905116865.2. Lineage (NCBI taxonomy): Eukaryota > Metazoa > Mollusca > Gastropoda > Stylommatophora > Geomitridae > Candidula > Candidula unifasciata. The sequence goes on from CAJHNH020000145.1 coordinate 273,055, forward strand.
CCAACTGCGAATGATACACCTATGTGGTGTGCAGTGATAACAGATACACCCATGTGATATGCAGTGATAGCAGATACACCCATGTGATGTGCAGTGATAATCCTCTGTCGGTTCTTTCTCTAAAAGACTCTGCCACCCCAGGACTCTAGGCACATGCACCACTTGGTGAAAGGAATCCAGACCTCCCGCCTGCTATCCCAGCCACTTACTGAAGTGTCACTAGCCAACCACAGATTCGCCTTCCAGCATCCTGATACCTCCCCATCACAGCTCCACACCGGTCAACACACACACAGTTCTTCCGCACCTTCTATGCTCTTAAGGACTGTCAACCAGCGCACCACATAGCCGCAACTGTGCCAACCCCAACACATGGCTGACACAAGTCTATTGAAATCACACTGAGATTTCCGAAGTCCAACTGATGATCCACCACAGTCATGTGAACAGTTCATACGAGCTCCACAGAATAAAACATTGCTTAAACTGTCACATGAAACAGTCCATGGGACTTAAAACTAATTCGCGCGCACATCTACACTCTTTGACTGAAAGCGACCGATTCAAGTACCACACACTCTGGCCAACAGATATCCACGTGGATCTCACTTTTTTCGCCTACCCACCCATGCTGCCCATCCGCACAGAACCCACAATATCCATGATGTCCACAAGTTCATGAACTTCAAGCGACTAATGTTTTCCCAGTGGCTCATGCTTCAGTGACCCAAATGTTTACATTCAAAACCCGTCAACACAACATGAATGTCTGTGTGTAGCTAATTTTTCACAGTCCTGGCTTCATTAACTCTTCAAACACCATAGTGATTTCCCACACAACAGCTCACTGCCCTCTTCCCCCAGAACCTGCACGTGTACTCGAGACAGGACCCCCTCTTGCTGCTCACGGACTATCTACTCGTCGTTATCTGTGGCGGACGCGTTCAAGTGGTCTCTTAATTGTTGATAATTTGATAAAACAACTGCTTGTCAACAGCATGGATTTATCTATCATTGTGACCACTGTGTTACTGAACACAGAGTCAATTTGTTAAAAATTAGACATTTGTACCACACACACACATAAACACACACACAAACTGCTGGTACAAAGTAATGTACCTGATGCGGAGAAATGGTTGGAAAAGGAGTTTATTTAGCTTCAGTTAACCTCTCAGTTCTTGATACACAAGAAGTTTATTTAGCTTCAGTTAACCTCTCAGTTCTTGATACACAAGAAGTTTATTTAGCTTCAGTTAACAGCTCAGCTCTTGATACACAAGAAGTTTATTTAGCTTCAGTTAACCTCTCAGTTCTTGATACACAAGAAGTTTATTTAGCTTCAGTTAACCTCTCAGTTCTTGATACACAAGAAGTTTATTTAGCTTCAGTTAACCTCTCAGTTCTTGATACACAAGAAGTTTATTTAGCTTCAGTTAACCTCTCAGTTCTTGATACACAAGAAGTTTATTTAGCTTCAGTTAACCTCTCAGTTCTTGATACACAAGGAGTTTTTTTAGCTTCAGTTAACAGCTCATTTCTTGATACACAAGGAGTTCATTGAGCTTCAGTTAACAGCTCAGTTCTTGATACACAAGGAGTTCATTGAGCTTCCACTACTTTCCCTTTTTCCTTTTCTTTCAACCCGCAAGCACAGACACAAATGGAAAGTGTAATTAAGCACGAAGCACCATGGGTGGTCATTGATGCCAATCTAACCTTCAGCTCTCTTGTACAAGCACTTGTCAAACAAACAGCTAATATGTTTACCAACGTGCAAAAAATTAAAAACTTTCTTGATGAAAACATAAGAAAGATATTGTATATTTCTGACATCCAGACATATATAGACTCATGTAATAGGCTGGAAATTTACTGTTTAGCAGCTGAACGATTTTATTTAATCTGGTATAAAAATGACCAAGGGGCCATAGGAACAGCTTTTAGTCTTAGACAGTAAAATGGGGGGAAATCTGGCCACTGTGTATAAATATGTTAAACTAGTTCAGTATTCAACCACATTCGAGCGCAGACAGCCCAGTCGTTCGTACCTCTCGTCTTCCGCTCGATCGCTAACTCTCCATTCGTGGCCCTATTCTTGATAACCAGATACTTGACACCGATTCGCGTGACATTCAGCTGAGTCAGTCTTGACTGGTTATTGTACATTTGGCGTTGCGGGTGGAGTTTTAACAGCCTGTTGTACGCATTAGTAGCAAACGATTGTCTAGTGAACTGTCGGGAAGGCACACTTGGTGTCCTTTCAGGATACTCAACAAGTCTTGCTGACCCTTCAGGGATCTAGCTTTCAACAGCCGCCTGACCAGTACAGTTTTTGCCAGCCACAGCCACATCAATTATGGCTCGTGGCAAAACTAGCCAGAAAAAGCCGAGCCAGGACCGTGATACCAGACCAACGTCAGCCAACAAGGAGGTAGCACCTGTCACCGCACTAGCCCCTACGGTGCAGACGCTGTCAGAACTGATTGACGCGCCGGTAGAGTCGCCAGCCTCGCCCACCCAGACGCCGCCCCGCCCTGGATGTGGCCCCTATCGAGGCACCAGCACACCTAGAAGTCGCCCCAGTCGTGGCGCAGAAACCCACATACACCCGCCCACTCAAGCAGCGTACAGAGACCAGGAGCCCACTTTACAGAAGTTCCACAGTGCTCAGGCTGTAACAAGGCGTGGTACACAGCCGCAACCTGCCACAGCAGCCCAGCTTGCCGCTATTGTTCCAAGCTCCACGGTTTCAAGAAGTGCCCCCTAGCCAAGGTGGGCCCTGACTTTAAAAAGCCCAACACCAACAGAAGATGCTCAAACTGTGGAGGGGCCCACAGCGCGAGGTACCTGGGCTGCACTTACCTTAAAAAGGGCAAACTGCGAGCTGCAATACCGAGACGAGAGAGACGAACAGAGAAGGAGATCCCAGTCGCTAACGACACCGCAATAACCCAGGAAGTGGCAGAGCTCAAAATCGCAGTCCAGAAGCTGACAGCAGACAGAGAGAAGGCCACCACTGAAAGACTCGAGATGCTAATCTCCCAAACTCTCGACGAAATCAAAGCCCAAAAAGGAGACAGGATAGCAGAAGCTGCGCAACAAACCAAGCTGCTAGCTGAAATAACTAAGGCAACAGAAAAAATGCAAGACCTACTATCGCAGCTTAAAACAGCACAAGACCTGGATGTAGCTCGCCGCCAAGCAGAAAGAGAGGAACACTAGTCCTCAAAGAAGCCCGCGAAAGTACCTACAAAGAAATCGTTCGGCAAGTAGAGGCAACATCAAAAGCAAACTCAGCATTACTGACAGTCAACTTGGAGAGAACCCGGCAGAAAGAAAAGTCGGAACAAGAGACAAAGATGCGAGGAATCCTGAAAGAAGCAGTAAGCGACATTAAAAGTCTTATTGAAACTCGGCAGAACCCGTCAGAAACGCAAGAACAATTAACTGAATCAGAACACGAAGACTTTGAACAGGAGTCAGATGCAGAAGACCCAGACCAGCAAGACCACGAAAGCCAAAAATTCGAAATGCCATCCGCCGTAGCCGACGACGAGATGACACAAGAATACATCGAGGAACTGTCGAGGTATATGAACGACCTGATTAAACCAAACAAAGGAGCGTGGGACAAAGACGGCGGCGAATGGTACCTCAGACAATGCGACAAGGACGATGACTTCAAACATCAAGTCATAGCAAATCAACATCTAAACGCGAAACACAGGGAACACGAATTAAAACTTCGCGCAGAATTGTCAAGAGCCCACACAGTCCTCAGGAGGAAGAGTGCACAAAGAAATGGATTGAACCAGTCAACAAACAGAAAAGCCGTCATCAATCACACGCCTAAAAAGTAAACAAAGACTGTTAACCCAACAGAGGAAACCCAAACAGAAAAACCCAGCAGAAACCAGGAACCAATAGCAGCCACCCAAGCCGCCATGACACCTACCTAATTCAGCCCACCGGACCAGAAAACCCCACTAGCGCAAAACCAGCCAGGCATGATCGAACAACAACCAGATCTACTCCCACCCATACCCGATCGAGGCCGCCCCAGGCATATTCTACTAGTCCTTTTCAGGACTAGTAAAACATCCATTCCCTATTAAAGCCAATACAGCACGAAATCGAAACTTAAGCGAAAATGATCGCCGCAAGGAAACAACCCAAAATCAAATAGCAAAGAATTTGTCCTCAATAAAGCAGACCAGTAGGCAGCTGAAAGAGGACCAAATTTGAAATTTTTGTTCAGTATTCAACAATTTGACCCTGTGGAGACCTACCCGGCTGTTGTAGCCTTGCACTTGGGGCTGAACAGCGTGGGTAGGCGACTATAGAGAAGGCGGTTGTCTGATTTCCCTGGATGATCTCAACGTACGCTTCAATTGGTTAGGTGGTGGTAGATTTGATTTCCATTTTGTATTCTCGCTAGGAGGTAGTTTGATGGTAGGTTGCTATAAGTGATTTGTTGGCAGATTGAAGCTCAACGTACATGTTAAATATGTTTCAGTTTTTGCCACTGTTGAGGTAATCTCGCTGATGATCGCTTTAGATTCTGGTCGAGCAGGTTGGATGTTGTTAATGTTATTTGTGGACCACGCTGATGTTATGTTAAGTAAAATAAACATCTGTTTAATTTGATTATAATTTATTTACTTGATTTATTTTAGGATTTGTAGTACGTGGTTCGTGTAGGTATGTGTACCCGTGTATTTAGGTTGTCGTCATGTAACTGGCGATACAGATTTTGGCTATCCTCCGACTTACGGTCGGCAAAGATGGCGACCGCAAAATATCCTTTCGAGCCACAGTCGCATGTCAATTGCGCACTAGCGGTCACGAGCACACCGCGGCTGCTGCTCGTGGGTCCTAACCATCTAGTTTAGCCCCATTCTACGCCGCGTGAGCGGCGTGGGGAACACGTGACGGTGGCGATAGTCGCCGGAAAACCGCCGGAGAACCGCAAATTAAGTCACGCGACTTAGAAAGGATATTTTGCGGCCGCCATCTTTGCCGACCGTTAGTCGGAGGATAGCCCAGACATTCATTGTTTGGTTACTGGTGAAATATTCTAGGATCTCTGCGCAGAAGAGCCCCTGTCTTTTCTCTCCTGTTTTTGTTGTTAAGCGGGGAACTATACTATTTTGTCCTAATCACAATTTTCTCCTTTTTCTCTTCCTTCTTCTGTTTTCCCTCCTCCTTTCTTCCCGCTAGCACACTAATACTACTGGTCTACAATATGGGATGGCTATTTCAGTTCTGGTATCAGGCGGCTGACGTCACTGCAAAATCGCGCCATTTGCTACCACCACTTCGTGAACGCCTACTTTTTCAATAAGGCGACATTTGTTGAAAAAAATATTATCACAAAAGGCTCGTCGTTACTAATGGTCGTTGTTTAAATATAATAGAAGGCATTGCGAACGTATAAACATAATTACTTATCCCTAAACCTAGGATAGATCTAAAAAAAAATGCTGCAGCTGAATTTGTAGAACCATGTTCGACAACAAGTCAAAATACCACTAGATCCCCCCCCCCCCCCCCCCCCCCCCCGTACATACAAACCGGAAACTTTTCAAATATTATCAGCACAGATTACATGCACACCTGGCGCAGAGATGTCCCCAGAAACACTGGGCCCCTGGCGCAGAGATGTCCCCAGAAACACGGGGCCCCTGGTGTAGAGATGTCCCCAGAGACAAAAGGCTGCTGGCGAAGAGATGTCCCCAGAAACACGGGGCCCATGGTGTAGAGATGTCCCCAGAAACACGGGGCCCCTGGCGCAGAGATGTCCCCAGAAACATGGGGCCCAAGGTGTAGAGATGTCCCCAGAAACACGGGGCCCCTGGTGTCGAAATGTCCCCAGAGACACGTGGCCCCTGTTGTAGAAATGTCCCCAGAAACACGGGGTTCCTGGTGTAGAGAGTCCCCAGAGACACGGGGCTCCTGGTGTAGAGATGTCCCCAGAAACACGGGGCTCCTGGTGTAGAGATGTGCCCAGAGACACGGGGCTCCTGGTGTAGAGATGTCCCCAGAAACACGAGGCTCCTGGTGTAGAGATGTCCCCAGAGACACGGGGCTCCTGGTGTAGAGATGTCCCCAGAGACACAGGGATCCTGGTGTAGAGATGTCCCCAGAAACACGGGGCTCCTAGTGTCTAGATGTCCCCAGAAACACAGGGCTCCTGTTGTAGATATTTCCCCAGAGACACGTGGCCCCTGTTGTAGAGATGTTCCCAGAAACACGGGGCCCCTGTTGTAGAGATGTTCTCAGAAACACGGGGCCCCTAGTGTCGAGAGTCCCCAGAAACACGGGGCCCCTGGTGTCGAGAGTCCTCAGAGACACGGGGCCCCTGGTGTAGAGATGTCCCCAGAAACACGGGGCTCCTGGTATAGAGATGTCACCAGAAACACGGGGCTCCTGGTGTAGAGATGTCCCCAGAGACACGGGGCTCCTGGTGTAGAGATGTCACCAGAAACACGGGGCTCCTGGTGTAGAGATGTCCTCAGAAACAGGGGCCCTGGTGTCGAGATGTCCCCAGAAACACGGGGCCCCTGGTGTAGAGATGTCCCCAAAAACACGGGGCCCCTGGTGTCGAGATGTCCCTAGAAACACAGGGCCCCAGGTGTAGAGATGTCCCCAGAAACACGGGGCCCCTGGTGTCGAGAGTCCTCAGAGACACGGGGCCCCTGGTGTAGAGATGTCCCCAGAAACACGGGGCTCCTGGTGTAGAGATGTCACCAGAAACACGGGGCTCCTGGTGTAGAGATGTCCCCAGAGACACGTGGCCCCCTGGTGTAGAGATGTCCCCAGAAACACGGGGCTCCTTGTGTAGAGATGTCACCAGAAACACGGGGCTCCTGGTGTAGAGATGTCACCAGAAACACGAGGCTCCTGGTGTAGAGATGTCCCCAGAAACACGGGGCCCCTGGTGTCGAGATGTCCCTAGAGACACGTGGCCCCTGTTGTAGAGATGTCGCCAAACCAAGAGTGTCATCTTTGCCTATTGCTCCCCTACTGCCCCCACCCCGCGCCCCATGAAGAAGTTTCCCCTGTCATGTGAAAGCTGACGACGGACAGGCTGGGCCCGGGAACCTGTATCGCCAGCCCGCCTGTCCTCTGACTGAACCTGGAGCAGACGTGCAGCTTTCAGTGACGCTCATGTCCGGGCCCGGGCCACCACTTGCTTATCCCATCTCACTTCCGCGACACGGTCCTGGTCGTCTGCGGCCTGTCCACGGCAACTGTTTTATTTGTGGGAGTTATTTACCAACCGGACAGGGTTTCTTGTTGACAGGTAAGGTGTGTGACGTGTCGATATAGTAATTGTAGCTGCCCAGTGTTGGACAAGAGAGGCTAGAGTTGACACAAACATGGTGTCAGTCACAGCGTCCAGTAATGTCCTCCCTCCCTCCTGTTATGTGGCAGCTGGTTATATAATCGAGATATCTGGTGTTACGACAAACACTAGCGAGGCCATCAGGCTCCCCCACATCCCTTTCCCCCTCTTATCGCTATCGCTACAGTTAACTGATAGCGGCGAACTGAAACCATATATCTCAAAACATTTGATGATCGTATAGTTAATGTTTCGCTTGTCTTTTGAATCGTGAGCTCTCTCTCTGTAACTTATACTATGTCAATCAGTAAATAGTCTATTGATAGTACTAGTAGTCCAGTGATAGACACACGACATTCACTGGCTTTACTTTGCTTTACCAGTTTGACGACATTTTGGCTCTCCTCCGAACTTCTACCCCCGCATTATGACGGCCTGAAATATCCGTTCGGGGCTCAGTTCTATTAAAAATATGCCGGCTCCGTATAACGAAACAAATGCTCTAACAGGGTCTCAGCGATACGTTACTTGCGGACCTGTTTCTTATTGTTTCTGATTACCTTACAATCTAAGAGACACAGGCAACACTGCAGACAATAGTAGCAGACGATAATAATAGCCACCGTTGACACTTTCCATTGTCGAACTTTCTGTTGACGAAAAAATCTCAGCAAATCTAGGATCGGCTCGGAAAAACGAAACAAATGCTCTAACAGGGTCTCAGCGATACGTTACTTGCGGACCTGTTTCTGTAACTATGCCTCACCGTATCCCCTGCGCTGCTACGCGGATAGGGGCTAAACTAGATGGCTGGGACTCACGAGCAGCAGCTACGGCAACTTCCTCCAATTACTTTGTTCATGCGTCCCAGGCACCTAGATTAGCTCCCATCCGCGCCCGTAGCGGCGTGGGGGATACGCTCAGCGGTGAGTTAAATCGTGTTTTGCGCATCGTCTGTAATGTCTCGAAATTGTCAACGGTCGCTTTTATCGTCTGCTAGTATCGTCTGCAGAAACGCTCGACATTGTCACTGGTCGCTTTTATCGTTTGTCAACATTTATGTGAATGTGAAGACTGATCAGGTTGGTTTGTCCAGACCTCATTGTCAACATTTCTGTGAATGTGAAGACTGATCAGGTTCATTTGTCCAGACCTCATTGTCAACTTTTATGGGAATGTGAAGACTGATCAGGTTCATTTGTCCAGACCTCATTGTCAACTTTTATGTGAATGTGAAGACTGATCAGGTTCGTTTGTCCAGACCTTATTGTCAACATTTATTTGAATGTGAAGACTGATCAGGTTCATTTGTCCAGACCTCATTGTCAACATTTATGGGAATGTGAAGACTGATCAGGTTCGTTTGTCCAGACCTCATTGTCAACATTTATGGGAATGTGAAGACTGATCAGGTTCGTTTGTCCAGACCTTATTGTCAACATTTATGTGAATGTGAAGACTGATCAGGTTCGTTTGTCCAGACCTTATTGTCAACATTTATGTGAATGTGAAGACTGATCAGGTTCGTTTGTCCAGACCTTATTGTCAACATTTATGTGAATGTGAAGACTGATCAGGTTCCTTTGTCCAGACCTCATTGTCAACTTTTATGGGAGTGTGAAGACTGATCAGGTTCGTTTGTCCAGACCTCATTGTCAACATTTATGGGAATGTGAAGACTGATCAGGTTCGTTTGTCCAGACCTTATTGTCAACATTTATGTGAATGTGAAGACTGATCAGGTTCGTTTGTCCAGACCTTATTGTCAACATTTATGTGAATGTGAAGACTGATCAGGTTCGTTTGTCCAGACCTTATTGTCAACATTTATGTGAATGTGAAGACTGATCAGGTTCGTTTGTCCAGACCTCATTGTCAACATTTATGGGAATGTGAAGACTGATCAGGTTCATTTGTCCAGACCTCATTGTCAACATTTATTTGAATGTGAAGACTGATCAGGTTCATTTGTCCAGACCTCATTGTCAACATTTATGGGAATGTGAAGACTGATCAGGTTCATTTGTCCAGACCTCATTGTCAACATTTATGGGAATGTGAAGACTGATCAGGTTCGTTTGTCCAGACCTCATTGTCAACATTTATGGGAATGTGAAGACTGATCAGGTTCGTTTGTCCAGACCTTATTGTCAACATTTATGTGAATGTGAAGACTGATCAGGTTCGTTTGTCCAGACCTTATTGTCAACATTTATGTGAATGTGAAGACTGATCAGGTTCGTTTGTCCAGACCTTATTGTCAACTTTTATGTGAATGTGAAGACTGATCAGGTTCGTTTGTCCAGACCTCATTGTCAACATTTATGGGAATGTGAAGACTGATCAGGTTCGTTTGTCCAGACCTTATTGTCAACATTTATGTGAATGTGAAGACTGATCAGGTTCCTTTGTCCAGACCTCATTGTCAACATTTATGGGAACGTGGAGACTGATCATTGTCAACATCTCTGTGAATGTGAAGACTGATTAGGTTCGTTAAGTTTTGGTTCGTTTCTATCTGGTGTTCTTGACCCGTTCATCCCCCCCCCCCCCCCCCACTTTTCCCCCACAACTGCCATTTTGTCAGTCCTGTCCTCAATAGTCAGGTGCATCTGTTAGCGGACTTTGTCTCTATCTGTCTTGTCTATCTTGTAGAGATTGGCTTATCTACTTTAGGACTCTCTCACTACAAGATACTTATTCACTGATTACAACTGTATAATGTAGTATGTAAATGTGTGTGCACACGTGTGTATGTGTTTCTGTAATCAATTCAGGTGAAGGTATGAAGGGGTGAATCATTGGAGAATCACCACTTTATGTCTGTGCTGACTCTTGCACCCTGAGAACATCTGCTGACCCCTGAACAACCTGTAGCCCCTCCCATGCTGGTATGATGTGGGATGGCAGTCATCTTTTTAATCATCAGCCCTGTATGCTGGTGTTCATATCAAAGCCTCAGTGTTACACCTACTTGGCTGCCTAGCTATAAGCGACACATGTGTGCACAGACAGCTTCCTTTCCTACTCACAGCTTTCTCTCCCACACTCTCCCACACACAGCTTCCTCTCCGACCAAACAAAAACAGCAATAATAATAAAAATATAATAGTAATGTGCTGAATGGCAAATAAATACAATAATATACTTGAGGGAATCTGAAATGTCTGAGAAATACTGGAGCCAGATCATTTCTGTACCTGGTTACAGCTGGTCAGGAGGGCATGGTTTGGGTGCTCTTCAGTGTATTCTGACCTCTGGCCTGTGAGAACTGAAGATTTTAAGGCAGATTTTGCCTGGGTGATGAGGAATGCATGGTTTGGGGGGGGGGGGGGGGAACGGAACCACCATCCCCAGTGTTTTCTTTATTTTTTGATGGGAGGGGGCGCCCTAACAAATCTGTATCTAGGAAATTTGTAAATGGGGTGGATAGAGGGGTGGGGGGGGGGGGGGGGGGGGTTAGCTGCCAATCAACATTTGTTAATCACCAGTGATTTGTAATATATATGTGTTAAACAGACTCATATATTCATAGTGTACCATCTGTAGGTACTTCATCAGTGTACTGCACTTGCAGATTCAGGCATATTGTTGGTTTGATTTGCTGCAGCAAGTGCTCACTGTGTAGACTTGGTCTCAGCCCCCCCCCCCCCCCCCCCCCTCCCCCCCTACCCCTCCCCACCTGATATGGTGGATCAGAACGTTTGTAGCCCTATCCTCATCTTGCTGTCAGTTATTGTCACTTATCCTCTCTCTACAGTCATTCAATAGCAAATATTGTTTTTTCGGAGGGTTATTAACATATTTAAAATCTGACTGTTAGCATATATATGGTTGTCAAAAATGTATAGTTGGCGGAACAGTGTCAGTTATCATATGTCAGTTGGTGGGGTTGATCATCATTCTGTGACTAGTTAGTGGTTGTTCATGTGATAATTCTGTGACTAGATAGTGGATGTTCATCATTCTATGACTAGTTAGTGGTTGTTCATGTCATCATTCTGTGACTAGTTAGTGGTTGTTCATGTCATCATTCTGTGACTAGTTAGTGGTTGTTCATGTCATCATTCTGTGACTAGTTAGTGGTTGTTCATGTCATCATTCTGTGACTAGTTAGTGGTTGTTCATGTCATCATTCTGTGACTAGTTAGTGGTTGTTCATGTCATCATTCTGTGACTAGTTAGTGGTTGTTCATGTCATCATTCTATGACTAGTTAGTGGTTGTTCATGTCATCATTCTGTGACTAGTTAGTGGTTGTTCATGTCATCATTCTGTGACTAGTTAGTGGTTGTTCATGTCATCATTCTGTGACTAGTTAGTGGTTGTTCATGTCATCATTCTGTGACTAGTTAGTGGTTGTTCATGTCATCATTCTGTGACTAGTTAGTGGTTGTTCATGTCATCATTCTGTGACTAGTTAGTGGTTGTTCATGTCATCATTCTGTGACTAGGTTGTTCATGTCATCATTCTATGACTAGTTAGTGGTTGTTCATGTCATCATTCTGTGACTAGTTAGTGGTTGTTCATGTCATCATTCTTTGACTAGTTAGTGGTTGTTCATGTCATCATTCTATGACTAGTTAGTGGTTGTTCATGTCATCATTCTTTGACTAGTTAGTGGTTGTTCATGTCATCATTCTTTGACTAGTTAGTGGTTGTTCATGTCATCATTCTATGACTAGTTAGTGGTTGTTCATATCATCATTCTTTGACTAGTTAGTGGTTGTTCATGTCATCATTCTATGACTAGTTAGTGGTTGTTCATATCATCATTCTGTGACTAGTTAGTGGTTGTTCATGTCATCATTCTGTGACTAGGTTGTTCATGTCATCATTCTATGACTAGTTAGTGGTTGTTCATGTCATCATTCTTTGACTAGTTAGTGGTTGTTCATATCATCATTCTGTGACTAGATAGTGGATGTTCATCATTCTATGACTAGTTAGTGGTTGTTCATGTCATCATTCTGTGACTAGTTAGTGGTTCTTCATGTCATCATTCTGTGACTAGTTAGTGGTTCTTCGTATCATCATTCTGTGACTAGTTAGTGGTTGTTCATGTCATCATTCTATGACTAGTTAGTGGTTGTTCATGTCATCATTCTGTGACTAGTTAGTGGTTGTTCATGTCATCATTCTGTGACTAGTTAGTGGTTGTTCATGTCATCATTCTGTGACTAGGTTGTTCATGTCATCATTCTGTGACTAGTAAGTGGTTGTTCATGTCATCATTCTTTGACTAGGTCCTGGATGTTTGTGTGATCATTTTGTGACTAGTTACTGAATGTTTGTATGATCATTTTGTGACTAGTTACTGTATGTTTGTGTGATCATTGAGTGACTATTTGGTGTATGTTTGTGTGATCATTCAGGGACTAATTAGTGGATGTTTATGTCATCATTCTGTCAATAGTTAGTGGATGTTCATATTCATCATTAATTGACTAGCTGGTTAATGTTCATATATGTTTTGTTGATTGTTGTCAGATGTACATCTAGACAGCCCGTCAGTGCCCCCAACCAGCAGCACAGTCAGACAGATGCTGGTGATCTGTCTTCATCAGCAACCCCTGAAACAAGCCCTGAAAGCAACCATTGTGGTGTGTCACAGTCCGCAGAGTCTGAGTCATGGGAAGAGGAGGCCAAGGAGAGACAAATGCTGTTGATGTCAAGAGGCCGCTGCAAGAGTATACCTGGGACGACATCAAGGATAAAACAACAAATGAGGGCAAATGGTTGGTCATCGATGGACAGGTTTATAATGTGACGAGCTGGTCACGGCGACATCCTGGTGGCTCCAAGATCATTAGTCATTATGCAGGTCAAGACGCCACAGTGAGTTGTTTTGACTAAATGGGGGGGGGGGGGGGGGGGGGTGGGGGAGAGGGGAGGATGCCTGAGTGCTGCATGAGTGGTGTTCTTCATAGTCAGTAAATACTGGTGGGGCTGTAGTGGGTGAGTCCATAAGTCGGTGAGTACAGCAGACGTCATAATACACACGTGAGCAGCTTATTCCCCCAATGGAGCATAGACCCTCAACCAACTCGTGCCAGGTTGTTCTGTCCTTTGCTATTGCATGCAGCTCACCTCATGTCCTCCCCATCTTTTTTATCATCTCTGTCTACATCCCTTCTCCATGTGTTTTTTGGTCTGCCTTTTTAAAAAAAATGTACCTCTGGGTTCCAGTGCAAAGAGGTTCCATTTATATTATTATCAGGTTTTCTGAATAAATGTCCTGTCCAGTTCGAGATTCTTCCTTCACCTCTTGGTCCACGGGAACTTGTTTAGTTCTCTTCCAAAGCTCAACTTCAGTGATTCTCTCATAACATTTAATAACACCTGAACAGCAGTGGGTTTCCATTGAAAAAATACATTTGTATTTAGGACAAATTAGAGGATCCAGAATTGGCTGTAGGTAAATAAATGAGTGAATGATAGGGGCAAACAAACAAGTGGGTGACTGACAAATGAGTGAATGATAGGAGCAAACAGACAAGTGGGTGACTGAAAAATGAGTGAGTAATTGGAAAACAAACAAGTGGGTGACTGATAAATTAGTGAGTGATTGGCAAACAAATGTGTGAGGAAGTGATTGGCAAACAGATAAACATATGAGTGATTGTCAAATAAATAAATGAATGGCAAACAAATAAATGAGTGATTGGCAAGTAAATAAATAAGTGATTGGCAAGTAAATAAATGAGTGAATAACATTGAGGTGTCAAATGTTCCAGGCCATGAGGGGTGGATAAGATGCTGGAGTTATTGTAGCTGTCTACTAGCACTGAGGTGTCAAATGTTCTAGGTCATGAGGGGTGGATAAGGTGCTGGAGTTAATGTAGCTGTCTACTAGCACTGAGGTGTCAAATGTTCTAGGCCATGAGGGGTGGATAAGATGCTGGAGTTAATGTAGCTGTCTACTAGCACTGAGGTGTCAAATGTTCTAGGCCATGAGGGGTGGATAAGATGCTGGAGTTAATGTAGCTGTCTACTAGCACTGAGGTGTCAAATGTTCTAGGCCATGAGGGGTGGATAAGGTGCTGGAGTTAATGTAGCTGTCCACTAGCACTGAGTTATCAAATGTTCTAGGTCATGAGGGGTGGATAAGATGCTGGAGTTAATGTAGCTGTCTACTAGCACTGAGGTGTCAAATGTTCTAGGTCATGAGGGGTGGATAAGATGCTGGAGTTATTGTAGCTGTCCACTAGTACTGAGGTGTTCTAAGCCATGAGGGGTGGATAAGGTGCTGGAGTTAATGTAGCTGTCTACTAGCACTGAGGTGTTCTAGGTCATGAGGGGTGGATAAGATGCTGGAGTTAATGTAGCTGTCTACTAGCACTGAGGTGTTCTAGGTCATGAGGGGTGGATAAGATGCTGGAGTTAATGTAGCTGTCTACTAGCACTGAGGTGTTCTAGGTCATGAGGGGTGGATAAGATGCTGGAGTTAATGTAGCTGTCTACTAGCACTGAGGTGTTCTAGGTCATGAGGGGTGGATAAGATGCTGGAGTTAATGTAGCTGTCCTCTAGCACTGAGTTATCAAATGTTCTAGGTCATGAGGGGTGAATAAGATGCTGGAGTTATTGTAGCTGTCTACTAGCAGTGTGGTGTCATATGTTCTAGGTCATGAGGGGTGGATACGGTGCTGGAGTTAATGTAGCTGTCCACTAGCACTGAGGTGTCAAATGTTCTAGGCCATGAGGGGTGGATAAGATGCTGGAGTTATTGTAGCTGTCCACTAGCACTGAGGTGTCAAATGTTCTAGGTCATGAGGGGTGGATAAGATGCTGGAGTTAATGTAGCTGTCCTCTAGCACTGAGTTATCAAATGTTCTAGGTCATGAGGGGTGGATAAGGTGCTGGAGTTAATGTAGCTGTCTACTAGCACTGTGGTGTTCTAGGCCATGAGGGGTGGATAAGATGCTGGAGTTAATTTAGCTGTCCACTAGCACTGAGGTGTCAAATGTTCTAGGCCATGAGGGGTGGATAAGATGCTGGAGTTAATGTAGCTGTCTACTAGCACTGAGGTGTCAAATGTTCTAGGCCATGAGGGGTGAATGAGGGGGGTGTTCACTTCCCTTCCTCATAGTCTTCTCTGTCTAAACAACTCCCAGCACAGTGTCTGCATGATTTTTCTGTCTTCTTCTGTGCCTGCACCAGCCCATCAAGTCCTGGCTGTTTGTCCACTTGTGAACTTTGGTCTTGTTCCAAAACTTGAGTGTTGCATGCCCATGTGTTTGACAGATCTGGCTCATTTATCAAGAAAAGATATAAAACTAACAAAAAGTATATTTTCAAGACGGTAGGTTTCTTGCCTCACAGGCAGAAGCACTCTGGCTTCTGGAGAAGCATGGATCTTATCTACATTGGCAGGGACTATCCATCTGACATCATCAGAATATTGACTGAAGCTGCAAGACAAAGACACACTTGTCTGTGGGCATCTCTTCAGGGGAAGAGAGAAGAATATGCTCATAACTGGGCAGATCCGTGGTAGCAGAGGCAGACCAAGTAGTATCATTGTGGCTGGTCTTACAGGAGGAATATCTCCAATAGCTTTCATCATGAATGCCGAGGACTGGGATTTATGCCATCTGACAAGGTGCATAATGATGCCTCTTATATTTGTGGTTTTCTGGTGACCAGTTGTGAAGTTAATTTTCGGTAACCATTTTAAATCAGACATTTTTTTAACCATATGACAGTGTTGTGATTGTGTAAACATATGATGATACAGTATTTTAATTGTATAAACTTATGATAGATTGGTGTGATTGTGTAAACATGTGATACAGTGTTGTGATTGTGCTCACATATGATTATACACTATTTTGATTGTGTAAACATGTGATAGTGTGTTGTGTAAAAATATGATACATTGTTGTTATTGTGTAAATGTATGATAGAGTAGTGTGATTTTGTAAACATATGATTATACAGTGTTTTGATTGTGTAAACATATGACCCAGTGTTTTGATTGTGTAAACATAATACCCAGTGTTTTGATTGTGTAAACATATGACCCAGTGTTTTGATTGTGTAAACATGCTCTGATGTTTGTTTTGGCTGAGCCTAGGATGCCTTTAGAGCTTTCCACAATGATCTGAAGCTTGTGCAGAAGTACATGAAAGCCATTCATATTGGCAGTGTCAAGGAGTCACAGCTACAAGTGAAACCTGTAGAGAAGGATTTCAGAGAGCTTCGAGATGTTGCCGAAAAAATGGTAACATGCCTTTGTGTGTTATGTTGTTGGCCTGTGTTGTGTCACTGTGTTGGGCTGTGTTGTGTCAAGTTGTTGGGCTGTGTTGTGTCACATTGTTGGCCTGTGTTGTGTCACATTGTTGGCCTGTGTTGTGTCACATTGTTGGGCTGTGTTGTGTCACATTGTTGGGCTGTGTTGTGTCACATTGTTGGGCTGTGTTGTGTCACATTTTTGGCCTGTGTTGTGTCACATTGTTGGCCTGTGTTGTGTCACATTGTTGGGCTGTGTTGTGTCACATTGTTGGGTTGTGTTGTGTCACATTGTTGCGCTGTGTTGTGTCACATTGTTGGGCTGTGTTGTGTCACATTTCTAGCCTGCGTTATGTCACATTGTTGGGCTGTGTTGTGTCACATTGTTGGGCTGTGTTGTGTAACATTGTGTGTTGATGCAGTGTCTGTTCCAGCACAACCTGGTGTTGTAGCTTCGTTGTAAGTGAGTCAACAGTCTAGATGTTACATATAAAGGTTTGTGTGTGTTGCAGGGTCTGTTCCAGCCCAACCTGGTGTTGTAGCTTCGTTGTAAGTGAGTCAACAGTCTAGATGTTACATATAAATGTTTGTGTGTGTTGATGCAGGGTCAGTTCCAACCCAACCTGGTGTTGTAGCTTCGTTGAAAGTGAGTCAACAGTCTAGATGTTACATATAAATGTTTGTGTGTGTTGATGCAGGGTCAGTTCCAACCCAACCTGGTGTTGTAGCTTCGTTGAAAGTGAGTCAACAGTCTAGATGTTACATATAAATGTTTGTGTGTGTTGCAGGGTCTGTTCCAGCCCAACCTGGTGTTGTAGCTTCGTTGTGAGTGAGTCAACAGTCTAGATGTTACATATAAATGTTTGTGTGTGTTGCAGGGTCTGTTCCAGCCCAACCTGGTGTTGTAGCTTCGTTGTAAGTGAGTCAACAGTCTAGATGTTACATATAAATGTTTGTGTGTGTTGATGCAGGGTCAGTTCCAACCCAACCTGGTGTTGTAGCTTCGTTGAAAGTGAGTCAACAGTCTAGATGTTACATATAAATGTTTGTGTGTGTTGCAGGGTCTGTTCCAGCCCAACCTGGTGTTGTAGCTTCGTTGTGAGTGAGTCAACAGTCTAGATGTTACATATAAATGTTTGTGTGTGTTGATGCAGGGTCTGTTCCAGCCCAACCTGGTGTTGTAGCTTCGTTGTAAGTGAGTCAACAGTCAAGATGTTACATATAAATGTTTGTGTGTGTTGCAGGGTCTGTTCCAGCCCAACCTGGTGTTCTTCCTGCTACACTTGCTGCACATCCTGTTGTTGGACCTGGCCGGCTGGGCTGTGATGTACCAGTTTGGGGCTGGCTGGGGGCCGTATGTTGTGTCACTGATGTTGGTGTCCACAGCTGAGGTCAGGTTTGTTGTCTCTCGCTCTCACATGTTTTCTTTCACACATGTTCTCTCTCACACATGTTCTCTCTCACACATGTTCTCTCTCACACATGTTCTCTCTCACACGTTCCCTCTCACACATGTTCTCTCTCACACATGTTCTCTCTCACACATGTTCTCTCTCACACATGTTCTCTCTCACACATGTTCTCTCTCACACATGTTCTCTCTCACACATGTTCTCTCTCACACATGTTCTCTCACACATGTTCATGTTCTGTCTGACACATATCTACTCATGCATCTTCTCCCACACATCTTCTCTCACACATGTTCTCTCTGAAACATGTTCTCTCTGACACATATTTCTCTCACATCTGTTCTCTGTCATACATGTTCTTTCCACATGTTCTCTCAAGCATGTTCTGTCAACACTGTTTTAACTGTGTGTTTTTTACGAACACATACCCACACACACAATTATGTATACATATGTGTGTGTATGTAAAGGTAAAGTCGGGAGATGTGAACCAGCGTCATTGCACACGGTTATAAACCATAAGTGCTCTGCCACTGATTCGGACAGCTGATAAGAATTGTCCGCCTGTGTCGCCGTCTGCACGTAACTTTGTAGCTACAGCGACGTTCCAGAGTGTCAACTCTGGTACCCATTTCCTAGATGCTGGGTGAACCCCGGGAACCGCCCGGTTTCAAACACCGACTGTAGGCTGCAGGGAGTCGCAGCTGGATTTGAAAGCAAGACGCTTATCGACTGTGCAAATGCGGGTATGTGTATTTATTGGGGTGGAAAAAGGAGAGAGGGTGGTCAGTGTCCTTCCTCTGGAACTTTGTAGACACACGATGTAGAGGCTGAACTAGAAACACACAGAACAGAGCATTAGAGCCACACATAATACAGGGAGGACCTTACTCTGCCTGGAACTAGGGCCTGTGCTCCAGGGGCAGATAGAAGGAGAGGAACAGTTGGGGGCACCATATCACATTGAGTACACAGTTAGGGGCACCATATCACATTGAGTACACAGTTGGGGGCACCATATCACATTGAGTACACAGTTGGGGGCACTATATCAAATTAAGTACACAGTTGAGGGCTCCATATGGCATTGAGTACACAGTTGAGGGCACTATATCACATTGAGTACACAGTTGGGGGCACCATATCACATTGAGTACACAGTTGGGGGCACTATATCAAATTAAGTGCACAGTTGGGGGCACCATATGGCATTGAGTACACAGTTGGGGGCACTATATCACA
The DNA here is from genome assembly GCA_905116865.2 of Candidula unifasciata. Classification (NCBI taxonomy): domain Eukaryota; kingdom Metazoa; phylum Mollusca; class Gastropoda; order Stylommatophora; family Geomitridae; genus Candidula; species Candidula unifasciata. Next base: position 292,292 of record CAJHNH020000145.1, read on the forward strand.
TTGAGTATACAGTTGGGGGCACTATATCACATTGAGTACACAGTTGGGGGCACCATATGACTTGAGTACACAGTTGGGGGCATCATATCACATTGAGTACACAGTTGGGGGCACTATATCACATTGAGTACACATTTGGGGGCATCATATCACATTGAGTACACAGTTGGGGGCACCATATCACATTGAGTACACAGTTGGGGGCACCATATGACATTGAGTACACAGTGGGGGCACCATATCACATTGAGTACACAGTTAGGGGCATCATATCACATTGAGTACACAGTTAGGGGCATCATATCACATTGAGTACACAGTTAAGGGCACTATATCACATTGAGTACACAGTTGGGGGCATCATATCACATTGAGTACACAGTTGGGGGCACCATATCACATTGAGTACACAGTTGGGGGCACCATATGACATTGAGTACACATTTAGGGGCACCATATCACATTGAGTACACAGTTAGGGGCATCATATCACATTGAGTACACAGTTGGGGGCACTATATCACATTGAGTACACAGTTGGGGGCACCATATGACATTGAGTACACAGTTGGGGGCACCATATCACATTGAGTACACAGTTAGGGGCATCATATCACATTGAGTGCACAGTTGGGGGCACTATATCACATTGAGTACACAGTTGGAAGCATCATATAACATTGAGTACACAGTTGGGGGCACCATATCACATTGAGTACACACTTGGGGGCACCATATGACATTGAGTACACAGTTGGGGGCACCATATCACATTGAGTACACAGGGGCATCATATCACATTGAGTACACAGTTAAGGGCATCATATCACATTGAGTACACAGTTGGGGGCACTATATCACATTGAGTACACAGTTGGGGGCATCATATCACATTGAGTACACAGTTAGGGGCATCATATCACATTAAGTACACAGTTGGGGGCATCATATCACATTGAGTACACAGTTGGGGGCAGCATATCACATTGAGTACACATTTGGGGGCACCATATGACATTGAGTACACAGTTGGGAGCACCATATCACATTGAGTACAGTTGGGGGCATCATATCACATTGAGTACACAGTTGGGGGCACCATATCACATTGAGAACACATTTGGGGGCACTATATCAAATTAAGTACACAGTTGAGGGCACCATATGGCATTGAGTAAGTGTCCAGCAGAAATCTATAGCACAGGTTTGAACCATATCTAGTACCTGTCCCCTGCTGATGATGCTTCATCTACAGTTTCAGCTGTGGGTCAGTCAGGTAGACTAGCCAGCTGATGTCCAACAGGATTGCAAACATATACCTGAGGCAGGAGAAAGGATTTCATGTTTTCATTAGACTTTGATCAGAGCAGTGGATTGTCGGTGATCCACCACATGTGTACCACCTATATGTGGTGTTGTGCTATAGTGAGTGTAACTTTTGTGTATCTGGTCTGCAGGCACAGGTCAGCTGGCTGCAGCATGACTTTGGACATCTGTCTGTGTTCAGGAACAGACCAAAGCTGGATCATCTGCTGCACTTTCTTACAATGGGGGTTATCAAGGTAGCCAGCTGTTGGACACCCATCAGCCAGCAGTTTGTCTCAGTGTTGTTTGTTGTTTATTCTTCTCAGTCTCCATGTTGTTTGTTCTTCCCCTGTCTGTTGTTTATGTGTTCTTCCTATATGTGTTTTTTGTTCTTTCCCTGTCTGTGTTGTTTGTTCTTTCCCTGTCTGTGTTGTTTGTTCTTCCCCTGTCTGTTGTTTATTGTTCTTCCCTGTCTCAGTGTTGTTTGTTCTTACCCTGTCTGTTGTTTATGTGTTCTTTCCTGTCTCTGTGTTGTTTGTTCTTCCCCTGTCTGTTGTTTATTTGTTCTTCCCTATCTCCCAGGACTCTCTCACATTAAGAAATGAAATTCTGACCAGGGGTTGTGTTACCATGACACTGATACAGCTGGTGGAGACATGTCTTGCCTGCCGTCTGTCAGCTTCAGTTTGACCCTGTCATCTGTGTGCAGTATATGAGGACAAGTGACAGGGAGCCCAGTTAATACACTCCCTCCCCCCCCCCCCCTCAAGCTGTTTAGATCAGATAGCCAGAGATTTGACCTGAAAGCTGTTTAGATCAGACAGCCAGAGATTTGACCTGAAAGCTGATTAGATCAGATAGCCAGAGATTTGACCTGAAAGCTGTTTAGATCAGACAGCCAGAGATTTGACCTGAAAGATGTTTAGATCAGACAGCCAGAGATTTGACCTGAAAGATGTTTAGATCAGACAGCCAGAGATTTGACCTGAAAGCTGTTTAGATCAGACAGCCAGAGATTTGACCTGAAAGATGTTTAGATCAGACAGCCAGAGATTTGACCTGAAAGATGTTTAGATCAGACAGCCAGAGATTTGACCTGAAAGCTGATTAGATCAGATAGCCAGAGATTTGACCTGAAAGCTGTTTAGATCAGACAGCCAGAGATTTGACCTGAAAGCTGTTTAGATCAGATAGCCAGAGATTTGACCTGAAAACTGTTTCGTTTGTGTTGTGTTCAGGAAAAGCAAGCTAGGATTATCACTGTGCTTGAATGTGGGGACATAACTGTGGGGGTTGCTGAGAGATGGATCAGTGGAGAGGGGTATGTGGACTGGTGGAAGGATGCGATGGATATGTGGATCAGTGGAGAGGGGTATATAGACCGGTGGAAGGGTGCGATGGATATGTGGATCAGTGGAGAGGGGTATGTGGGCCAGTGGAAGGATGCAATGGATATGTGGCTCAATGGAGAGGGGTATGTGGACCGGTGGAAGAATGCGATGGATAAGTGGATCAGTGGAGAGGAGTATGTGGACTGGTGGAAGGATGTGATGGATCAGTGGAGAGGGGTATGTGGACCAGTTGAAGGATGCAATGGATAAGTGGATTTGTGGAGAGGGGTATGTGGACCGGTGGAAGGATGTGGTGGATCAGTGGAGTTGGGTATGTGGACCGGTGGAAGGATGCATGGATAAGTGGATCAGTGAAAGGAACGCAACAGTGAAAGACAGAAAACATGGCCGGTGAAAGAGGCAGATGGGTCAGAACGAACAAACAGACTTTATTTTAAAATGGTCACAAATTGGGCACGCAAGCCTGTCCTACTTTCCATCCTTCCTAACACCCATCTTTCACACAGCAGTTGTAGTTGACCAAAAAAGCATGTTGTATTCATTTAATACTATTCATATTGTGAATGTCAAGACAAAAACACAAAAGCATGGTTTGTAAAATGCATGCATACACACGAGTGCATACACGCACACACGCACCCACACCTACATACATACATGCATACACACGAGTGCATACACGCACACACACACCCACACCTACATACATACATGCATACACATGAGTGCATACACGCACACACACACCCACACCTACATACATACATGCATACACACACACATATACATACATACAGAGGTATGCATGCAAAGAGACACACATGCACACAGAGATACACTTACAGACACACATGCAGACACATACACACACACAACTAGACACATGGACATGTATACATAGAAACAAACACAGGCAAACACACACACTCACACGGATACACACACATGTAGACACACACACATGTAGACACATGGACGTAGACACGCACGCACATACACAGAGACTAGACCAGAAGATGATAACACTGACAAGGCTGTATTTGTGCTATGTTTCAGGGAGCCTCCCCATCCTGGTGGAACCACATGCACTACCAACATCATGCCAAACCTAATGTGGTAAGTTGTCTTTGTTGTTGTTGTTGTTGTAGATTGTCTTTGTTGTTGTTGTGGTAGATTGTCTTTGTTGTTGTTGTGGTAGATTGTCTTTGTTGTTGTTGTTGTGGTAGATTGTCTTTGTTGTTGTTGTGGTAGGTTGTCTTTGTTGTTGTTGTGGTAGATTGTCTTTGTTGTTGTTGTGGTAGGTTGTCTTTGTTGTTGTTGTGGTAGGTTGTCTTTGTTGTTGTTGTGGTAGGTTGTCTTTGTTGTTGTTGTGGTAGGTTGTCTTTGTTGTTGTTGTGGTAGGTTGTCTTTGTTGTTGTTGTGGTAGGTTGTCTTTGTTGTTGTTGTTGTGGTAGGTTGTCTTTGTTGTTGTTGTTGTGGTAGGTTGTCTTTGTTGTTGTTGTTGTGGTAGGTTGTCTTTGTTGTTGTTGTTGTGGTAGATTGTCTTTGTTGTTGTTGTTGTGGTAGATTGTCTTTGTTGTTGTTGTGGTAGATTGTCTTTGTTGTTGTTGTTGTGGTAGATTGTCTTTGTTGTTGTTGTGGTAGATTGTCTTTGTTGTTGTTGTGGTAGGTTGTCTTTGTTGTTGTTGTTGTGGTAGGTTGTCTTTGTTGTTGTTGTGGTAGGTTGTCTCTGTTGTTGTTGTTGTGGTAGGTTGTCTTTGTTGTTGTTGTTGTGGTAGGTTGTCTCTGTTGTTGTTGTTGTGGTAGATTGTCTTTGTTGTTGTTGTTGTGGTAGATTGTCTTTGTTGTTGTTGTGGTAGATTGTCTTTGTTGTTGTTGTGGTAGATTGTCTTTGTTGTTGTTGTGGTAGATTGTCTTTGTTGTTGTTGTTGTGGTAGATTGTCTTTGTTGTTGTTGTTGTGGTAGATTGTCTTTGTTGTTGTTGTGGTAGATTGTCTTTGTTGTTGTTGTTGTGGTAGATTGTCTTTGTTGTTGTTGTTGTTGTAGATTGTCTTTGTTGTTGTTGTTGTGGTAGATTGTCTTTGTTGTTGTTGTTGTGGTAGATTGTCTAAAATTGTTGTTGTGTGTGTGTGGTAGATTGTCTAGTTGTTGTTGTTGTTGTGGTAGATTGTCTTTGTTGTTGTTGTTGTGGTAGATTGTCTTTGTTGTTGTTGTTGTGGTAGATTGTCTTTGTTGTTGTTGTGGTAGATTGTCTTTGTTGTTGTTGTTGTGGTAGATTGTCTTTGTTGTTGTTGTTGTGGTAGGTTGTCTTTGTTGTTGTTGTTGTGGTAGGTTGTCTCTGTTGTTGTTGTTGTGGTAGATTGTCTTTGTTGTTGTTGTGGTAGATTGTCTTTGTTGTTGTTGTTGTGGTAGATTGTCTTTGTTGTTGTTGTGGTAGATTGTCTTTGTTGTTGTTGTGGTAGGTTGTCTTTGTTGTTGTTGTTGTGGTAGGTTGTCTTTGCTGTTGTTGTCTGTCATTTTCCTCTGTGTTCTTTGTCAGCTGGTGAAACAGTGGTTTCATAGATGCCAACACAGTGGTTTGACATTGTGTGTGTGCCCTTGAGATGACAGTGCAGTAGTTTGACATTTGAATGACAGCACAATAGTTTGACCGGGTTACAGTACAAGAGTTTGACAAATAACTGTACAATGGTTTTGACAGTACAAGTGTTTGACAAGTGACAGTACAAGTGTTTGACAAGTGACAGTACAAGTGTTTGACAAGTGACTGTACAAGTGTTTGACAAGTGACAGTACAAGTGTTTGACAAGTGACAGTACAAGTGTTTGACAAGTGACAGTACGAGTGTTTGACAAGTGACAGTACAAGTGTTTGACAAGTGACAGTCCAGTGATTGGAAAGGTGGCAGCTTGGTGGCTGACTGCAAGCATCCACATGTCTCCTTGATTGTTTGACTTGTGCACTTGGATGACTGTTAGTGGTGGATGGGTTTAAACACAGAAACATTGGTGATGCCATCTACTGGTCACCTCATCCTGGATGTTGTATTGATGTTTATGTGTTGTCATACAGATAGACAAAGATCCAGATGTCCGCATTGAGGCTTTGTTTGTCGTTGGAGACAAGATGCCTGTCCAGGTGGCCAAGGAGAGCAAGAAAAGCATGCCTTACAACTGGCAGAGTTACTACTTCTTTCTGTGTGAGTACAGCTTGCTGTCTGTGTGAGTACTGCTTGCTGTCTGTGTGAGTACAGCTTGCTGTCTGTGTAAGTACAGCTTGCTGTCTGAGTACTGCCTGCTGTCTGTCTGTATGAGAACATCTTGTTGTCTGTGTGAGTACAGCTTGCTGTCTGTCTGTGTGAGTACAGCTTGCAGTGTGTGTGACTAGTTAGTGGATGCTTGCTGTCTGTGTGAGTACAGCTTTCTGTCTGTGTGAGTACAGCTTGCTGTCTGTGTGAGTACAGCTTGCTGTCTGTGTAAGTACAGCTTGCTGTCTGAGTACTGCCTGCTGTCTGTCTGTATGAGAACATCTTGTTGTCTGTGTGAGTACAGCTTGCTGTCTGTCTGTGTGAGTACAGCTTGCAGTGTGTGTGACTAGTTAGTGGATGCTTGCTGTCTGTGTGAGTACAGCTTTCTGTCTGTGTGAGTATAGCTTGCTGTCTATGTGAGTACAGCTTGCTGTCTATGTGAGTACAGCTTGCTGTGTGTGTGAGTACAGCTTGCTGTCTGTGTGAGTACTGCTTGCTGTCTGTGTAAGCGCAGCTTGCTGTCTGTGTGAGTACAGCTTGCTGTCTGTGTGAGTACAGCTTGCTGTCTGTGTGAGTACTGCTTGCTGTCTGTGTAAGCGCAGCTTGCTGTCTGTGTGAGTACAGCTTGCTGTCTGTGTGAGTACAGCTCGCTGTCTGTGCTAGTTCATTTCTGTGTGTGTACAGCCTGCAGTCTGTGCTAGTTCATACCAGTGTGAGTACAGCCTGCAGTCTTTGCTAGTTTATGTCAGTGTGTGTACAGCCTGCAGTCTGTGCTAGTTCATGTCTGTATGTATGCAGCCTGCTGTATGTGCTAGTTCATATCTGTTTGTGTGTACAGCCTACTGTCTGTGCTAATTCATGTCTGTTTGTATGCAGCCTGCTGTGTGCCTTGTTCATGCCTGTCATCATGGAACAGTCTGTTATGATTTAGGTGATTGTCCGAATGATTACCGAATGTCTAGGAATACATGATATCTTGAGGCCCATTTGATTCATGTACTAGTACGAAGTTGCAACATCAATAACCTATTTTATTACTCAAGCCATACAAAAAAAAAATAACGACTATATGTTCAACAATAATAAATAAAATGTCAATAACACTCTCAATCACAACAAAATACTCAAGTTAGTAATGTTGAGTGTTACCAACACATGATGATGATGTTTCAGTGGGACCACCTCTGCTGTTTCCTGTTTACTTTCAAGTCATGTTGTTAAGATACATCATTACGAGGAGAGCCTGGCTGGTGAGTTCTTTTCTGTCTACACCTGGGACAGGCTGGATGTTACATCATTGTACAGATGGGACAGGCTGGGTGTCACATCATTGTACAAGTGGGACAGACTGGGTGTTATATCATTGTACAGATGGGACAGGCTGGGTGTTACATTATTGTACAGCTGGGACCATCTAGATGTTACATCATTGTACAAGTGGAACAGGCTGGGTGTTACATCATTGTACAGCTGGGACAGGCTGGGTGTTACATTATTGTACAGATGGGACAGGCTGGGTGTTACATTATTGTACAGATGGGACAGGCTAGGTGTTACATCATTGTACAGATGGGACAGGCTGGGTGTTACATCATTGTACAGCTGGGACAGGCTGGGTGTTACATCATTGTACAGCTGGGACAGGCTGGGTGTTACATCATTGTACAGGTGGGACAGGCTGGGTGTTACATTATTGTACAGATGGGACAGGCTGGGTGTTACATTATTGTACAGATGGGACAGGCTGGGTGTTACATTATTGTACAGCTGGGACAGGCTGGGTGTTACATTATTGTACAGATGGGACAGGCTGGGTGTTACATCATTGTACAGCTGGGACAGGCTGGGTGTTACATTATTGTACAGATGGGACAGGCTAGGTGTTACATCATTGTACAGATGGGACAGGCTGGGTGTTACATCATTGTACAGATGGGACAGGCTGGGTGTTACATTATTGTACAGCTGGGACAGACTGGGTGTTACATCATTGTACAGATGGGACAGACTGGGTGTTACATCATTGTACAGATGGGACAGGCTGGGTGTTACATCATTGTACAGCTGGGACAGGCTGGGTGTTACATCATTGTACAAGTGGGACAGGCTGGGTGTTACATCATTGTACAGCTGGGACAGGCTGGGTGTTACATCATTGTACAGCTGGGACAGGCTGGGTGTTACATCATTGTACAGCTGGGACAGGATGGGTGTTACATCATTGTACAGGTGGGACAGGCTGGGTGTTACATCATTGTACAGGTGGGACAGGCTGGGTGTTACATTATTGTACAGCTGGGACCATCTAGATGTTATATCATTGTACAGATGGGACAGGGGGGGGGGGGTGTTACATTATTGTACAGCTGGGACCATCTAGATGTTACATTATTGTACAGGTGGGCCAGGCTGGGTGTTACATTATTGTACAGATGGGACAGGCTGGGTGTTACATCATTGTACAGCTGGAACCATCTCGATGTTACATTATTTTACAGGTGGGTCAGGCTGGGTGTTACATTGTACAGGTGGGACAGGCTGGGTGTTACATTATTGTACAGCTGGAAGATGCTGGGTGTTACATCATTGTACAGCTGGGACAGGCTGGGTGTGATACCATTGTATAGATGGGACCATCTGGATGTTACATTATTGTACACATGGGACAGGTTCAGTGTGATATCATTGTACAGGTGGGACAGGCTGGGTGTTACATCATTATACAAATGGGACAGGCTAGGAGTGATATTGTACATGTGGGACAGGCTGGGTGTGATATTGTTCATGTGGGACAGGCTCGGTGTGATATTGTTCATGTGGGACAGGCTGAGTGTGATATTGTACATGTGGGACAGGCTGGGTGTGATATTGTACATGTGGAACAGGCTGGGTGTGATATTGTGCATGTGGGACAGGATGGGTGTGATATTGTACATGTGGGACAGGTTGGGTGTGATATTGTACATGTAGGAAGGCTGAGTGTGATATTGTACATGTGGGACAAGTTGGGTGTGATATTGTACATGTGGGACAGGCTGGGTGTGATATTGTACATGTGGGACAGGCTGGGTGTGATATTGTACATGTGGGACAGGCTGGGTGTGATATTGTACATGTGGGACAGGCTGGGTGTGATATTGTACATGTGGGACAGGCTGGGTGTGATATTGTACATGTGGGACAGGCTGAGTGTGATATTGTACATGTGGGACAGGCTGGGTGTAATATTGTTTATGTGGGACAGGATGGGTGTGATATTTTACATGTGGGACTGGATGGGTGTGATATTTTACATGTGGGACAGAATGGGTGTGATATTGTACATGTGGGACAGGCTGGGTGTGATATTGTCCTGTGGAACAGCCTGGGTGTGATGTGGTACATGTGGAACAGGCTGGGTGTGATATCCTTGTACAGGTGGCACAGGGTGGGTGTGGAATCATTGTATTTAGAGGACATATACAAACAAGACATGTACACATAACAGGTACACACATGACAGGTACACATAGGACATTAGCTCTTGTGACATATGCACAGACAGATAGAGAGAAGATCACCTGGGACATATGCACAGAGAGAAGAGCACCTTGGACATATGCACAGACAGATAAAGAGAAGAACACCTGTGACATGCACAGACAGATAAAGAGAAGAACACCTGTGACATGCACAGACAGATAAAGAGAAGAACACCTGTGACATGCACAGACAGATAAAGAGAAGAACACCTGTGACATGCACAGACAGATAGAGAGAAGAACACCTGTGACATGCACAGACAGATAGAAAGAAGAACACCTGTGACATGCAAAGATGGATAGAGAGAGGAACACCTGGGACATATGCACAAATAGAGAGAAGAACACCTTGGACATATGCACAAATAGAGAGAAGAACACCTGGGACATATGCACAAATAGAGAGAAGAACACCTGGGACATATGCACAGATAGAGAGAAGAACACCTGGGACATATGCACAGATAGAGAGAAGAACACCTGGGACATAGATAGAAGAACACCTGGGACATATGCACACAGATAGAGAAGAACACCTGGGACATATGCACAGATAGAGAAGAACACCTGGGACATATGCACAGACAGATAGAGAGAAGAACACCTGGGACATATGCACAGACATAGAGAAGAACACCTGAAGAACACCAGACAGGGACATATGCACCTGGGACATATGCATAGAGAGAAGAACACCTGGGACATATGCACAGATAGAGAGAGGAACACCTGGGACATATGCACAGACAGATAGAGAGAACAGAAACAGACAGATTAGAGAGAAGAACACCTGGGACATATGCACAGATAGAGAGAGGAACACCTGGGACATATGCACAGACAGACAGAGAGAAGAACACCTGGGACATATGCACAGACAGATAGAAAGAACACCTGGGACACATGCACAGACAGATAGAGAGAAGAACACCTGGGACATATGCACAGATAGAGAAAGGAACACCTGGGACATATGCACAGACAGATAGAGAGAAGAACACCTGTGACATATGCACAGACAGATAGAGAGAAGAACACCTGGGACATATGCACAGACAGATAGAGAGAGGAACACCTGGGACATATGCACAGACAGATAGAGAGAAGAACACCTGGGACATATGCACAGACAGATAGAAAAAGGAACACCTGGGACATATAAACAGACAGTTAGAGAGAAGAACACCTGGGACATATGCACAGACAGATAGAAGAAGAACACCTGGGTCATATGCACAGACAGATAGAGAGAACACCTGGGACATTTGCACAGACAGATAGAGAGAGGAACACCTGGGACATATGCACAGATAGAGAGAAGAACACCTGGGACATATGCACAGACAGATAGAGAGAGGAACACCTGGGACATTTGCACAGACAGATAGAGAGAGGAACACCTGGGACATATGCACAGACAAATAGAAAGAAGAACACATGGGACATATGCACAGACAGATAGAGAGACAGAACACAGATGGGACATATGCACAGACAGGACATATGCACAGACAGATAGAGAGAGAACACCTGGGACATATGCACACAGACAGATAGAGACACCTGGGAACCTGGGACATATGCACAGACAGATAGAGAGAAGAACACCTGGTACATATGCACAGACAGATAGAGAGAACACCTGGGACATTTGCACAGACAGATAGAGAGAGGAACACCTGGGACATTTGCACAGACAGATAGAGAGAGGAACACCTGGGACATATGCACAGACAGATAGAGAGAAGAACACCTGGGACATATGCACAGACAGATTGAGAGAGGAACACCTGGGACATATGCACAGACAGATAGAGAGAGGAACACCTGGGACATATGCACAGACAGATAGAGAGAAGACCGTAGAGAGCTGAACTGATGTCCACTGTTTGTCTGGGCCAGGATCTGCTGGTTGTGGCACTGTTCTTCACCAAGCTCTTCTACCTGTATGGCCCCATTCTTGGATACTGGGGAGCCCTGGCGTTCTACTTCTTCTTCAGGTCAGTATCACTTGCTTTATCTTCACAGTTTTGTTTGCCTGTCTTTTCTTCACCATTGGTTTACATGTCATGACATCTGTTGACATGGCTGCATCATGTATATCATTACATTTGTTGACATCTCTGTGTCTTGTGTCTCATTACATTTGTTGACATCTCTGTGTCTTGTGTCTCATTACATTTATTGACATCTCTGCGTCTTGTGTATCATTACATTTGTTGACATATCTTCATCTTGTGTATCATTACATTTGTTGACATATCTTCATCTTGTGTATCATTACATTTGTTGACATATCTTCATCTTGTGTATCATTACATTTGTTGCCATCTCTGTATCTTGTGTATCATTACATTTGTTGACATCTCTGTAACTTGTGTATCATTACATTTGTTGCCATCTCTGTATCTTGTGTATCATTACATTTGTTGCCATCTCTGTATCTTGTGTATCATTACATTTGTTGACATCTCTGTATTTTGTGTATTACATTTGTTGATATCTCTGTATCATGTGTATCATTACATTACATGAAACTGGTTGCTGTCTGTCTTAACAACATGAAACTGGTTGCTGTCTGTCTGTTACAACATGACACTGGTTGCTGTCTGTCTGCTACAAAATGACACTGGTTGCTGTCTGTCTGCTACAATATGACACTAATTGCTGTCTGTCTGCTACAACATGACACTGGTTGCTGTCTGTCTGCTACAATATGACACTGGTTGCTGTCTGTCTGCTACAACATGACACTGGTTGCTGTCTGTCTGCTACAATATGACACTGGTTGCTGTCTGTCTGCTACAATATGACACTAATTGCTGTCTGTCTGCTACAACATGACACTGGTTGCTGTCTGTCTGCTACAACATGGCACTGGTTGCCGTCTGTCTGGTACAGCATGGCACTGGTTGCGTTCTGGTACAACATGACACTGGTTGCTGTCTCTCTGGTACAACATGACACTGGTTGCTGTCTGTCTGTTACTACAGATGTCTGGAGAGTCACTGGTTCACCTGGGTGGCACAGTCCAACCATATTCCCATGGAGATCAACCATGACACCGGTTTGCCCTGGTTACAGCTGCAGCTGCAGGCTACCTGTAATGTTGAGCAGAGCTTCTTCAATGACTGGTTCACTGGACACCTCAACTTTCAGATAGAGCACCAGTAAGTGGCTGCAGTCATAGAAAGGGGAGGATAGAAGGGCGAGTTTTGACACCTCAGCTTTCAGATAGAGCACCAGTAAGTAGCTGCAGTCATAGAAAGGGGAGGATAGAAGGGGGAGTTTTGACACCTCAGCTTTCAGATAGAGCACCAGTAAGTGGCTGCAGTCATAGAAAGGGGAGGATAGAAGGGGGAGTTTTGACACCTCAACTTTCAGATAGAGCACCTGTAAGTAGCTGCAGTCATAGAAAGGGGAGGATAGAAGGGGGAGTTTTGACACCTCAGCTTTCAGATAGAGCACCAGTAAGTGGCTGCAGTCATAGAAAGGGGTGGATAGAAAGGGGAGGGGGGGGGGGGGTAGGATTGACACCTCAGCTTTTAGATAGAGCACCAGTAACTGGTGTCGGAGAGAGAGAGAGTAGGGAGAACGAATGAATAAACTTTATTTTCAAAGGGTCACAAATAGAAGACACTGGGCACCTAGACTTTGAGATAGAACACCAGTAACTGGTGTCGGAGAGAGAGGGAGAGAGAAAGAGAGAGAGAGAAAGAGAGAGAGAGAGAGAGAGAGAGAAGGGAGAGAGAAAGAGAGAGAGAGAGAGAGAGAAGGGAGAGAAGACACTGGAACCTAGACTTTGAGATAGAGCACTAGTAACTGATGTCAGAGAGAGAGAGGGAGAGAAGACACTAGAAACTAGACTTTGAGATAGAGCACTAACAATTGGTTGGGATGGGGGAAGGACTGGATATCCCCTTTCTGTGTGACTGCATCCAATTATATACTAGCTGTTACTAAACACATGATGTCTGTCTGTGACCAGCCTGTTTCCCACGATGCCCCGCCACAACCTGCACAAGGTGGCTCCTCTGGTGAAGTCTGTCTGTGAGAAACATGGTATTCCCTACAAGGTCAAGCCTCTGGGTACAGCATTCGCAGATATTGTTCGGTGAGTGCTGTGTCAGTTGTTTGTTTTTTGGTGCCTCATTTCGGTTGAGTCAACCTTTTCACCTGTTTTTGTGCCTAATCTCAGGTGTGTCAACTCTTTCACTTGTTTGTGTCCCTAATCTTAGGTGTGTCAACTCTTTCACTTGTTTGTGTCCCTAATCTTAGGTGTGTCAACTCTTTCACTTGTTTGTGTCCCTAATCTTAGGTGTGTCAACTCTTTCACTTGTTTGCGTCCCTAATCTTAGGTGTGTCAACTCTTTTACTTGTTTGTTGTCTAATCTTAGGTGTGTCAACTCTTTCACTTGTTTGTTGTCTAATCTTAGGTGTGTCAACTCTTTCACTTGTTTGTGTCCCTAATCTTAGGTGTGTCAACTCTTTTACTTGTTTGTTGTCTAATCTTAGGTGTGTCAACTCTTTCACTTGTTTGTTGCCTAATCTCAGGTGAGTCAACTCTTTCACTTGTTTGCGTGCCTATCTCAGGTGTTTCAACTATTTTACTCATTTGCGTGCCTGTTTGTTTTGTGTTCTGTGTTTTGTGTCAACCATTTCACCTGTTTGTGTGCCTAATCTCAGGTGTATTGTCTATTTTACATATTTGTGTGTCTAATTTCAGGTGTTTTGATTATTTCACCTGTTTTTGCCTAATCTTGGGTGTGTTAACTGTTTTACTTGTTTGTTGCTTAATCTCAAGTTTTTTACTGTTTCATTTATTTGTTCCTTGATCATCAAATGTTGTTTCTTCTTTTTTTCTTCTTCTAATCTAGCTGGAAAGAATGCTCTTATACATGCAACCCCCCCCCCCCCCCACACACACACACACACCTACTCCACTAGATCATTTATGTGTGCAGGAACTGCTGTCTGGTTTGAGAGATAAAGATGATGTATGTGTGCAGGAACTGCTGTCTGGTTTGAGAGATAAAGATGATGTATGTGTGCAGGAACTGCTGTCTGGTTTGAGAGATAGATGATTTATGTGTGCAGGAACTACTGTCTGGTTTGAGAGAAAAAGATGATTTATGTGTGCAGGAACTGCTGTCTGGTTTGAGAGATAGATGATTTATGTGTGCAGGAACTGCTGTCTGGTTTGAGAGATAGATGATTTATGTGTGCAGGAACTGCTGTCTGGTTTGAGAGATAGATGATGTATGTGTGCAGGAACTACTGTCTGGTTTGAGAGATAGATGATTTATGTGTGCAGGAACTGCTGTCTGGTTTGAGAGAAAAAGATGATTTATGTGTGCAGGAACTGCTGTCTGGTTTGAGAGATAGATGATTTATGTGTGCAGGAACTGCTGTCTGGTTTGAGAGATAAAGATGATTTATGTGTGCAGGAACTACTTTTTGGTTTGAGAGATAGATGATGTATGTGTGCAGGAACTACTGTCTGGTTTGAGAGATAGATGATGTATGTGTGCAGAAACTGCTGTCTGGTTTGAGAGATAAAGATGATTTATGTGTGCAGAAACTGCTGTCTGGTTTGAGAGATAAAGATGATTTATGTGTGCAGGAACTGCTGACTGGTTTGAGAGATAAAGATGATGTATGTGTGCAGGAACTGCTGTCTGGTTTGAGAGATAGATGATTTATGTGTGCAGGAACTACTTTTTGGTTTGAGACAGCAGACAGGGTACACACGTAAAGGGGTCTCTAGACAGGGTACACAGATGAAGGGATCTCCATACAGGGTACAGTGATAAGAGGTCTCCATACAGGGTACAGAGATAAAGGGATCTCTAGACAGGGTACAGAGGTGAAGGGGTCTCCATACAGGGTACAGAGGTGAAGGGGACTCCATACAGGGTACAGAGGTGAAGGGATCTCCATACAGGGTACAGAGGTGAAGGGATCTCCATACAGGGTACACACGTGAAGGGCTCTGCAGACAGGGTACAGAGATAAAGGGATCTCCATACAGGGTACAGAGGTGAAGGGGTCTCCATACAGGGTACAGAGGTGAAGGGATCTCCATACAGGGTACACACGTGAAGGGGTCTGCAGACAGGGTACACAGGTTAAAAGGTCTCCAGTTATGGTACAGAGGCGACGGGATCTCAATACAGGGTACACACAGCGATAAGATGCCTCAAGACAGGTACTATATGGATGATAGATGAACTGTTGATGATTGATTGTTGTGTAAGTGTCAACTCTTCTTTCATGTTCAGGTCTCTGAAGCATTCTGGTGAACTTTGGTACTCCACCTATCAAGCCTACCACACACCTGCGTCCTGATCTCATCCCTGACTCGAGAGTCAGGCACTCATATCTGGATGTGCTCTCTGGCTCGGAGTCAGGCACCAACATCTAGATATGCTCCCTGGCTCGGAGTCATGCACCAACATCTGGATGTGCTTCCTGACTCTGAGTCATGCATCAACACATGAATGTGCTTCCTGACTTGGAGTCATTCACCAAATTCTGAATGTGCTTCTAGACTCGGAGTCATGAACCAACATCTGAATGTGCTTCCTGACTCGGAGTCATGCACCAACATCTGGATGTGCTTCCTGACTCGGAGTCATGCACCAACATCTGGATGTGCTTCCTGACTTAGAGACATGCCTGCACATTTTTATAGTCTACTAGAAGTGTTTTCCTTTTTTGTCTAGTACACATTTTGTTTATACAGTTACAGTTGTTGAAGGTCATACAATGTATACACTTGTTGATACTATGTTTGATAAATGCTTATTATTTTTGTTTGTTATGTGGGGAACTTTTGATGATGATTATATATTACTGAAATAATATATGTTGGTTACTCAAAGGTGAGATGGTGGTTATTGACATTTGAGATCTTAGTTAGGTAATAGTGTTGTATGTCTTGTTAGTGAAATGACAGCGCTGTCACATAGGCCACACACATGTACACTACATCCCCATATTCTGTATCTACACTACATCCCCATATACTGTATCTATACTACATCCCCAAGTACTGTATCTACACTACATCCCCAAGTACTGTATCTACACTACATCCCCATATACTGTATCTACACTACATCCCCATATACTGTATCTACACTACATCCCCATATACTGTATCTACACTACATCCCCATATACTGTATCTATACTACATCCCCAAGTACTGTATCTACACTACATCCCCAAGTACTGTATCTACACTACATCCCCAAGTACTGTATCTACACTACATCCCCATGTACTGTATCTACACTACATCCCCATATACTGTATCTACACTACATCCCCATATACTGTATCTACACTACATCCCCATATACTGTATCTATACTAGATCCCCATATACTGTATCTATACTAGATCCCCATATACTGTATCTACACTACATCCCCATATACTGTATCTACACTACATCCCCATATACTGTATCTACACTACATCCCCATATACTGTATCTACACTACATCCCCATATACTGTATCTACACTACATCCCCATATACTGTATCTACATCCCCATTACTGTATTTATACGTACATCCCCATATACTGTATCTACACTACATCCCCATATACTGTATCTACACTACATCCCCATATACTGTATCTACACTACATCCCCATATACTGTATCTACACTACATCCCCATATACTGTATCTACACTACATCCCCAAGTACTGTATCTACACTACATCCCCAAGTACTGTATCTACACTACATCCCCAAGTACTGTATCTACACTACATCCCCAAGTACTGTATCTACACTACATCCCCATATACTGTATCTACACTACATCCCCATATACTGTATCTACACTACATCCTCATATACTGTATCTACACTACATCCTCATATACTGTATCTACACTACATCCTCATGTACTGTATCTACACTACATCCCCATGTACTGTATCTATACTACATCCCCAAGTACTGTATCTACACTACATCCCCAAGTACTGTATCTACACTACATCCCCATGTACTGTATCTACACTACATCCCCAAGTACTGTATCTACACTACATCCCCAAGTACTGTATCTACACTACATCCCCATGTACTGTATCTACACTACATCCCCATGTACTGTATCTACACTACATCCCCATATACTGTATCTACACTACATCCCCATGTACTGTATCTACACTACATCCCCAAGTACTGTATCTACACTACATCCCCATGTACTGTATCTACACTACATCCCCATGTACTGTATCTACACTACATCCCCATGTACTGTATCTACACTACATCCCCATGTACTGTATCTACACTACATCCCCATGTACTGTATCTACACTACATCCCCATGTACTGTATCTACACTACATCCCCATGTACTGTATCTACACTACATCCCCATATACTGTATCTACACTACATCCCCATGTACTGTATCTACACTACATCCCCATGTACTGTATCTACACTACATCCCCATATACTGTATCTACACTACATCCCCAAGTACTGTATCAATAACAGATCCCCACACACAAGTACTGTTCTCACATCAAGTGTTGCCACACATAAAAGCTGTTAGATATTGTGTTATGTGTGCCCACTGATGATCTCTTATGTACTGAATGAACATTAACAGTCAGGAATGCTGTCTCAGTAAAACAATTCTCAGATTACAAACAACATACAAGGCACACATCACAGATCCTGCTGCAACAAAGATCCTGCTGCAACAAAGATCCTGCTGCAACAAAGAACCTACTGCAACACAGATCCTGCTGCAACACAGGTACAGCACAGCTATGACTAAAAACATTGCAAGTACCAGAGATTGATTTTGCCACAGATGATGGGGATCGACCAGTAGCTGGTTGTTTGTTCAACTGGTTGTTTGTTCAACTGGCTGTTTGTTCAACTGGTTGTTTGTTCAACTGGCTGTTTGTTCAACTGGTTGTTTGTTCAACTGGCTGTTTGTTCAACTGGCTGTTTGTTCAACTGGCTGTTTGTTCAACTGGCTGTTTGTTCAACTGGTTGTTTGTTCAACCGGCTGTTGTGCTGGCTGTAGAAAATATGAGAGAATACTGCCAGAGTCAGCAACCGTGTATGACATGTCAGGTTCTAGCAGAAACTTTCTGACATGTCAGGTTCTAGCAGAAACTTTCTGACATGTCAGGTTCTAGCAGAAACTTTCTGACATGTCAGGTTGTAGCAGAAACTTTCTGACATGTCAGGTTCTAGCAGAAACTTTCTGACATGTCAGGTTCTAGCAGAAACTTTCTGACATGTCAGGTTCTAGCAGAAACTTTCTGACATGCCAGGTTCTAGTAGAAACTGTCCAACATGTCAGGTTCTAGCACAAACTGTCCAACATGTCAGGTTCTAGCACAAACTGTCCAACATGTCAGGTTCTAGCACAAACTGTCCAACATGTCAGGTTCTACCACAAACTGTCCAACATGTCAGGTTCTAGCACAAACTGTCCAACATGTCAGGTTCTAGCACAAACTGTCCAACATGTCAGGTTCTAGCACAAACTGTCCAACACGTCAGGTTCTACCACAAACTGTCCAACATGTCAGGTTCTAGCACAGACTGTCCAACATGCCAGGTTCTAGCACAAACTGTCCAACATGCCAGGTTCTAGCACAAACTGTCCAACATGTCAGGTTCTAGCACAAACTGTCCAACATGTCAGGTTCTCCCACAAACTGTCCAACATGCCAGGTTCTAGCACAAACTATCCAACATGTCAGGTTCTAGCACAAACTGTTGAACATGCCAGGTTCTAGCACAAACTGTCCAACATGTAATGTTCTAGCACAAACTGTCCAACATGTCAGGTTCTAGCACAAACTGTCCAACATGCCAGGTTCTAGCACAAACTGTCCAACATGTAATGTTCTAGCACAAACTGTCCAACATGTCAGGTTCTAGCACAAACTGTCCAACATGTCAGGTTCTAGCAGAAACTGTCCAACATGTCAGGCTCAGCACAAACTGTTGAACATGCCAGGTTCTAGCACAAACTGTTGAACATGCCAGGTTCTAGCACAAACTGTCCAACATGTCAGGTTCTAGCAGAAACTGTCCAACATGCCAGGTTCTAGCACAAACTGTCCATGACAACCTCAATAGTGTGCTGTTGTTCACATGACAACCACTACAGTGTGGTGTTGTACACATGACAACCACTACAGTGTGGTGTTTTACACATGACAACCACTACAGAGTGATGTTTTACATATGACAACCACTACAGAGTGATGTTTTACATATGACAACCACTACAGAGTGATGTTTTACCAATGACAACCACTACAGTGTGGTGTTTTACACATGACAACCACTACAGTGTGGTGTTTTACATATGACAACCACCAATATGCTGTTGCATACATGACAACCACCACAGTGTGGTATTGTACACCTGAAAACCACATACAGTGTCCTGTTGTATACATGACAACTATCTATGTGCTGTTGCACACATAACAACCACCAGTGTTCTTTGGTACACATGACAGGCACCAGTCTGGTTGTGTCCTGTATGGAGCTACTGATATAATGTCAGTTTAATCTGTCTGCTTAGTTATGTTTGTGTCATTTGTGCTTGTAGAAGACAACAGTACTTGAAGGTCATTTCTGTCTCTGTTTGATTTTGTTGCTGACTTGCCATGTTGATCTGTGTCTTAGTCAGCAACATTGTGTTAAAGTTTTGTTTTTGTGCTTCAGTGATGACATTGTTGACTCTGGAGTTTTCTCCTGCTTTGTGACACCAGTTGTTGTCATACATGGACCACTTTGATTTAAAATATGATTAATGCCTTTTGATTTGTTCTTGCAAATTTGTTTCTGTCTGTAACTATGGGTCATGTACCTGGCTGTAACTATGGGTCATGTACCTGGCTGTAACTAAGGGTCATGTACCTGTCTGTAACTATGGGTCATGTACCTGGCTGTAACTATGGGTCATGTACCTGTCTGTAACTATGGGTCATGTACCCGGCTGTAACTATGGGTCATGTACCTGTCTGTAACTATGGGTCATGTACCTGTCTGTAACTATGAGTCATGTACCTGGCTGTCTGTAACTATGGGTCATGTACCTGGCTGTCTGTAACTATGGGTCATGTACCTGGCTGTCTGTAACTATGGGTCATGTACCTGGCTGTCTGTAACTATGGGTCATGTACCTGGCTGTCTGTAACTATGGGTCATGTACCTGGCTGTCTGTAACTATGGGTCATGTACCTGGCTGTCTGTAACTATGGGTCATGTACCTGGCTGTCTGTAACTATGGGTCATGTACCTGGCTGTCTGTAACTATGGGTCATGTACCTGGCTGTCTGTAACTATGGGTCATGTACCTGGCTGTCTGTAACTATGGGTCATGTACCTGGCTGTAAGTATGGGTCATGTACCTGGCTGTCTGTAAGTATGGGTCATGTACCTGGCTGTCTGTAACTATGGGTCATGTACCTGGCTGTCTGTAACTATGGGTCATGTACCTGTCTGTAACTATGGGTCATGTACCTGGCTGTCTGTAACTATGGGTCATGTACCTGTCTGTAAGTATGGGTCATGTACCTGTCTGTAACTATGGGTCATGTACCTGGCTGTCTGTAACTATGGGTCATGTACCTGGCTGTAACTATGGGTCATATACCTGTCTGTAACTATGGGTCATGTACCTGGCTGTAACTATGGGTCATGTTCCTGGCTGTAACTATGGGTCATGTACCTGTCTGTAACTATGGGTCATGTACCTGGCTGTAACTATATGTCATGTACCTGTCTGTAACTATGGGTCATGTACCTGGCTGTCTGTAACTATGGGTCATGTACCTGGCTGTAACTATGGGTCATGTACCTGGCTGTAACTATGGGTCATGTACCTGGCTGTAACTATGCGTTATGTACCTGGCTGTAACTATGGGTCATGTATTTAACAATGTAATTAATCTGTCTGCATATTTATTGATTATATATTTTTAAATGATTGGAGCAACCACCTTCATTTCTGTGTGGGTAGAGTTTCAGCCACCTTCAGTGGTGTGTGGGTAGAGCTTCAGCTACCTGCAGTGCTGTGTGGGTGGAGCTTCAGCCACCCTACGCTGTGTGGGTGGAGCTTCAGTCACCTGCAATGCTGTGTGGGTGGAGCTTCAGCTACCTGCAGCGCTGTGTGGGTGGAGCTTCGGCCACCTGCAATGCTGTGTGGGTGGAGCTTCAGCCACGTGCAGTGCTCTGAGGGTGGAGCTTCAGTTGCCTTTAGTGCTGTGTGAGTGGCCAGCCTTGTTTGTTGGATACCACAATAGAATCAAGTGCCTCTAAGAAATGTGTAGCAGTGATGACCCAGTGATTGCTGATTCATTCCATGTTTGTGTGAAACTGTTTATCATTGGTTGTTAGGAGACTGCACAACCATTAGTTGTTGGGAGACTTCACAATCATTGGTTGTTGGGAGACTGCACAATCATTGGTTGTTGGGGACTGTACAATCATTGGTTGTTGGGAGACTGCACAATCATTGGTTGTTGGGAGACTGCACAATCATCGGTTGTTGGGAGACTGCACAATCATTGGTTGTTGGGGGACTGCAGGGTGGGTAATTTTTCCGGACAATGATTGTCTGCAGGGTGGGTAATTTCTCCGGACAATGATTGTCTGCAGGGTGGATAATCTCTCCGGACGATTGTCTGCAGGGTGGATAATTTCTTCGCACAATGATTGTCTGCAGGGTGGATAATCTCTCTGGTCAATGATTGTCTGCAGGGTGGATAATTTCTCCGGACAATGATTGTCTGCAGGGTGGATAATTTCTCCGGACAATGATTGTCTGCAGGGTTTCTGTGCTATGTTTTTTCCTTCATCATTCTCAGCTGGATTGGCAGGGGCAGGCAACTCTAACATGTCGATGGTGATGCTGCTTCTATGTCCAGTTTATAATTGGTCACCCAACAGCTGTTGCAGATCTTGATTGTTTCCATGCACAAGACACGTCCAGTTTATCAATGCAGTCTCCCAAAAACGGTTACAGAAACTTCCCAAACACAAATGTTGATTGAAACAAAATGCCCCCTGTGGACGTTTGGCTATAATGTTGATTGAAATGAAAAGGTGCCCAGCCCCCGTTGTGCATATGTTGGCTACTTGATCTATATACTTATTAGGGCTGTACCCAATAGTGATTTTCACTATTCGGCCAAATACACTAGTGGAACCAACTATTCGGCCTAATACGAATAAGCTATCATCATCATCAGGTGCCTTGCCGACTGGTGTGGGCGAATATGCCTTGCCACAATCTGTGATCTCCTGCAGCATGTATTAGTTCGTGTGCTGACACACCTCCATGCCATGCAACAAGACTGTCAAGAATCTTCTTTCGTTGTCTTCCTCTATCCCTCCTTCCACAGATCTTTCCAGTGGTCACCACGTTCCATTTTTCCTCTTCTCATAACATGGCCGAAAAATGATGACTGTCTCCTTCTGATGTCTGTAAATAGTTGTCTTCGGGCTCCCGCCTCTATCAAAACCTCTTCTTCTGACGTCTGTCATTAGTTGTCTTCGGGCTCCTGCCTCTTTCAAAACCATCATTTGCTCGGTCGTTCATTTGATGTAATTTAAAAAAACCTTCATATTCTCCTTAGCAATATCCTTAAATTTGATTTGGGCGAAGACACCCTGAAAGAACGAAAAATGCATGATCTCTCTCTCACACACACACGCTGCGGTCGGCATTTTATGCAGTTTGATACAGAGTGTGAAAAAAAAGGAATAAAAAACTCTTTTCGACTGTTACAAGGACAGACAATTTAAATTTTAACTTTTAAGTATATTCATGCCTTTAATAATGTCACAATTTATAACCGACTTTTCTTGATTTTCGCCGCGGCACCCCTGGCATACGCACCCAGTTTGAGAACCTCTGCTGTAATGCCTCGGTCGAGTCAGCAGGCAAAGACCCTGCCAGCTGCTGTACCACGCAACCTGGTCGCAGTTTCCCCCACTACGACAGATTTAGGCAACAACAACTATTGTGTTAATGAGAAAGTTATTTCAGTCCATCGCAGTGTATGCAGAAAGATAACCAGAATTTGTTTTTGGCCCGACCGCAAGTATTCGGCTGAATACCGAATAGTTATTAGGTCCACTATTCGGCCCCGAAGCGAATATTCGGTACAGCCCTAATACATACAAATGTTTACAGGGGGTGTTGTATCTGTTTCTGCTTACTTTTGAATACAAATTATCCTATTGAATAAAATCTTCACATTTCTTACCAAGTTGTTTCATTTGTGTCAGTAAGCAGGGGGGGGGGGGGGGGGGGGGAGGGGCATGGAGAGCTGCATGGAGCCTCAAGTTGTTTCATTTGTGTCGGTCAGCAGGGGAGGGGGCATGAAGAGCTGCATGGAGCCTCAAGTTGTTTCATTTGTGTCAGTCAGTAGGGGGGGGGGGGGGGGGGGGGCATGAGAGCTGCATGGAGCCTCAAGTTGTTTCATTTGTGTCAGTCAGTAGGGGGGGGGGGGGGGTCATAGAGAGCTGCATGGAGCCTCAGTTGTTTCATTTGTGGTCAGTCAGGGGGGGGGGGGGGGGGGGGGGGGGGGGGGGGGGGGGGGGGGGCATGGAGAGCTGCATGGAGCCTCAAGTTGTTTCATTTGTGTAAGTCAGTAGGGGGGGTGGGGGGCTGCATGGAGCCTCAGTTGTTTCATTTGTTTCAGTCAAAAAGTGGGGGGGGGGGGGGCATGGGAGCTGCATGGGGAGCCTCAAGTTGTTTCATTTGTGTGTGTCAGTCCAGGGGGGGGGTGAGGGGGGTGGGGGCAAAAATGGAGAGCTGCATGGAGCCTCAAATTGTTTTTTCATTTGTTTCAGTCAGTAGGGGGGGGGGTTAGTTATGGAGTAGTTGGGGGGGCATTTGTGTCAGTCAGTAGGGGGAGGGGGGGGGGGCATGGAGAGTTGCATGTAGCCTCAAGTTTTTTCATTTGTGTCAGTCAGTGGTGGGGAGGGGGGGGGCATGGAGAGGTTGCATGTAAGCCTCAAGTTGTTTCAGATTTTGTCATGTTCCGTTGTTCAGGTGGTTGGGAGGATTGTCATGGGGACTGTCCTATTGGGGATGGGGCATGGAGAGATCGGAGAGCTGCATGGAGCCTCAAGTTGTTTCATTTGTGTCAGTCCAGGTTGGGTGGGGGGGCGGGGGGGGGGAGGGGGCATGGAGAGTTGCATGGATACTCAAGTTGTTTCATTTGTGTCAGTCAAGTGGGGGGTGGGGGGGGGGGGGGGCATGGAGAGCTGCATGGAGCCTCAAGTTGTTTCATTTTGTGTCAGTCAGCAGGGGAGGGGGCATGGAGAGAGCTGCATGAAGGCCTCAAGTTGTCATTTCATTTGTTTTAGTCAGTGGGGAGGGGGCATGGAGAGTTTGCATGAAGCCTCAAGTTGTTTTCATTTTTGTGTCAGTCAGTGGGAGGGTGGGGAGGGGGGGGGGAGGGGGCATGGAGAGTTGCATGTAGCCTCAAGTTGTTTCATTTGTGTCAGTTCATTGGGGAGGGGGGGTGGGGGCATGGAGAGTTTGCATAGTAGCCTCAAGTTGTTTTCATTTGTGTCAGTCAGTGGGGGCAAGACATGGAGAGCTTCCATGTAAGCCCTCAAGTTGGTTCATTTGTGTCAGTCAGGGTGGGCGGGGGGGGGGTGTGTCAGATCTAGTGGGGCAAGCCTGGGGGAGGGGGCATGGAGAGCGGGCTGCTGAACATGAAGCCCTCAAGTTGTTTCATTTGTGTCAGTCAGCGTGGGATGGGGGGTGGGGGGCATGGGGGGGAGAGCTGCATGAAGCCTCAAGTTCAAGTTGTTTCATTTGTGTCAGTCAGTGGGAGGGGGGGGGAGGGGGCATGGGAGAAAGCTGCAGCCTACGCCTCAATTGTTTTCATTGTGTGTCCGTCATCAGCAGGTGGGGAAGGGGTGGGGGTGTCATGTAGAGTTGCATGAAGCCTCAAGTTGTTTTCATTTGTGTCAGTCATGGTGGGGGGGGGGGGGGGGGCAATGGAGAGCTGCATGGAAGCTGCATGCAGCCTCAAGTGTTTCATTTGTGTCCAGTCAGCAGGTGGGGAGGGGGGGGTGGGGGTCAGCAATGAAAGAGCTGCATGGAGAAACCTGGCTCAAGTTGTTTCATTTTGTGTCAGTCAGCAGTGGGGAAAAGGGAATGGGGGTGCATGGAGAGCTGAATGGAG